>CM062820.1:115768550-116261064 GCA_031772625.1 Pinus tabuliformis | reverse complement strand
ACACATATATATATATATATAAAGGAAACACCATTAATTTGCATATTGATAAACAATGATAAAACACCCTTCTTTTAAAAAAATTTGGTCCAAGAAATTGGATTGCTATGAGATTTTTTCCACCCAACCATAGCTGTGTAGTGTAGATACCAAATCCAAACCACAATATGAAGCCACCATGGTGAAGGAACCAATCTACAAGATTTTATCTCTCTCAACCTAACTCATTTGTTGTCATAATCAAATAGGCTACTCATTATAGATCACCCAAGGCATCTCAGCCAACAATCAAATAACCATGGAACTCTCTTCCACTACCCACATGATACAAGGGGGATATTCTCTTTCTCTACTAAACAACCCCTTAGAGATATTCTTCCCTCTAGTGCTCTTCAATGTGGCCAAAAGAAGACAATTTGCTATATGTTTTCAAGGAATTGCCTACAAGTATAATATTTTCCTCTTGATTAGCTAAAGAGTAGGAAATTCATGGTTAGAGATGGATTCCCAACTTTTACAACCTATATTCTCACCTACAACCATTTATATTTCACCTAATATCTGGATTTTTCTCTTCATAGTGCTAAAATTTAGTTAATGGTTAACACTGGGCAACAAACCACGAGGAGTCTAAAGTATGAACATGAAAATGATGGAATGAATGGAGTGAATGAAAAATCAGACACTTGAGGTAAATGAAAATTGCACTCACTTCCAATATAAGGAATGTAGGAATCTTACACTTCCCCGTGATGATTATACTATGTCCATGATTCCATAGCCACACATGAATACTTCCCCTTCAAACTCTTACATGCATTCAATGATTAGAGTTATAAGTCAATGGAGTTGGATGGATTCATTTAACACACATGATGGAAAATATCTAATATATACTTTTGATACTTGGAAATAGAGAATTTACTTTCTCATATGCCCCCTTTCCCCTTCCCCTTTGGTGGAATAATTTTCCCTCCCATGCTCTTTGCAACCACATATCTTGGACAATTATATATTATGTTCTAGCATTAGTTTTTACATAACTAGAGTTCACCATGGAAATCCTACAACATTATCTATATAGGTATATTTACATCATGTACTTTCCTATCCATTCACTAATTGGGCCTTAGCCTTGAGCTCCACACTAGGAACCCATACTATCATATTTACATCATTTACGTATGTGGTCATAAATTTAAGCTCACATGGTTTAATCACATCATTATAGACACACATCTACATTTTTATATAATCTTATCAAATGCATTCTAGGGGTCAAAAATAGGGTTTTGTAAGACCCCAAAGCCAAGATCATTTAGCTAGAGCATAGCCTTGTGGTGTTAATTGAGATGATAACACAACTTTTGACAATGAAGAATGAATATAGGCACTCAACACGATTTGAACATAGGAAAGAAACTATTATTCAGCTAAGGGTGAGCAACATAAATATTTAGGTGATACTAAATTTGTTCCTTCATATTTGAATAATCAATTCGATATTGAAGAAAGTTTCAAATACTAACATATGATGGTGAATTTAACAATGATAAACTCAATATTTGGTTGTAGAAACAAAATGTCTATTTTATCCGGCATCTAATAAAATAATTAAAATGATTTCTTTTCCTAGATAGAAATTCCTAAACACACATTTTTATGGTAGGATAACAACTTAGATACATTATGAATTGGTAATACATCCATGGCAAAAAAATGGAGGCTTTTAAGTAATTACTAAAATATATTTCTACCCGATAGGTTATGAAGAAAATAAACTCATCAAATGGGAATATATCTTGTAAAATTGTTCAAGGATACATATCTAATTCCATAAGTAAGACATCTTGTTGGGAATATGTTTGGAAGATGTTGGGGTAACAGTGCAATAACTTGCAAGCCTTGTTAGTCATATCCACATGCAATTGAAACATATGAATTTAAAAATCATAAAGGAAGCAAACAAGAAGGTTCTTTACATCAAGTTGGACATGAAAATGGCACAACAAAAGGGCCAAGAAGACATTGAAAAAACAACAATGGATTATAGATACAACCCCAATTATTGGAAGAACATAGAAAACCACATTAATAATCCCCTTTGTTGCTTCCACTAATGATTATCTCAAGCCTTAGAAAGAAAAAACACAAGACGTGAATTTCTCTTGGATTTATACATCTAATCAAATTCGCAAATACACTTGATACTAAAGATGTTGATTGAAAATATTTGAAAATATCTCTTTTCAATTTCAAAAATTACTCTTACATCATAATTTTAGGCATTCCTTATGGATATGGATGAGCCTCCTAATATTGGAGATATTGTTTTCCCAACCTACCCGAGATTGATAGTGCTTGTATAACTTGCATTGAATTTCGATGAATTGTAACATTAGAAAATAGGAACAAGTACTAATCTACTTATAATTTGATTGTTGAAAAATTATGTGTTAGTAAATGGCTTCCAAAAAACAAGTGTAGAGTAAAAGAATCAAATCACATGGCATTTTCAATTTGTATATAATCACTCTAAAAAATAGGATAGAATGACCAACATGACTTAATAGATTTGTGAAGTTGAAAAAAGCATGTGTTGATGTTAGTGGACAACAATTCTGAAAAAATTTGATAGGTTGATATTAATGCAAAGCATTCGTGATGCTGAATAACATGCCCCAAGGAATTTGGTAAGTTGATAAAAATGCTAAAAATTATTTATCATATTGCTTGCAAAACCCAACATAGAACTATTAACTATTTTGGTCTTCTTCCAAAGTCCAAAGTTGATAGGCTAATGTTGTCCTATCCTTTAAGTAGCCATTATGTAACTCATCTCTACTATTTATCTTGGAGTTGTTTTCCACTTTACATTTGTTGTACATGGTATGTACTTTGGTTTTTTATGACATTTTAAGATTTTTGTGGATAACAAAGGTCTTTCATCCCTACTCTAAAACAACAATCAAAACAAGGGCAAGTTGAAGGCAAATGAAGATAAGTGAAAAACTGGTTGATTATGAATAAAAACATACATGGTGGAAGTGTAGATAGATGGAAAAACACCCTTTAATATGGAATGTCCTTTAGATTCTAAAAAGACTTACTTAAAACTCAAGATATAAATGCAAAACATTAAATCCATTGGAAAATAATTTTTATACGATGAAAGAAATAAATGCATATGAAAAATAAAATTATCCAATATTGTCAGTTTACATTTATTAAAATGTGCACTGAAAAATTTAATCAATCACTAGTATAAAATGGCTAATTAATTACTAAAAAAATGACTAAAATTTGCATATAAACGATCATTTTTGAGTTGTGACCAATAGTAGCTAATTTACAGTATCTTATAACACGACCAAATTTTAGTTTTTTTAACTTAGTCATTAATTGGTTGTCTCAATTTTATCATCTAGTAGTATATTTAGTCATAAATTTGGTCTTTAATTTAGACATTTATTTAGTCATTAATTGTCACAGTTAATGACTAAATATACAACAAGATATATTACTATATGATCATCTGAAAAAACCAATTAATGACCAAATAATTATGACCAAAATGTTGGTTGTGTTATAAGATAAAGTCAATTAGCTACTAATAGTCATATATATGCAAATTTTAGTCATATTCTAAAACCAATTAATGATCAAAGAAATATGGCTCAATTTTGGTTGTGTTATAAGGTATTGTAAATTAGCAACTAATAGTTGTATATATGGAAAATTTAGTTATCATTTGTCACAAATTTATAATTTGCAGTAGTCATTTATCTTTTATTGGTAGTTTCATATTCATTATATAAATGACTAATTTAGTAGTTTATATTCATTTCATTTATATTCATTAATAATCATTATAAATGATTAATTTAGTCGTATATTCATTTTATTTGTGTTCATCATTAATCAATATAAACTACTAATTTAGTAGTTTTATATTGATTTTGTTTGTTCATATTAAGAAACATAAATTAATTAGTATGATTTTGTGACTGAATTAAAAAAAGTCTCATACAATATGCATTAGTTCATCTAATTTGAAAATGCAAAGTTAAATATGTTAATTACAATACTAAACAATATCAAGTGCAACTATAAATAATTTCAACCACATAAATTATATTATATGAATTTTCAAGTATTACAATATGAGTTTCGAACTTAATATTGGTTGGACTGAAATTTACACATGAAATGTTGTTTCATCACTACAAAACATTATCATTATGTTATCAAGGAATTGCACGAGAATCTCTATGTGTGTGCCTTATGTGGGATATTGGCTTTAAGGGTATCACTAGACCAGTTCTCTTCTCTCTCTTTTTGAATTTGTCACTCCAATGTTATTTTTATCCTCTTTCTTCAAATCTCGTTGCTTATCATCGACACTGAGTTCCTTTTCTAAAAAAAATAATAATATATAGTGTAGAGTATAAGACATGAAATACGATGAACACTAGAATATAAACTAAAGTATACTAGAAAGGATTTATATGACGTATACCTCAACATCAACAATGTTAAAGCATTTTCCCCCATAAAAGCAAGAAACTCGAACAAGTTTTCTTTAGTTGAGTGATAGTGGCCACTATGTGGCAAGATTATCTGTATAAACAAAGCAAATAAAACATCAACAAAGAAAATAAAACCTTAGTAACTTAGTATTCAACCTTCAATAAAATCTTAGACACAATCATGCCAACTAAGTTACATGCTAAAAACCTCAAGTTGTAAATAACTTGTGAAAACAAATAATCTGAGGTGTGATGTCTAATCCTTGTCATTTTATTTGCAACAACATTTCATTGTGTAACACATGAACTTGTTTAAGTATATAAACAACACGTGCTCAATAACAACATGAAAGTAAACATTTATAATAGTCATGAAAATATTTCAACAAAAAACAGTTAAAAGGATATCAATCAATATCGTGTAATACTAATTTCATCTTCAAGCTTTGATTGTTGCTTAAATGGATATGCTACCAAGTATTTTCAATTTTATAGTTAAAATAAAAAACAAAATCAAAAGAAACGTTCAAAATACAATCAAACAATAAAGAGAGGATATGATGGAATGGACATTGCAATTATAAAAAATTTGTTTACCAATCCATCGATGTCTTGTCATACATTCCTAAAACATTTGCTTGCCCAAAATAACCATGAGGAGAAAGAATCACAACATTAAAAACATCGATGGACAACCTATACTCAAATCATTTTTAATTTTGTCACTTAAAAACTAATTGAAACAAGATATAACATTGATCTCAAACAACTTACAAAAAAAATCCTTATTGGCACAAACTCTCCTAGTATCTATATAAGAGATTAGAATAAGTTTGTATACTCCTTTGAGGACTATCTTTTATATGCCACTTGTCTTTTGTAAACTTCAACAACATATTGCACTCGCTAAATGGAAAATAAAATGTAGTTTCAGCAAATAGACTGAAAAATTAAGAGTGAAATGCATATAGACACTGATACCATTGAATACAAAATATGTTACCAATAAGCCAATTGTTTTAAATAAATTAGAGGAGGACAAAAGAACATCCTAAGCATGATTTAAGAGCCTTTTGAAGATTTCCATACTTATTTCTTGTGAAATTTTTCAACATGCATTCGAAGGATCAGGTAACAAATTTACTTGTAGCTCCAGCCATTGAATTAAAATAAGAAAATGTTATTTTCAACCTCTTTCTCTTGGGAGTGTTGTTTTTACATTGCCCCTATTTCTAAATGTGTCATCCCATCATCCAACCTACACAAGGAAAACATATATATTCAGTTGTTGACTATAGTGGAAATCAAATGTAAAACCCACTCAACTCGATATGTACATGACATACACATAACGAACTAGTACAATAGAATCACAATAACTCAGAAACAAGAGATGATGAAAAAGAATAATGGAACATTCTTTCCTACCACAAAAGTTTCTCTGGCCACAATAGTCGGAACAATGCCATGTATTAACGTATGCTCCTCATTGGTACATGCATTTCCTTATTCCATGAAATCTTACATATCTTCTCCCCTCTTACTGGACACGACCCTTAATCCCAAAGCTCAAGAGCAGTGATAATCAAGCTTCTGTAGGAATGCATGCAGGTTCATATTCATGGCCAAACCAATGAGCGTGGTAGTGACATTAGGATTTTTCATTCTTGGCTAGCATTGCTTGCTTGGAGATTTGAGAAATTGATTTGTTTCAGGGCTCTTTGGCAATGACATTGGAATTTATCATTCTTGGCTAACATCGTTTTCTTATAACAATGTTCTTGGTACCTGGGATTTCTCGTTCTCATTCTTAGTACTTACTTCTTGCATTGGTCATCATAGAAAACTTGATGTCATAAATTCAAATAGAGATAAAAATTTAACCATAAATCCTATAGTCAAATATTAAGGTCCATCTTACATAATGCATTTTAAGGAATTTCTCACCATATCCCACAATTAAATAAATATATTACCATGTTTCAATGGTAAATTTCCAATTTAAGATCCTAATATCATCAACTATAATCAATATGACTAGCCTCACATCTTGCATCACAAAAATAATTCTCCTTATATAATGACTCAATTTTAAAATTAAAATCATAACCTTCAAAGTTGTCAATTACAACCATCACTCATTAGCCTCAAATGAGGGCATGTATATTATGGCTTTAAATGACAACTATAATCTAATTAAAAGATACAATTTATGAAGCATGCATAAAAATTTGAAGATGTAACCAATTTATGGCTCACTACAACACAAAAGGAATGTCTTCCTTAACAAGTGTGCCACAATTAACATTTGTCTTCTCTCCATAGCGCAACCTTAGAGCCTGTCTTTGAATTGGTTGTCGTGCTTCCTTCATCATCCCTCAAGGGCTTGGAATTTCCAGGTATCTCTTTCAATTGCCTGGTTTTGGTATGTGGGGTTTGGTACCGAGGGAACTTTTATACCTGCTTTTAATCATATTCTTTCCCATGGATTTCTGGTGTAAAAATGGGGAATTTTGTGTCACATTATTTAATTTTGATTTTTAGTAGTCAAGTATCACCCGCAGTTGATAATTCTCTATAGTGGTATCATTTGGGTCGAATTTTTCTATCAAATGTTCACCACATCTTCCTTTCAGTTCAACCTGGTTTCAAACACAGGTTTGTAGGTTAGGATACTTAGTTTTTGTATGGTGTACTGACTCTATATATGGGGCTAAAACATACTGGTTTCAAAAGGTCCTGATATTATGCATTGTAAAATTCATTGTTAGTTCCCACATTGCTTTCTTGTCACAGGTAATTGATACCTCTCCAGGGTCACTACAATTTAGATTCGTAAAATCTGAATACTTGGTGTAAATTTTAATCTAGCTCATTTTTTAGTATTGCGAGGGTTCTATTTTGTTTGGGTATTGTCCAACACATGAATTTTTAGGTATTGAGCATGACATAGTTCTATTTGGGAGTCCCCTTACTATTTTCTCAATGAGTTTGTTTTAAAATCTTGAGTTAAGCCTTGGTGCCAGTCAACCCCGTGTGAGTCTTGCATACCCTTGGGTGACTATGCCACCTCGATAGAGGATGGAAAGCCATAGGGGAGGCGACAACAATATTTATAGTTATCATCCTAGAAGTCTATTTGGATGGAATTGAATGGAAATCTTTTTGACTCAGTTCCACAGGAGATCAGAAAGGAGATTCGACACCTTGAATCTCATGATTTTGGTGAAAAGGTCTACTTGTCTAATTCATATGTGGTTAATCATGATTTCAAATAGATTACTAACCCTGGGAAATTTAGAAGAAGATTGCATTTCTTACACTATGTTGCAGGTTATCAGTAGTTAGACACCTTATTTTGTCTAGTGCTCTAAGATAAATAGGTGGATAGTTATAAAGTGTTTGCAAGTTAAGAGGATCTAAAATCCCTCCTAATGAGTATCCACTATTGCTTGGATGACATACTTATACGCCTATAATGGGTGGAAAAATATGTTGTATCCAATTTTGATTCCAACTCTGAGAACCCCACTTATACTCTTGTGGTGATCGATATTTAACTAATCAACATAGCTTAACCTCCCCACTATTGTGTACTAGTATTTTTGGTCAATAATGGAATCACCATGGCAAACTCATGGTTGACCTTCATTGAGCTCTTGTCTTAATGCACTAGAGGGATTTTCTTTTTGTTCTTTTGTTTTAGTACTCAGAAGTTTATCATGTCTTATTTGGAAGCATTGTTGAAACTGCCTCGTTAATGTTTTGTAAAACAATGTTACATGATGGTTAAGGTAGTTTTTTTGGATATGAAGCTTTGATGTTTATCACGTATATCTTTGGTTATAGGGTTTTGCACTCCGAGACCAGTTCTTTTTTATCACAATGTACTCAATGTAAAATCATTTATTAATGGAATTTTTGTATTGAATTACAGAAAAAAAAAAAAAGACAAATAGGAGTTAATAAATTAACACCCCCCTTAAGGATTACTTATTTCAATTTTACAAAGTGAGGTATTCATTAAGATCTAGTCTTTTGCAACACATTCTCCCCTAGACACTAAGAAAGACATGTTACCCCAGATACTAAAGACACTCCTCATCAACAAAGTATATATTTTCATCCACTTGTAGAAATTCATATAAAGGAACAACCATCCACTAGAATACATGGGTGCCCAACCCCTGCAACCATTAGTCTAATATGAAACCGTTCAGATACATGGTTCATTCAACTTCTTGATGAAATTTTCTCAATTGTGCAATGAATTTTGTTGACAATCCAAAAACTTAACAATGCAAGAAATGAATCCACTCTTGGTTGACACCTAACCCTTGAGTCTTACCTCATTCTAACATAGAAAAAATTGCATACAAGTCTTTGGTACAATAACATCACCGTGAGTCCACAACCAACTTATAGTACACTCATGCAGCATTCAACTAACACATCACATACTCCTCCAAGTGTTTAAAAACTCCTTATATGGGTGAACAAACTCCCTCTTTAGGGAAATATAATAGATGGTCATTTCATGGATGCAACTCAACTATGCCATATGGATGTGCATCAACTACCCTCATGCTCAAGTAAGATTTAATGGCTAGTTCAATTTATGTGCTCCAACACAACGATTCATAGATAAATGTTCTAGTTAAGTTGCACTCACATTTTTATCAGATAGATCAAACATCCTAGCATGGATGTAATATACTTAGGGTATATTACATCCAGGGTTATAATATAGCAATAATCATGTAATAATAGTCGTAACATAAAACCATTATTATGTAATATTTAATGTGTAATAATGGTAAGTCATGTCTTTGGAAAAAGACATGACTTATCATCATTGCATGTATTTATACATGTTTATTTTTCTCAATGAATCATGAATCAGGTTTATATTATTATAATAAATAATTCCTATCTAATATAAATTACTTTATGTATTCATAATGTTCCCTAAAGTGAACTACTAGGTTTGCTTAAATTGGTATTAGAGTGGTTGTTCCACTGACTCATGGTTAAAATTTACTTTTCTAGTAGAAATACCAGTCCAATGGTCAATCCTTCAAGGAATTATTAGGATATAATCACTCTTAAAAATAAATGCTCAAAGACCCATTTTACAAAACAAAGAAAGAGGAGAAAAGAAAAAGTTATGCAAATACTTTCAAGGTTTGTGGCCAAAATCTTATGCGTGTGTGTGTGTGCATGTGCCACATGCACATGTGTGCACATGCATGTGCATGTGGGTGTGTCTCTATGTATGTACACTTGAATAATAGAAGAAGAATTTTCCAAGTATCTTTAATGGTATAGATAAAGAACTCAAACAAATATTCTATAGTTGGCATAAGTATATTTTCTTGTAAATAATAAAAAAAGGTGATTAAAAAGAGAAGGTTTCCAAATGTTTCTAAATTCAAAAAGAAATCTAGAGTGAAAGCATTATTTATGTCCTATAAGGTGGTATCATTTTGATGTTGTGCAAAATATTTTGGAAAAATGGATTTTAATAAAGAGAAGGAAGATTCTCTAATATATGTAGCAAAATATAGAACTTTGGATTATTAAAACTCAAAGAGACTATTCAAAGGAAGGATAATCATTGATATTTGTACAAACAAAGAGAAAAATTATATTGATTTCAACTTGAAAAAATAATTTTTATTTTAGAGTCAAGTATATTTGTAAAAGAAAACATTTATGGAAACAAACAATTTCAAATTCATGGCTTACTACTATCAATTGATGATTATAAATTTGTATCTCAATTTATTCTTGAAAATTTTATTAGTTTTAATATTGTTAACATGGTTCTAGGTTCTAACTAGATAAAAATATTGAAGATGTTCTTCTTAAATAAATAAATAAAGTAAATAAAAACTTGAGAGCCTCCTATGAGGGAAAAAGGATAACATTGCATGATTTTAGAGTGAGGTCATGCACAAAAGTTCCATCATTAAAATATATATACCCATACAAATTGTGACATTTCAATATGACAAGGAATCACAACAACAAGATTATGATGATTTAGAAAGGAAAATTAAATATTTGAACAAAACCCTCATCGAAAAAGATGGAAAAGTTGTGCACACTTGAAGGGAATTGGAGAAGTAAAATACAAATATTCACAAATTTCAACAACAGATAAAAGAGCTACAACAACAAATTAACAACATAAAAAATGATCACTAAGGAGAGATTGAAGGTATTAATAAAAATATATCAACCAAAGATGATGAAATTTATAATTTGAGATATCATAATAAAAGTTTACAAACATAAATGAAGAATTTGAAGAAAGAGAAGACAACAAAACAAAAAGTGGAAGATAAAAATATAGATATTGAAATTAACACAAACAATGTGGAAAAACCTAATATTGTTATCAATGAAGTTGTATAAGTGGAAGAGCCTCCAAAAGTTGAAATTAAAGATAAAATGACCCATGTAGAATAAGGAAGTCCTCTCCATACAAGTACAAAATTTGAGAGTGTAGGTTTCCATAGTTAGACATAATGTACGAGAGATTTTTGGAATAAACTATGTAGAGAGTTTTTTAAATGTCCAACATTTAGAGTGGACACTCCACCCATCATCAACGATGACTAAGGTTGATCCAAATTGGATCCATAGAAGATTGTCAAAGAACCATGACTGTATCAGGTTGGAACAAATCTCTAAAGAATCCAAAACAGCGATAAAAAACACCCTGAACCAATGGCAATGGCAGCCAACGTGGAATGACGAGGACCTCAGTCAAAGCGTGCTAACCGAGGCCCATGGAGACTGCGCAGGAGGTCAAAGTAGCCCCTGGTAGCCCTAGATCGGGAAATGGAGGTGATTTTTGATAGCGCTAATCACGCATCGCTGGGCGAACAGGGCCAAAATGGAGGAAGCTCAGGCACTCGATTGCGTTGGGAACTGGAGAATCGTGGGCAGAAAAGGTAAAAGTGCTAAAGTACAAAGGTGAGACCCATGCTCTGGAAACCGACGGTATTGATCGGGGCTCCCTTGAATGGTAAGAGGTTTTGGATGAGAGTGGAGTGATCCCATACATCGATTGACACGTGGCAGCGGAGGTGAGAGAAGACCGCCATTGATCGCGCACTATCGGTCGAGCAAGTCAACCGCGTGAAACATGCATATGGCGTTAGATCTAGAGGGCTCAGATTGGATGGCTAAGATTGCGCCCGACGGAGGAAGCCGAATCAAAAAGGGAATACACCGAGCTTTAGAAGGGATTTGGAATCCGTTTGACCGCCACAGTGGAGGAAAGATTCATCCATGACGTAACTGAAGAAACGAATCGACAAAGCATGCTAGCACCATTTAGAGGAGGACAAGTGGCCAATCCCTGAGCGTTCATGATGACGCCGAATAGAGAACTCCAAGTGCAGCTACAGAAGGCGAATAGATAGAGGTAGAAGAGGAACCGAACAGGCATAGGGGTTGAATGGCTAAAGCCATGAACATAGACAGTCGAATAAGCGAAGTCAGTTGAAGTCCAAGCGACCAAGAGAGACAGAGAAAGGAACTAGAATCCTAAGAGGAGGATGAAACACAAAGAAAGAAGGCGGTAAAGCAAAGCAGAAGAGGATAGAGGGCCGAGCTGACCAGAGGCAGCATCAAGCACTAGAGAGGCTTGAAGATTCAAGCCACCCCATAAAGGAATCTGTCTGGACTGAGCATCACATTTGGCTCTTTCCACTATAGACCAGAAGGTCACAGAGCTGGTAGGCAAGCTGAGTCTATGCACTCCAGTGGCTTGGGGAATCCAAGGACCACCCTGCCAAGCAAAACCTGCTTCAGGTGAACTCACATTGAGTCCCTGTATTGTAATTTCTCTGCCCAAAGGCACAATAAAACAAGGCCACCACTGAAATTTGGACCGGAGATGTAGCCCTGGAGAATAGGGTGAACTCGTTATTAAATTTCTTGTGTCTTTGTGTTTGCTTACTGTATTTCTCTGCTTTCTTTCCATTTAAATGTCTATGTATTGGCAATCTGATCAATCAGTTGATTAAATAACACAGAACACACACTAGCACATGAGTCTGTAATACCTTTATTTAACAAATATTTAACTAATGTCACTCATAGGGTGAATATCAGATCAAGTAGTATCAGAGCTTTAGGCTGTAAGGTTAGACAAGCTTGTGTTGGTTTAGCTGTGAATGCTCACAAGATCAAAGCTCAAATTAAGAGAAGGAGAGCTGGTGGAAACTAATCCTGAAATTGGGAGAGTCTATTCTCGGAAGACAATGTCCAAGGAAGGTTCTGTTGGGCCAGACCCTCAATTCATAGAGACTTTCCTAGCTATAAAGTCTATGGTAGAAGAAATGTACAGAGACTTTAGAAAGAAAAAGGTGGAAGATTCATCAGGTTCTAAACAAGATAAAGAAGAAGATGAGTCTCACTTCCATGACCACTCCAAAGGAAAGGGGAAAGAGGAAAGCTTTCTCACACCTCCTAATAGCCATGTACATAATAAGAAAGCATCTTTGATCAAGCTATATGTTAAATTTGATTTTCCTATATATGATGGAGAGCTAAACGTTGAAAAACAATTGGATTAGACAAATTGATGTGTATTGAAAGGTACAGAACATAAACTCAGACAAGAGTAAGATTCAAATGGTAAGCCTACGCCTAAGAGGCACTGCCTTGGTTTGGTGGGAAGGCAGAACCCAAGCTAATATGAAAAGACATGGTAAGACCATCTCTGTCTAGAGTGACTTTGTTTCTGCAATAAAAAAGCAGTTCTATCCATTGGCCTACATGCAATAAGCCATGATGAGTTAGAAAAATCTTCGACAGTTGAAAAGGCAAAGTGTGCAAGGGTATACTCAAGAATTCAGAAAGAGAGCATTGATGTTGGGTATCTCATTAGATTCACCAGAGACTCTTTTGAAGTACGTTGGTGGACTACACAGCTACATGAGGCATACCATCCTCATGTTTAATCCCACTGGTATAGATGAGGTATCTGTACAAGCTACTCCTCTAGAAGCTAGAGGAAAGAATGGAAATCCAGAAGTTGGGGGACCATCCCAACCCACTGTAAGCAAGAGCAAGGAGAAAATAAAGAGGAAGTGGAAAGCAAGGAAGGCTAACACTGCACAGAAATCCAAAGCTTCATGCACTCACTATAAAAAGGAGAGGCATGATGATGAGCATTGTTGGATTCTACATCCAGAGATGAGACCTAAGAAGTTCGAGGGCAAGAAGAAGAAGATAGCTGCAACTATTCAGAAAGATTTGGGGTCAGACTCAGGAGATGAAACAACTATAGCAACCACAGGTATAAAAGGTAAGAATTATGAAGCATCTACTAGCAATCCTACTCAATCTATTATTGATGAAGAAAATGAGAGAAAAAGACATGATATTTTCCATATTCGAGTTATTTCCAAAAATCAAAAGATTGATAGTGGCTCACAAGTAAATCTAATTTTTGAAGCAATTGTAAAGAAATTGGGATTAGAAAATACACCTCACAAGAAACCATATCCATTAGGATGGTTGAATGATAAAGCACAACTACAAGTGACTAGACAGTGCAAACTCAAGTTTTCTTTTGGGTCAGCATTTGTAGATGAGGTTGAGTTAGACATAATTCCTTTAGATATATGTGGAATTGTTTTAGGAAGCCATTACTAGTATGATATAAAGGCTATTTTCTATAGAGCTGAGAACAAGTATTTAGTAGTTAAAGATGGAATCAAATACTTTGTAAGAGCTCATAAGCTCAAGAATAATTATACTCTCATAAACTCAGGGCAGATGAAAATAATGATAAATTCATGTAAACAATTCTTATTGATGGTTGTAAAGGAAAATAAACCTGATAAAACCAATGTATTTGAGGGTTGTAATGCTAAACAACAAGCTAATATAGAAAAGGTTATTTCAGATTATGATGTCTTGTTTCAAGAACCTAAAGGTCTGCACCCAAAAAGGGAATAGTACATGATATTATTTTGCAGCAAGATGTTCCTTTGCCTAACATTGGGATGTACAGGTTGTCTGCTTTAGAGAATGCTGAAATCAAGAAGCAAGTGCAGTAGTTGCTTGAGAAAGGGTTCATCAGGCCTAGCACATCACCATGTGGGTCACCAATTGTTTTGGTGAAAAAGAAAGATGGCTCGTGGAGAATGTGCATTGATTACCGAGAACTGAATAAGATAACAGTAAAAAATCATTATCCCCTTCCTTGCATAGATGATCTTCTAGATCAATTAAAAGAAGTTGTTTATTTCACCAAGTTGGATTTGCACAGTGGATACCATCAGGTCAGAGTTGCAGAGAAAGATGCATGGAAGACTACTTTCAAAACAAAGCAGGGATTGTATGAATGGCTAGTTATGCCTTTTGGCTTAACCAATGCTCCTGCTACTTTCATGAGATTAATGAATGATGTACTCAAACCTTTTCTTGATGATTTTGTTATTGTGTATCTGGATGACATTCTGATTTTTAGCAAAATGTGGTAAGAACATTTACAACATGTTAAGCAGACATTAGATGTTTTGAAAAGAGAAAAACTATATGTTAAACTCTCAAAATGTGAATTTGGAAAAACATCTCTAAACTACTTGGGTCATATAGTAGGGGGAGGTGAATTAAAAGTAGATCCCTCTAAAGTGGCAGTCATTGTGAACTAGCCTAAACCCATGCCTGCTACAGAAGTGAGAATCTTTTTAGGAGCAACACAATATTGGAGGAAGTTCATTTCTAACTTCTCCTCGATTGCAACTCCCTTACATGCTTTAACAGGATTGAATAAGGTGATTCAGTGGGGAGGCAAACATCAGAAAGCCTTCGACACCTTGAAAGAGAGAATTAGTAAAACACGTATACTAGCTCTGCCAGATTTACAAAGACCATTTGAGATCCAAACTGATGCCAGTGACTATGCCATGGGAGTAGTGTTGAAACAACATGGTAAACCCATATGTTATCATTTTGAGACTTTTAATCCCGCAGTAGTTAACTATCTTACATATGATAAAGAATTGTATGCATTAGTTCAGAGTGTGAAAAAGTGGAAACATTACTTAATGGGCAAGGAGACAGTAATACATACTGATCATAAACCACTTCAATATCTACACTCCCAAACTAAGTTGTAGCAATCAAGACATTACAGATGGATGGGTTTTCTACAATAGTTTCATTTAGTCATTAGATATAAAAAGGGCATGCATAACAAGGTTGCAGACATGTTATCTAGACCCATTATATATGCATCCACCATACTTAAGCATAATTCTGTGCTACATGAGAGCTACATATAACAATATTCTCAAGATGTGGACTTTAAATATGTATATGCAACTTTGAGTCAATGCAAAAGAGTAGAATAATTGGACTATCATGTGAATGACCGACTCTTATATCATTGTGGGAAACTCTGCATTCCACAAACCAAGAGGATAAAGATAATTAGAGAAGCACACACTTCTCTGATATCAGGTCACTTTGGGGTAAGTAAAAAAGTTGCACAACTGCAAAGGTTCTGCTATTGGTCGAAAATGATTGAGATAGTTTCTAGATATGTAAGAGGGTGTGCCATGTGTGCTAAAAGCAAGCTCAGTAACAGAAAACTAGGCTTGTACACTCCATTGCCAGTTCCTTCTCACCCTTGGGAAAGTGTTTCCATGGATTTTGTTGGAGGGCTGCCTAAGTCTAGGAAAGGTCATGATTATTTATATGTTGTTGTGGATAGGTTCAGCAAAATGTGTATTTTGATACCTTGTAATAAACAGATTACAGCTGAACAAATAGCAAAATTGTTCTTTGAACATGTATGGGTTCATTTTGGATTACCCACTTCCATTGTATCTGATTGAGACACCCGATTTGTGGGGAAGTTTTGGTCGAGTCTGTGGGAACTGATGGACACCAAACTAAAGAAAAGCACAACTTTTCATCCACAAATAGATGGCCAGACAGAAGTAGTAAACAGGATAGTGATCTAGTTACTGAAAGGTTATTGCAGAAAACATCCTAAGCTTTGGGATGAACACTTGTGTTATGTGCAACATGCTTACAACAGAGCCAATCACTCTTCTACATAGAGATCTCCTTTTAAGACCTATTTTGGTTTCACACCAAGGTCTCCTTTGGATTTTGTCTTTGGTAAAGATACCATGGTTGATGGACACAGTGATGTGGACAAGGCAACTAGGTTCATTGAACAGATCCAGGAGATCCACTAGGCAGTATAGGAATAGCTGGAAAAGAGCCAGGCCAAGTATAAGGCTAGGCATGACAAGCATCGGATGGAGCATAGTTTTCAAGTTGGAGACTAAGTCTGGCTGTATATTAGCAAAAACAGGATGCAAGGTGAAGGTAAAAAGCTAAAGCCTATCAGGTATGGACCTTTTAGGATACTTGAGAAGATTAGTGAAAATGAATTTTGCCTTGATCTACCAACTTACATGCACATCTACTCAGTCGTAAATGCAGATTGCTTGAGATTGTTTGAACCTTCAATGATTGAGGACCTTGAAGAGCAGAGTCAATTGCCTTCTATTGATGACCTGATACCTGAATATCTAATGAGTTGTAGGAAGACACAGTGCTGGACAGGAAGGTGAGGACGACGCGCAGGGGAGATGTTGAGTACCTTAGGGTTGGGCTCAAAGGTTCGAAGCTGAGCAGTGCAAAGTGGATTAAGATCGGACAAGTGAGAAAGCAATACCCTCACTTAGTCGATGCTTGAAAACCAACTTTTGGTGGTCCAAAAGCTTTTTCAGTGGGAAGGCCGTGATCTGAATTGGATCCATAGAAGACTGTCAAAGAACCATGACTGTATCAGGTCGGAACAAATCTCTAAAGAATCCAAAACAATAATCAAAAACACCTTGAACTAGTGGCAATGGTAGCCAGCGTGGAATGACGAGGACCTCGGTCAAAGCACGCTGACCGAGGCCCATGGAGACTGCGTAGGAGGTCAAAGTAGCCCCTAGGAGCCCCAGATTAGGAAATGGAGGTGATTTTTGATAGCGCTAATCACGCATCATTCGGCGAACAGGGCCAAAATGGAGGAAGCTCGAGAACTCGGTCGCGTTGGGAACCAAAGAACCGTAGGCGCAAAAAGGTAAAAGCGCTTAAGTACAAAGGCGGGACCTGCGTTCTGGAAACTGGTGGTATTGATTGGGGTGCCCTTGAATGGTAAGAGGTTTTGGATGAGAGCGGAGTGATCCCATACATTGATCGATGCGTGGCAAGCGGAGGTGAGAGAAAATTGCTGTTGATCGCGCGCTATCGGTCAAGCAAGTCAACAGCACGATTGTTGAATGGGGTGGTGTGGATCGTGAAATGAGAAGGTTTTACTGATCGGATGGCTGAGATCACGCCCAACAGAGGAAGCAGAATCGACAAGGGAATATGCCACGTTTTAGAAGGAATTTGGAATCAGTTTGACTGCCACGGTGGAAGAAAGATTCATCCACGACGTAACTGAAGAAACGAATTGATGAAGCATGCTGGCGCCATTTAGAGGAGGACAAGTGGCCACTCCTTGAGCGTTCATGATGATGCCAAACAAGGAACTCCAAGCGCAATTGCAGAAGGAAAATTGACAGAGGTGGAAGAGGAACCAAATAGGCATAGGGGTCGAATGGCTAAAGCCACGAACAGAGACAGTCAAATCAGCGAAGTCAATCGAAGTCCAAGCAACCAAGAGAGATAGAGAAAGGAACCAGAATCCTGAGAGGAGGACGGAACACAAAGAAAGAAGGCAGTAAAGCAAAGCAGAAGAGGATAGAGGGCTGAGCTGACTAGAGGCAGCATCGAGTACCAGAGAGGCTTGAAGATTCAAGCCAGCCCATATAGGAATCTGTCCAGACTAAGCATCACATTTGACTCTTTCCATTGTAGACCAGAAGGTCACAGAGCTGGTAGCCAAGCTGAGTCTGTGCACTCCAGTGGCTTGGGGAATCCATGGACCACCCTGCCAAGAAAAACCTGCTTCAGGTGAACTCACATTGAGTCCCTTTATTGTAATTTCTCTGCCCAAAGGCACAATAAAATAAGGCCACCACTGAAAGTTGGACCGACGATGTAGCCTTGGAGAATAGGGTGAACTCATTATTAAATTTCTTGTGTCTTTGTGTTTGCTTACTGTATTTCTCTGATGTCTTTCCATTTAAATGTCTGTGTATTGGCAATCTGATCAATCCGTTTCTTAAATAACACAGAACACACACCAGCACATGAGTCTGTAATACCTTTATTTAACAAATCTTTAACTGATGTCACTCATAGGGTGAATATCAGATCAAAGGTTTGAATGATTGTAAAGAGGGAAAAGAGCTCAGAATGATGCCAAGACTCCCTTATTCTTCCACCATTTACACACATTCATCAAAATGTTGAAAGAATCGATCCCAATCAAAACTTCAATAAAGATATCTTCATTCTATGTGCTGGAATCCACCTTGTCATATTTAATATTAATAGTTTTTTTTTGCTAGGTATTTAATATGCATCTAAATCTCTCCTTGTTAATTTTTTTTTTTAATATTTGGTCATGCATTAGTCAAAGGTTTTTTAACATGGCATCCTTCATTTTTTAATCTACCACTACTAAGCACATATGTATAACATATATGTAAATTTAATAATTTATTTGTTAAAAATTATGCATCTCTCCCTAGAATTTCTAATCATTTGATGGCTTCCCTTTTGAACCCTGAAACTATTCCTATCTCTTCATTTGATGATGATGCTTCATCGCTTTCCTCCCTCCTATTTTTATATGGCATGATGGCAAGCTCGGTTCATCCTAAATCCCTTAAAGCTTCCTTCACATATGCACCTACACTTCGCATCCTCCCATTCTCATCCTATGCACCCTCACCTTAGTCATACTTTCCCTCACTAGCTACAGGCTCTCACTAATTTGTATCCTCATCCAACCCACTAAGTTTAGTGGTGGTTGAACTATTGTTAGGTTTCATGACTTATGTCTCAAACCCTAACCATAATCAGTCCATGACATTCTTGACCATGCCTACCTCTCTCTTTTTCATGCCAACCAAACTTATTGAATTTAGAGTATAGCTTCCATGGATCAATTGAATCATAACCAGAATATGCCATCATGCATGTTAACAATAATCTTTAGGTATACATGTATTGTGTAACTCCAACTAATTATTTTGATTGCTTATACCAAGGCCTTTATCAATCCTATTTTGGTAAAAGACTCAAATAGTCATTCGAGTAATTTCCTTGATACTAATCCTCTTAATGATAATACTTTTAATACAATCAATTAATGTTTTAATAACAATAATTTAGATCTTAATAATAATATTGATTTTAAATTCCCCAAACCACCTCCCACATCTTTAGATGATCATTTCACCAATATCCCATTTCCCCACTTGGCCCCTAGTGATGGTTCCACGCCATCTTTTATTAGTACTCCTCACCAAACTCCTTAGTCACCCAATCCCCATTTGTTACACCATCGTTCTATGGTTATCAATATTTCCTCTATTGACCTGGATCATGTTTCACATGGCAAAAATAATTAAAAATAAAAAGGAAAAATCAAAAGAAACTATTCATACATTTTATCGCAACCAGAAGTTTCCATTCTATTTATGGGTGAAAATAACCTGATACAACTCTGTCAAATGTCAAAATGTCTTTGGGCTCTACACTTAAAAATCTAGCAATAATAAGATTGATATATAAATGGAAGACTGAAACCCTCAACAACGTATGTCGAATGAAGCAATTAAAGCATTAAAGAAAAATGAAGTGAGATGAACCTGGAGACTGTTAGCTTTGATGTATTCCCAGATCTTTTTCACTGCTTCTGAGCTGGGAGCCTCAAAAACACCGAAGAACTGTTTCATTTCTAGAGAAATCGACACAGGAATATTAAGCCCTGACACCTTAGTGGCCTTCGCAGTACTTTCTGCGGCCGTTGCTGCCGTCATTTTCGTTGTGGCCATGACAGTGCAGCTTGACACTGATTTGCAATATGAAACAAAGAGATTTTCATGGGTTTGTGTGATCAAGAAAGGCTATGGAGTCCAATGCTCATAAATATACCTTTAATTGTGAAACATGCCAATAACATGACAATCTTATTCATGTGATTCCCATATGAATGGTCTAAACGGAAGCAGAAGTTGTCCCAGGTCAGGCTAACAGCCAACATATAGATCCTTTGAATACTGAGTTACATTTACGTAGGTGATCGATCACAATATTGGCCTGCTTAGAACCATGATGAACACATCTTGAATTCTTACTTTGACAAACCCCCCCAAAACCCTAGAGGAATACTAGAAACCATAGTTACCAAATTTGGCAGAATAGGGCTGAAGAATTCAGAAATTCGGTGGTTCAATTCGATTCAGTCAATAATTTGCTAAAATTCAATTCGGTACATCCGTATCGAGCTGTGTGGATCGTATCGATCCCGTTTCATCATTTTTGAGATATCCAAAAATGGCCACAGCTGGTGGGAGGGAGACATGGTCGAATTCGAGGCTTCGATGCTGAAAAATACTGCTTTTTGCTCGCACATATAGATCAGTGCAATGTTAATACATGACATTAGACTTTCTGGGTATAGGTTAGGGCTGAATGGCTATATATATATGTGGAGTGTGGGCGTTTGGAAATTATAATGATTTGATTTGGAGCGTGGACTTTTAGACGATGTATGGGGTTATACAAAGGATATTCAATGGCCAAACATAATCTGGAGTCGGACAGAAAAAAGTCATCTCCAAGGTGAAATGAAATAAAGAAGGGGTAAGAACTAGTTTAATAAGAAATAAATTGTAAAACAAATTGTAAAAATGAAATAGAATAATTTGGTATTTCAATCTTCACACTTAAAAGTGAAGTATTTAAAAAGTCATCTCAAGAATTTTTTAGAAATTATTTTATAAAAGTCAACCTTAGACTAAGGAGAATTTTCTGGAAATTATTTTATAAATTATAGTTATTTTTAAAGTATTTTTTTTCCCTATTTTTAAAATCTTAGTACATGTCTTTCATATAATATTAATATTATTGACTGTGAACAATATTTTACTATTTATTTGTGATAATATGGCTTAAAATTTGATTTCTTGGCTTTGGGAAATATATTATTAATTTTTAGATTTTTTTAAGAACCAAGATTCAAATCAGTTCTACTCAAAAGACCATTCATTTATTTAATATTATTGATTGTGAATAATATTTTACTATTTATTTGTAATAAGATTTGTTGAAACCCAATTTTTTGGTTTTGGGAAATATATTATATAATTTTTAGATTTTTTGATAACCAAGATTCATATTAGTTTTACTCAAAAGACATTTGATTTATTTTTATCCCATTAGTTATTAGGAAATCACTTTATAATATACTATTAAGAAACAATCTCTTTAACTACTATTTATTAATTGACCAATTAAAAATTCTAAGGGTTTAAGACTTGTGATTCTTTTTCGTTCATTTTTGTTCATGTAGAAAGAATGATTTCTCCCCATTTCATCTCATCCACCTCCATTCACTTCCATTGATGATGAGTTCTTTTTACAAATCTCAATATCTAATTTTATTTGCAACTTCCATAATGTGATTGAAAACAATTTTTTTTAAGAGTATGAGTTTTTGAATATTAAGGTTGTTAATTTTGATTTTTTTAAATTTATTAAAAAATAGTTTTTTAGTAGTGGTAAGATGAATACTCCCTAATTTTTTCTATATTGAATTTTAGATAGTCGATATATATCTATATATCTATATCTATATCTATATCTATATCTATATCTATATCTATATCTATATCTATATCTATATCTATATCTATATATATATATATATATATATATATATATATATATATATATATATATATATATATATATCTATCTATCTATCTATCTATCTATATATATATATATATAAAATTTTATTTTTGTATCTAATTGAATTTGAATTCGATTTTCCGTAGAAAATTGAATTTGAATTCGAATTCGAACTTGGTAACTATGTTGGAAACCTGCCTTTACCCACTGGACCCCGGAGTTATACAGTTCACCCGGAATGATCGATGGATCAATTGATATACTATTTGGAGGCAATGTTGTTTTAGCTCATTATTTTTAGTACTATCCCAATTTAGATCTAGGTCTCCATGTACCAAGTGTCCCTCAACAAAATTGGGATAGAGTTGAGCCAAAAGATCTCAATTCAAAATAAATTCATGAGGAAGACGATTTTGTACCTCTCCTTCTTTATGGTCTAAGAGTCACTTACCATACCTCACCCTAGATTTCACTTTTTGACACAACTATCTGTGTGAACTCCTGGAATTCATGATAAACAACACAAAGAATAGTTTATTTTTAAGTTACTACCATTGACTAGAATCCCGTTGATACAAAAAAATATTGGAACCCCCAAAGAAGCATTAGAACAAGATATGATAATGGTTAGTGCCATCCCATAGGGTCCTTATTTTTGGGATATGTTGTGATAACATAGTTCTTTTGGGCTTTGGAAGCCAACATTGTCAGCCTTCTTGCTTTGTAAACCATCACCATATTTAGTTTACCGAATTATCACCTCAGACCCACAATCCTAGTCCTCCTGAGATCGTCGATTCAACTAGCCAGTGCTAAAAAAAAAGGAGACAAATCTAAGGAGACAATTTTGATGTATTCGCAAATGGCCCTTACGTTAGCCTAACTAAGGTTACAGAAGTACCTGTGGCCTTCCAAGGGGACCTTCCTCCAGTTAAATTAAAGATATGCCACCTCAACCAGATGTACTACTCCCAGAGAGGCTGAACTTCCATGCTGCCCAGGAAGGGGGGAATGGTAAAGAGAGTAACCTGTGGCGAGTTCTTCCTTCATTTTCGAGGATAAAAAAAAAAAATCCAAAAATCTAATCCAACTCTAAAATCTAATCCCATTGGATGAAGATGTTATTGGGGATGGTTCCTTCTCTTCGATCCAAAAAACCCTTCCAAATGTACATTTTATAAATAAAAAATTGGTATTTGGGGGTTCAAAAGGGGATTATGCCACCCAATATTTGGGTGATCCTTTCCTGGAACCCTTCGACTGTACATGCGCCTTTTGACTTCTTTTGGCCTCCTTTACCATTTCATTTTTCCTCTCTCTCACACAGTTCCAGAACAATGAGTTATACCAACCACTAGATTCGCACTTTGGTGAAAAATTTATTTATACTCCTCTCATTTGCAAAATAATTATATTTGAGCCGACTTCGGCACATCCAGACCCTAAATAGTTTACCATTGTTAGGCAGATGGATTACAATAAATGATTTTCATAACATTTTACAAACTAAATTTTATTTTTCTTAACACTTTTCACATTAAACTTTGTTTTACCGACTTTCCTCAAATTAGATGTTAAAATTGATTTTCAAATAAAATAAAATGGCTATATTTTTTAATATTAAAAAGTTAGTTTTAATTTGCTCCATGGTGTAGATCAGTTGATGATAGAATGGGTTCTTAAGACATTTCTTATGATGTTATTGGTTTAGACTTCGATTAGCTCAGTGTGCCATGTGTGAGGCAATGTGGGTACACTTGGAGGTGAATTTGGTAGTGGATAGAATCGATCCCCTGTCACATAAGTACAAACTCGCTATAGTTGTTGATTCTGCCATATACAAAAAATAACAATAATAATAATAATCTTATTTTTTAAATTTGATTGAATTAAATATTATCAAAATTAGATGTTATTAAAAGAAAATGATTTTATTGGAGGTAGTTTAGGTGATGGAAATAAGGGAAACTAATTTTCTTGTAAGCATTTTCTAAATTGTGTCGCCACTCAAACACTCTCATAGAAAAAAGAAGTCTTAACCCCACCCAAGAATGCCTAAAAGGAAACTCTCAAGCAAGCCACCCAATGTCACCTTGGTGGCCTTCTCTCACTTTTTAGACTACACTAAAGGACATCCTTATCAAGAGGGGAATCCTTAAAGATCGATATAAGTTAGGTCATTGAGTAATGAAGGGAAGTTCCATAACAAAGACTAGTGATTTGACATTACTCACTCTCAAAGTAAAAGGCTAGGGATAAGTGTGTGAATAGTCAAACAAACCATGAATTATGAACAAATGTTGAATTATTTTAATTAGACAACTATTCTTATTCATGCAACGAAATTATACTTGAAAAATGAAAGATGAAAATTGCTCGATTAACCATATAGCATGAGATGCTAGTTAAGCATATATACAATGGCACAATAAAATAGAAAATGAATCATAAATTGTCTATATAGGTAAGTCATTAGATCATTCATTCATCGTATTCATGAGCATTAGAGATTGAGAGTTCGTTATCATCATCAAGAGACCATTCCACAATTAAGATATCACGCACCAATTGTAGTAACTATGTTTGGGATGACAAAGAGTTATGTGTTTGCGATGATAATTAAGAAAGGAAATTTTCAAGCTTTTCGTTGTTACTAAGGACAATGAAGACAACAAATTTGAATGTGGACCACTTACACATTTGTAACATTCAGGTGTCATCCATTTATCATCAATTTATCACCATTTATAGTTGGGTAGTTTGTAACCTTAGAATTGTGACCCAAATGATGTATTTCTAACATTCCAAAGTGTTTAATTACAACTAATGAACAATGAGAAATACCATTAGTGTGTGAGTACATTAACCACTATGTATTTAGAACAAATTTCCATTAAATCTAGAGATCAATGTAAGTTTTAAAGAACCCCTAAACAATAAGAAATTCCATACGTCAACATCAAATATTTAAGAAGTGTGTGCATTGTCTAAATTGTGTGTAGAGTGCATTGATAATGGAACTGTTGGGCTTTGATCGCTATCTCATTATGTGTGTTATGAAGTGGCATTTCAAATTAGAAAGTGATCATACATCTACGAAAAGGCAAGTATTAAGTAAAATGTCTAGAAAATCTTAAAAATAGTAAGTTGTTAGCTTTATGAACTAAGTTATTTCATGTTCCCATGCATTGATTTGTGTAACAATGTGGTTAAAATGTCAAATGTGTTAAAAAATGTAAGAAATAAATGTATCAAGAACAAAATTTGACCATGATGCAAATTTGTAAACCCTTTTCACAATTATAATTAAAGAGCTTAAATATCAAGGTGTTTCATGCATTCATGTACTCATGTGAAGCTTAAGAGTGTTTACTATGCCATAGATATGTTACCTAGATATGTCAAATCCAACATAAACAAGTACAAATATGATATTGCATCCTTACAAGTAAAGCATTAATCATTTTTAATTTGTCACTTATTATCTAGTCATATATTTTAGGCATAGACTAAATTGGTCATTTAAGTTAGTCGCTTTTAGTTCAGTCACTTAATATCTAGTCATATATTTTATCCCTAGACTAAATTAGTTGTTTGTAGTTCAGTCACTTAAAATTGGTCAAATTTAGTAGTAATTCACTTGAAATAATTGTAGTGACTAACTTTTTTAGTCGCATAGTCACTACTCTCTCATTCTGTACTAGTGTAGTAATTGTATATTAGATTGATATATTTTTATAACTTAATTCCTAAATTGTTAATCTTACAAGTTTTCAGTGACCTAATGCAATTGATATATTAATCGAATAAATAATTACTAATAATCATAATTCCATCAATACAAAGTTATGATTTTGATATTCTTAATAAAACAATAATTGCTTCTTTAATTTTATGATATACTTTATATGAATATATTCCAATAATATAAAGATTAAATGTTAAATCACAACATTTTAATTATAGTTATAATAAAATTAAATATAAAAAATCATATAAAATTTTGAATAAAAAAAATTAATGTTGGATTTTTTTAATATTTATTATAATTAATTTTATTTTTTAATATATTATAAAATTTAATATTAAAATAATAAAAATATAATTCCTTAATTCTAATTTTATATATTATATATAATTAATAATTAATAATTAAAAATAAAAAAAATGTTCAAAGTAATTATTTATATGTATAAAATGCATTAACTCACTTCGGGCATAAAATGATACAAAATTTCAATGTTTTAAGCAAGGTAATACACTACCAGTTGTTTACAGTTGTTTCATTTCAATAACACTTTGAACAATTCATAGTTACAATGTTTATTTATTCTAAGTTCATTGTCACACAACATGTATTATGTTGTCTTTGTGTTGTTTTTTTCTTTTTAATTGTTGAATAGCTCTTTTTTGTTGAGTATTACTTTGTTAATGATGAAAAATAAATTTGTGAAAATTACGTCATTATTAAATATTTTTTAAAATGAGTTTTACAAGGAAAATTGATGCAGGAGCATCTGGTTGACAGGGCAAAGATGGAAGGGAGGTTGATATGGTTTCTGAAAAGGACCGTGGAATAAATCTATTGGATGAACAATTACTTGTTTTTTTTACTTTTCTTTCATTAAATTTGTTTAAGATTAATGTAATGAATTTTAATTAGGAGTAACAGTAGTTAGGTAGAGTCGTTGTTCCCAGACAGTTGCATTATTGTTGTAAAAGCAGAAAAGAAAATGTATTTGACAACTATGCAAAGTTCCGCATAGGAAATAACTGTTGTAACTAACTGAAAAACTAACACAGTTAAAACAGTTTGAAAACAATACTATTAAAGGAGGGGAAAAAGCACATTAAGGGGTTCGACTGTAAAAAAGAAAAAACAGAGAGAGAGAAATAAAATTGTTTTTCTGTGCACACGAAACTCTACAACGTCCTCAATACAGAGTAACATTTTGTTAACATTTTATCATGTGAAGATTGTCAGTGTACAGCTACAGGTTCTAAGTCAAAAGAAGAAGATAGCCAAAGTCGGACGAGAGGTAGCAGCGCCCAGTTGCAAGCGGCACAAACCAAAATAACCAGACATTAAATGACCAAATCAGGTATGTGAATCTACGAATGCAAGTCAAATCTACTCCAGTATTGAATTCATAAAGTTACAAAACACAGTCACCCAAATTCATTGTTCATTACATATTGTTCAAAGTAGAAGACCAAACCCAGTTCGCAGACGTGGGAACTAACACTAATTACAAGCAGAAGCCAATTTCCAATAAGACCCAACTCATAGCCAACGTCGTGCCTAACAACCAGTGAATTAAGTACAGACTGCGAGCGGCCTAAGGCCAGCAAAGAAAGACCAACCCAACAAAAAAAAATCGAATCATCAAGACAAGCAAGCTACCAAACGAACAGAGTAATGCTACCCGTGCTTGCTCGGAACAGCTGAGCGTCCAGACACCGAAACCCTCGAGCGGTTTCATCTGCAAAGCGAACAACAGAGTGCTATAAGGCTCCAAGGAACAGTACCCAGAAACTGAAAAGAAATGGAAAAGAACTAAAAAAAAAACACATTGCTATAGTACCTATCCGGCGAACCATAGCCGCAACTACACCTCGGAATAACCCTCCTACTCACGAAGGAGCCCAGACGTAAGATACAGGTAAAGGAAGATTACAAGCGTCCAGCATAGAACAGTGACTTACCAGGCGAGTTAGCGGAGGAACCAACGGAGAACGCCACCACAGAACTGCCGAGTCTGTGAAGAAATCAAACCAGCACTGAAGAAAATATCACCAAGAATTACACAACTATCAAACAACTATAAACACTCATGAAACACAGACAACGACGCATGGAGGCGGAGACCCACTGAGGCAGAGCAACTGTAAGCACGCCTGAGACACAGACAGCAACGCACAGAGGCGGAGACCCTTTAAAGCAAAACCCCAGTTCACAGTAACAGTCAACATACAAGCCGAGGAATAGAATAATGCAAATCTTACCAGAGTTTTAACAAATCGCCGGGTGAACAGAAGATTTCTAAGCCGAGTTCCAAACGACCGAGCCCGAGGAAGCTTCCAGGAGTATGTAGGTCTGGGTACTAGGCGGACAAGCCTTAGAATAAGACACAGGAAAAGAAACCACAGAAACTGCAGAACGCCGAGAGCCCACAGGGCAAAAGACCGGGAGAAAACAACAAAGAGTGACCAAATGAGCACGAAGACATGAAACCCTATACCAAAGCGGGTTTGTAGAATATCGAGGAGGGACAGGTGTCTACCTGACAAATCACCAGCGCATAGTACCATAACCCAATCAATTCCGCATAGATTGAAAATCAATTCACCTATATCCAAAAATCTCTTGATTATTACATTCATTTGTTAGTACACACCAACGCAAGCGCAGTAAAGGCGGGACCACGTGGGCTGGCCCCATCAAGTGGTATCAGAGCAGGTTTTGAAGAAAACAAAGAAAGATGGAAGTACAAAGACGAGGACGTGGAAGAGGTGCACGCAGAGTAGCAGACGAGGGCTTGAGGGAACAGTTGAGGATCCTTACTGCTCGCTTAGAAGCAGTAGAGGCAGGTAGGAGAAGAGACCCGGAAATTGGGGATGATAGTGACGAAGAGGCAGCAACTGCTACAGACGGATCAGAGGAAGAAGCCCCGGAATTAAGATTGTTGAGATCGGTACTGTTAGCTAGCAGCAAACCCAAGCCTGAGATCCCTAACTATGATGGCAGTCTGTCCGCAGACGTCCTGTTGGATTGGGTAAGTGAGTTAGACAAGTATTTTGAAAATGAAGAGATCAGTGAGGACAAAAGAGTTAGATTTGCTGCAACTAAGTTAAAAGGACACGCCGCCTTATGGTGGGATAGTGTCCAAGCAGACAGGCGACGAATGAATAAGCTACCGATAAGAAAGTGGCCAAGGATGGTGGCAAAACTGAAGGGCAGATTTTTGCCTAAAGACTATCAGGTTGAACTTTATCGACGAGTGCAGAATTTGAGGCAGAAAGGTATGACCGTGAAGGAATACACGGAGGAGTTTTATCGTGTGAATTTGTGGGCTGGTTATACTGATGATACTCCAGAGAAAACAACGAGATACGTGAATGGCTTGAGACTAGAAATACTAGACGAGATCAGTATTCTCTCTCCACGAAATATAGAAGAGGCCTTTCAGAGTGCTGTAAAGGCTGAAGAAAAAATTAACAGGAAACAGAATAATAGGAGAGGGCGAGGAAATGGCAGAGGACGAGGACAGTCCTACGGCAGAGGGAGAACTGCCACAAACAGCGAAGAAGGCAGCAGTTCCAGAGCTTCAGGGACAGCAGAGAAAGGAGATAGCACCAGAGGAGGTCAGCCATATCAGCGGGGGAGAGGAAATGGTCGCGGAAGGGGGACTAATGTCCAGTGCTACAGGTGCCATAAGTGGGGGCACAGATCCTTCGAATGCCCGGAAGCTGAGCATGCTAGCCAGAGGGGAGCATTTGTTGCGTAGCCTGAGGAAGCTGAAGCACAGCCCCGAGAGATAGAAAATGTGGCAGAAACAGGGGAGGCTTTAGTTTTAAACAAAGTATTGTTGAAGCCAGCCAAGGAAATGGCTGAACAGACCCAACGGAAGGCACTGTTCCGAACAGTTTGCAAATCACATGGAAAGTGCTGTAAATTGATTATAGACAGCGGAAGTACAGACAATTTAGTCGCCACCGAGATGGTGGAAAAGCTGGGATTGAAACGGCTTAAGCATCCCACACCTTACAAGGTGTCGTGGCTACAGAAAGGCCACCAACTATTAGTGGACGAACAATGCGAAGTTGAATTTCACATTGGCAAATACCAAGACACGGTGGTCTGTGATATTATGCCAATGGACGTATGCCATATACTGCTAGGGAGACCGTGGCAGTATGATCGGAAGGTGACACACGATGGGAAGACGAATTGTTATAAATTTGTGAAAGATGGGATCAAACATACACTTGTACCCATCAAAGAGGAGGATGCAGCAGAATCAAGTGGAACAAAAGCATTGTTAATAGGGGGAAAACAGTTTGTGAAGCAGATTGGGGAAAACGAGGTAAATTATGCGATTGTAAGGAGGACAAAAACGATGTTGCTGAACACAGAAAAGTCAGAATTGCCTGCAGAGATTCAGGAGCTGTTGGAAGAATTTAAAGACATTGTAGTTGACGATCTGCCAGATAAGTTGCCTCCCAAGAGGAGCATTAGCCATCATATCGACTTTATACCTGGAGCAAGCCTACCGAATAAGGCAGCATATAGAATGAGCCCGAAAGATAATGAAGAGATTCGTAAACAGGTGCAGGAGTTGCTGGACAAGGGACTGATCAGAGAAAGTTTGAGCCCTTGTGCGGTACCAACAGTACTCGCACCTAAGAAGGGTGGAGAATGGCGAATGTGTACAGATTCGCGAGCTATTAATAAAATCACTATTCGGTATAGATTTCCCTTACCCAGAATGGATGACATGATGGACTGTCTTAGCGGAGCAGCTTATTTCACGAAGATTGATCTGAAGAGTGGATATCATCAGATCAGGATCAGGGAAGGAGATGAGTGGAAGACAACTTTCAAGACCAATGAAGGGCTGTACGAATGGCTAGTCATGCCATTTGGGTTAAGCAACGCTCCTAGTACCTTTATGAGATTAATGAATGAGATGTTAAAGGAATTTATTGGCAAGTTTGTGATCGTTTATCTAGATGATATTTTGATTTTCAGCAGAACGAAAGGAGAACATCTTCAACATGTTCGAAGGGTGTTAGAGAAGTTACAGCAGAACAAACTGCTGATAAACTTAAAGAAATGCACTTTCCTGCAGAAGGAACTGGTCTATCTGGGGTTTGTAGTTGCAGAAAATGAATTGAAGATGGACCCAAAAAAGATTGCAGCAATCATAAATTGGCCGTCACCGAGGAGCTTATTTGAGGTACGTAGTTTTCACGGACTAGCAAGTTTTTATCGGAAATTTATTAGGAATTTCAGTGAAATCTGCGCACCGATGCTAGACACCATCAAAAAGGCTAGTCGGCCTTTTTGTTGGACCAGGACGACGAAAGATAGTTTTTAGCTTTTGAAGCGGAAGATTACAGAGAGGCCAATCTTGAGGCTGCCCGACTTTAGTAAACTCTTTCAGGTTTGGTGTGACGCAAGTGGGACAGCTATTGGCGCTGTGCTCAGTCAGGAAGACAGACCAGTGGCATTCTTTAGTGAGAAATTAAATGAGAGCCGGCAGAAATACTCCTCGTATGACAAGGAATTTTATGCCGTGGTTCAAGCTTTAAAACATTGGAGGCACTACCTGCTGGGCAATGAGTTTGTATTATTTTCTGATAATTCAGCGTTACAATATGTAATGCAACAGCACAAATTAAACCACAAGCATGCCAAATGGGTAGAATACTTGCAGAGTTTCACTTTCATGTTAAAACACATAAGTGGGCAAGCCAATAAAGTGGCAGATGCCTTGAGCAGAAGAGCTTTGCTCTTACAGGAAAGTAGCATACAAGTGATGGGATTCGAACATCTGAAGGATTTGTACCAAACCGACACAGATTTCAAAGAAGCTTTTGAAGCCTGCCAAAATCCCGTGTTGAGGAATGCAAGTCCATGGTTAGACTACAATTTGTAGGAAGGATTATTGTTCAGAGGTGGATAGTTATGTATTCCAGACTGTTCGATGAGGGAAAATATTGTGCGGGAGAAGCATAGTGGTGGACTAGCGGGACATTTTGGCATCAACAAAACTTTGGAGCAACTAGGACATTTTTATTATTGGCCCAGAATGAGCAGGGATGTACAAAGATATGTGAACAGGTGTAAAGTCTGCCAACTGGCGAAAGGACACAGTCAGAATGCTGGACTTTACACGCCACTACCTGTTCCAAGCAGGCCATGGGACTCAATCAGCATTGAATTGGTCTTAGGACTACCTAGAACGCAGCGGGGATATGATTCAGTGATGGTGGTGGTAGATAGATTTTCAAAAATGGCTCATTTTATTCCTTGCCGGAAAACTAGTGATGCCACGTACGTAGCTCACCTGTTTTTCACGGAGGTAGTTCGATTACATGGTCTACCCAAATCTATCGTTTCAGACAGGGATGTAAAGTTCACAGGACACTTTTGGCGCACCCTGTGGAAAAAGTTGGGCACGCAATTGAACTTCAGCTCTGCATATCATCCGCAGACTGATGGACAAACGGAAGTGGTGAACAGGAGCTTGGGAAATCTATTACGGAGTTTGACTGGAGAAAGTTCACGATTATGGGATCGTGCTCTCGCTCAGGCAGAATTCGCTTATAATGATTCGCCCAATCGTAGCACCGGATACAACCCATTCTAGATCTTGTACGGCATGCATCCTCGGGGAATACATGAACTGCGAGATTTGGGAAAGTTGGAACGGAGAAGCGCGGATGGGGAAGATTTTGCCGAAGCGATGAGCGAGCTACATGAACAGGTCAAATTAAAATTGCAGGACAACGTACAGAAGTATAAGCAACAAGCAGATTCAAGGCGAAAAGAAGTGCAATTTAACGTTGGAGATGAGGTCCTCGCGCATCTGCGCAAGGAACGATTTCCTAAAGGCACGTATAATAAACTAAAATTTAAGAAAATTGGTCCTTGCAAGATCTTACGTAAATTTTCAGCCAACGCCTATGAAATTCAGCTGCCACCTGATATAGGCATATCACCTATTTTCAACGTGGCGGATCTGTTCCCATATACTGCCCAAGCAGAGGAAGACAGTGTGGTACGACCAGAACGGGACACCCAAATTGGAGACAGTTCTTGGAAGAAGCATATGCCTGCGGCTCAGTCCCATGAGATTGAAGGGATCCTCAGTACCCAGGTAGCCAAGAAGACACGTAGGAAAGAATATCTACGATATCTCGTCAAGTGGAGAGACTATCCAATGGAGGACAGCTCGTGGCTCAACGCGACACAGATACAGAAGGCTGGCTATTTGGTGGAGGAACTCATGGAACGGAGCCATGATTTTCTTCTACCCCGGGAGCCTGATGCAGGAGCATCTGGCTGACAGGGCAAAGATGGAAGAGAGGTTGATATGGTTTCTGAAGAGGACCGGGGAATCAATCTATTGGATGAACAGTTACTTGTTTTTTTTACTTTTCTTTCATTAAAGTTGTTTAAGATTAATGTAATGAATTTTAATTAGGAGTAACAGTAGTTAGGTAGAGTCGTTGTTCCTAAACAGTTGCATTATTGTTGTAAAAGCAGAAAAGAAAATGTATTTGACAACTATGCAAAGTTCCGCATAGGAAATAACTGTTGTAACTAACTGAAAAACTAACACAGTTAAAACAGTTTGAAAACATTACTATTAAAGGAGGGGAAAAAGCACATTAAGGGGTTCGACTGTAAAAAAGAAAAAAACAGAGAGAGAAATAAAATTGTTTTTCTGTGCACACGAAACTCTACAGCGTCCTCAATACAGAGTAACATTTTTGTTAACATATTATCATGTGAAGATTGTCAATGTACAGTTACAGGTTCCAAATCAAAAGAAGAAGATAGCCAAAGTCAGACGGGGGGTAGCAGCGCTCAGTTGCAGCGGCACAAACCAAAATAACCATACATTAAATGACCGAACCAGGTATGTGAATCTATGAATGCAAGTCAAATCTACTCCAGTATTGAATTCATAAAGTTACAAAACACAGTCACCCAAATTCATTGTTCACTACATATTGTTCAAAGTAGAAGACCAAACCCAGTTCGCAGACGTGGGAACTAACACTAATTACAAGCAGAAGCCAATTTCCAACAAGACCCAACTCATAGCCAACGTCGTGCCTAACAACCAGTGAATTAAGTACAGACTGTGAGCGGCCTAAGGCCAGCAAAGAAAGACCAACTCAACAAAAATAAATCGAATCATCAAAACAAGCAGGCTACCAAACGAACAGAGTAACGCTACCCGTGCTTGCTCGGAACAACTGAGCGTCCAGACACCGAAAACCTCAAACGGTTTCGTCTGCAAAGTGAATAACAGAGTGTTATAAGGCTCCAAGGAACAATACCTAGAAACTGAAAAGAAATGGAAAAGAACTAACAAAAAAACACATTGCTATAGTACCTGTCTGGCGAACCATAGCCGCAACTACACCTCGGAATAACCCTCCTGCTCACGAAGGAGCCCAGACGTAAGATACAGGTAAAGGAAGATTACAAGCGTCCAGCATAGAACAGTAACTTACCAAGCGAGTTAACGGAGGAACCAACGGAGAACGCCACCACGAACTGCCGAGTCTGTGAAGAAATCGAACCAGCACTGAAGAAAATATCACCAAGAATTACACAGCTATCAAACAACTATAAACGCTCATGAAACACAGACAGCGACGCATGGAAGCGGAGACACACTGAGGCAGAGCAACTGTAAGCACGCCTGAGACACAGATAGTAACACACAGAGGCAAAGACCCTTTAAGGCAAAACTCCAGTTCACAGTAACAGTCAACATACAAGCTGAGGAATAGAATAATGCAAATCTTACTAGAGTTTTAACAAATTGCCGGGTGAACAGAAGATTTCTAAGCTGAGTTCCAAACGACCGAGCCCGAGGAAGCTTCCAGGAGTATGTAGGTCTGGGTACTAGGCGGACAAGCCTTAGAATAAGACACAGGAAAAGAAACCACAACAACTACAGAACGCCGAGAGCCCACAAGGAAAAAGACCGGGAGAAAACAACAAGAGTGACCAAATGAGCACGAAGACATGAAACCCTATTCCAAAGCGGTTTTGTAAAATATCGAGGAGGTACAGGTGTCTACCTGACAAATCACCAGCACATAGTACCATAACCCAATCAATTCCGCATAGATTGAAAATAAATTCACCCATATCCAAAAATCTCTTGATTATTACATTCATTTGTTAGTACACACTGTTGTTGGGAAAAGTATCTATTCAGAATGCCCCTATCCCACTCTAAGGTGTGATAGTGCCTTAGCAACAAACAAGGAAACTTATTTGAGTATTTCTTCTTTATGAAATGTAAATGAGGAGAGAGAATGCAACTAACCTGTGTCTTCCGCTAGTTTGTTGATCCAATTACTCCTCTCTTCAATAGTTCCAAGCTCCCTGTTCCCTTACCAGCCCAGCTTCACCGAATTCCTGCAAGATCACAAGAGAGAGAAACTACACGAAGATATAGATATACATTCATAAAAAGCTCAAGATCAGATTAAGCTAAACATGTAAGCATAACAAAACATCATTGATACACAGCATGTAGGAGAAACTCAAATAGTTTATTGATAAAATAAGAAAGTCCAAGAGGAGATACAACCAAGTGAGTTCCGATCCAGCATCTACCTCCCAGCAAAGGAATCCCTTCCTCTCCTCCAACAAAGCATAAATCACCCAATGTACTAATCTAAATCTCAAACCAACAGCAATTCCCTGCAAAGTACAAAATTCCAGCCTCCGGATCTCTAGGATGAGGGATCCATATATAGATGTAAGCAGAGAGGATGAGTCAGCTTATGTTTTGACTTGTGGCTTCTCTCTGTCAGTTCTTGCTTCCACTTGGAGGTTGAGAGCCTCTTACTCATCACTAGTCGAATTCATTGAGGCAAGTGTCACTGGAGAAGATTCTGGAAGCTTCCATGGTCTTTCCACCTCGTTGAATGAGCTTGCCATTTGTCATTTCCCTCTCAGCGCACCCTGGTAGTGCATCCAAGTGCGTTGCAACGCACCTAGCCAGTGCATTTGGGTGCTTGCAATGCAGGCAGCTAGTAGAGCATCTGAATTGATCCTGAATTGACTGTTTCTTAGTGGTTTTTGGTGGAGAACTTCTGGGAGAAGCTGTCATTGGTTGACCTTGTTTCTTTAGGAGCTGTAACAACATCTTTAGGGACTTTGGATCCCTTGAATTATGGACATTTCATGCTTATAGCTATAAGGCACAAAAATGTCTATAACAGTTGTCCCCTAAAGTATGAGGCCGTTTATCGGGTGAAATGCTTTATTAGGAGGATCCGAAGTTCATTCAATGCCGGGAGGAGACCTGTAATAAGATACAATACAATACATTATTTTTCATATTGTTTTCATGACCTAGCTGAGGTGGGAATTCCCATGCTCAGCTTTATAAATTCATCTTTATGTACATAGGACAGACAATCGTCTGATGGTAGACTGATGATTGTGATGAAATCATCATCCTTTTGGTAGGATGATTATCTGTTCTGCAATGCTGTACATGTCAATGTCTTTATTTTTCCTGAATATATATTGCAGCCCGGATGGATGAAACTAGATCTGGGGTCTTCAATCTCATCCGATCTTCACTCTAAGTACAAGTCGATCCATGTGAGAAATGTTTTGAAGTCGAACATGGAAAGACATCGCTTGATTACCAGTCAATGATGTAAACTGTTAACAAGCGCGAGAGGAAACACTGATAATGATAATGACCCTCAAGGTACTGCAGTACAATTCACGTGGTGTGAATAAAGGACTTGGTGTCGAACACCACGCAAAATCTTTCGGTCGAAGGTCATTGAGGTATACCTGTCGCCGGAAGTGAGAAACTTGCCATTGAGGTATGCAAGCTTCAAAGTACTGAAGGGGGTGTTCCTAGATCAACTTCCTGGATAATGAGCTGATGTCGACAAGAAGCGATCCGTCAAAGGAGGGCCTTGATGTATCCCACATCAGTGACACGGAACGGAGCAAATGATTTTGATGGAGGTGAAAACGATCTGATGATATATGGTTCAGGGTGGCGGTCATGAAAGAATGAAGGATAATGTATGGTAGTGGATGGGACATGGTTGACTTCTCTGGATGACTTCTCTTGAACATATCGGCGACACTTATGTGATGGATTGGTAGCATTTACCCCAAAGGTGGATGGTATGGCGAGACCATGGTGATGTGACCGGTGAATGAAACAACCCAACCCGACTCAGGCATGGAGTGGAAGTGTCATGTTCAAGAGTGACTTGCTACCAATAAAGGTTCTTTGAGTTTCTTCCCAATTTTTCCCCAGTCATTGCTGACCAGTACCTCTTTATTTTTGTCAAGCTTGAGGAGGATAACATATGCTTGTTCTATAATTTTCCCTTTGGGCAAACCCATCGCTATGTTTTAACGAGCCTAGCGATAGTGAAACTCGTTCTCGTCTAAAGACAAATTTGTCGCTATTAATCTTTTTAACGAGTCTAACGACAAAGATAACTCGGTCCTTTTCATTTTTAGAGAGTCTGAAAAGGTACGTAAAGTTAACTCCAACAGTCCTTTTTCGTCATCTAATCCCTTAAGTCCGAAAAAGTATAAAACAATACAGAAGGGATGAATTTTCGATAGTTTTAACGAGCCGAACAAAACAAGTGCTCGATCTTTTTGTGCAATAATCCCTCAGGTCCAAAAAGATTAAAATCTAGAGGAGGGATAGCATTTCCGGTCACTTTAACGAGCTGGAAGGCCAAAACTCGGCAACCTTTTCATATTTTATGAGTCAGTTGAAAAGAGCTTAAAGAAGACTCGTCTTTTGAGGAACGAGTGATAAAATGGGTAGCAGCTGATTCCAGGTAAGGGTTGGAATTTTCCAAGCACGACAATGTCACAAGGATGGCTGGTGAAATCACTCTTCGCAGCTGTTCCTCAAAATGGGTAAACAATCATATGGAGGTGAATGATCGGCCAATGGAAAAGTGGAGGTGACGGTGCAAACATGACCAAGGCTTTAATGGCTGATAATGTTACATTCACGGTGGTTATTTACCGGAGGGTAGTTCATTTTTTAACGAGCTTAAACGCGGATTGAAACACTTGCTCGATCTTATGTTTATTTTTTAACGAGCATGAACTATGCGCTAAAACTGCTCGATAATCCAGTCATATGATAAGAATGTCTCATGTAAGATTCCATTTTTTATGGAGCTTGTGCCTTACAAAGCTATGCCCCGCATCCTTTCGTTATGCAAGTTCGGAAACGACTAATCCTACGAGTTTAAAGGGTTAGACCTACGGGTTTAAAGGGAGGACCTAAAAATTTAAAAAATAAATAGCCGCCCCTTGCTTGCACTCCAAAAGGTTTGCATGCCCCCAGGTATAAAACAAAGTTTCAAGGTTACCTCTACTTCACTTCCGCCAAAACAATTGTTTTACCGAGAGAGGCCTACCTCTTTCAGGTTACCCAAAGATTGTTCTGTTAATCTTTCAAACAAAACACTTCTTCGGCGATGTCTACCGAGATAAACAAAGGTGAGCGACGAGGCCCGCCAACTCACATAACTTTGACAAAAGAATCTTATTCTAGAACAACCCCTGTCTCAATCACGGATGGGGTACGGACTAGTCATATTCTCCCGTGGAAACCTACCCTATACCGAAAGTTTTCCTGCCGAAGCAGACCAGGACGCATGCCCCCTGGATTCCAGTCATATCCCTCCGAATTACTCGCACTCATCGGGAGGACGGACTGTGGGTTGAGACATTTCTTGCGTGAAGAGACCATTTAGGGATGGTATATGACTATTTGCGACGCGTGATCCGAGAAATGAAAGCTGGTCCACGAGCTTGACCATTCTTCCTTCGTGCGGAAAACACATTACTCTAAAGAGTGAGGAGACGATGGCTCCCATGCAATATATATAGTCTCATCCAAGGAGTAGGTTATAATCCAAGGGTCCTTGAACGACCATTACGTTCATTTGAACGGTCTTCCCTTTCAATGCTATGGGCACATTGGGGAGGATCCCTAAAGGTCGACTGGTTCCTTTATCAAAGCCTGTCAGATTTCTCATTTCAGGCAAAAGCGCTGGCGAACCAAGTGCTTTCCAAGCAATAGAGGAAAGGATACTCACAGATGCCCCCTCATCAATGATGGTGCCAACCATGACCATTCTATATATTTGGACGATAATTCTGAATGGTATGCTTGCTGGCAAACGGGGTCTGCCTAGTTGGTTCCAGTCGAAGGATACAACTAGGTTGCTTGGTGGTGGGACCGAGTAGACGGCCGGGTATCGCTCTGACGAACTTCCTTCCTGCGATAAAGGAATGGGGGAATTTCCCCCGTGCTCGTCGGAGTCTGTGTTGATGAAGAGAATATGGATGGTGTCATCTTTATCCTCTTCAGTGACTGTGTCATTCGAAGATAAATCCTCTGAAGGCAAGACCGGGTCAACTGCCGCCTCGACCTTTTGACTTTTGTCGGGTATGGATTCAGCTGGTTCATCTTCAATGACCGGCGCTTCAGCTGACCACTTGAGCGGGCCAGCTGGATTTTCAACTAAGGAATCGGCAAGAGTTTTTTATATCCAGGAGGAAGTCGTAACGGTGAAACCGGACGATCATCCAAAACTCTTTTCGCTTCGTCTAAGAAGGGACAATGGTGGATGGCATGGTTGCCTTCACACAGTCTACAGGGAGATCTAGCTCTCCCTTTTTGTCCTAGGACTTCACTTTCGCTAGTTGACGGTGTGCTTTCAACATGGCTATCAGAGGTTGACGCCACCGGATTGTGCAAACGGGGAGACCAGTCCCTTAGTATCCGAGGGATGCAGGGACAATATCTGTGAAAGTGGTCTCCCTTGCATATGACACATGGCGATTTAGGCCTAGTCAGTGCTGTGTGTGGATTTTTGTTAGACGACACTTGTTTGCCCCCAGTCGCTTTTGGATCCTTCTTCTTCTTCTCTTTCTTCTTGTTTTCCTTCTTCTCCTTAGGAACTTGGTTTTTATCTTTACCAGTCCCGTCAAGCAAAGAGGAAGGAGGAGAAGAAGAATTGGAGGAAGTAGAAGGCTGGTGGGTAACTCTGGACTGGTCTAACTGCTGATTCGACTGTTCAGGAATAGTGGTGTTCTGAACGACATTGGTTGAGAAGAGCCAGACCGACAAGCCAATTATCAGTCCTGGAAGCGACAATGTGGCCATATGGGGCGCACCAACATCTCCCCAAGAGGAGAAGGGACTAGGATTTCCACCAAGGGGAGTTCCTTGGTTGGTAGGCTCCATTTTCTCAACCTAAAGATCAACGCGGGAAAAAGGGTATGAATATTCCGTTTAAAATAAATTTTAACGACGCTTAGACACAACTTGCTTTTTCAATTTTAAAGAGTCGAGAAAAAGCAAAAGATGACTCTAGTCTCCTTCGATGTTTTAACGAGCCCGAAGTGACAAATGCTCGGATGGACTTTTTCCGTTATAGAGTCTGAAAAAGGCCAAAAGGAACTGCTCTGGAGTTCTAGGTAGAGGGTGTGCCAAACTTTTCGCAAAACCGCAGAATACTTTTTAAGGTACGGGCGGTCAATCTTCCCGAATGCTGTGTTCAGTGCATTGCGATCAGTAGGGCGGCCAACACGGCTTCCTATGGATAAAGGTTTTATGCCTATAGGGGTCTCCCAATATATACTCGACGGTACGTGGGAGCACAATCCGTACTGGCGCTTATTGTCTCTCAGGAGGAATCACCCAACCATCAGCGAGATCGACAGTCACCAGGTTTTACGACGCCGGAACACGTCTCTAGCCTAGACCTCTATGTTGTGCGTTAAGTTACAAAGCGTTGTTAAGTTCATTCAATTTATTTTAGGTTGATCTTTCTTAGAAGTTTGCCTTTTTGGATCACCACGAGATGTATGATACAATTCCTAAATGCAGTCTAAAGATGATAAGCAAGCATTTATCTCTTTTCAACAATGAAAATCCTAGCTACAAGGGGAAAAGAAAGACACAATCTTTTCTCAAAGAGCATAGAGCACACTGTAAATGCACTTTTCCTAAATCAAAGCATGCAAACTATCAATATGCAAATGCACAAATGCATGTATTTGTTTTCACTTTCTTAATATTGATGCCTAAAAAGAAAGCTGTTGTACAAAATTTGAATTCGATTTCAAGTGAAAACACAAACAAGTTTCTTTTTGAACTCAAAAAGATGATTACGACACTTTATGATTTTGAAGTAAACACTTGTTTCGACACTAGAAATGCATAAATTCAAACCAAAAGACAAAAGTAAAAGCGTAATCAAATGTGAACAGCAAACAAACTCACTCCTAAGATCAAAACGACACTTACGACAGGTCTAGATCTAAGGGCGACAGTATGACTAGTTTACTTTTGTAATGGGAAACTGCAAATGATGTAACAAATACATAAAGAACAAATACAGTTTCTTTATACAACTGAGGCAGAATTGAGGCAAATAAAAGGGGTTTCAGATAGGTACACACACTGATAACAGGCTGCAAAGAACAGAGATAAAACTGAGCAAAAGGAAGCAGGGAACCACAGCTGCACAAGGCAAAGGCTGATCAGCGCACCCCCAGCACAGAGAAACTGAACTTCAGCGCAGGTAGCCCTATCGGGACCTGCGTTGAAATGCAGAACCTCTTCACAGAGCCTGCGCTGAAGCAGAAACGAGAATTGTCTCTGGGTTCTGGGTCACGGTTTGCAGTTTAATCTACAGTTTTTGGCCGGATAAAAGCTATCAATTAGGTACAAATAGGAGGATGACTTAAAGGAGGACTAAGATCTATCACAAAGGGCTGTTAGAGCACTTGTGGATCAGCTGTTCAGATCATAAAAATGGGCCCAGTGAGTGGAATAGAGTGGCAGATCTCTACTTTGCATTTGTAAATGGCAAATGCAGTTCGATTCGACACTCCTGAGTTTATGACAAGAACAACAATAGAAACACAAATAAACTAACAAGATACGTTCCCCAGTGGAGTCGCCAATTTGTTGTTGGGAAAAGTATCTATTCAGAATGCCCCTATCCCACTCTAAGGTGTGATAGTGCCTTAGCAACAAACAAGGAAACTTATTTGAGTATTTCTTCTTTATGAAATGTAAATGAGGAGAGAGAATGCAACTAACCTGTGTCTTCCGCTAGTTTGTTGATCCAATTACTCCTCTCTTCAATAGTTCCTAGATCCCTGTTCCCTTACTGGCCCAGCTTCACCGAATTCCCGCAAGATCACAAGAGAGAGAAACTACACGAAGATATAGATATACATTCATAAAAAGCTCAAGATCAGATTAAGCTAAACATGTAAGCATAACAAAACATCATTGATACACAGCATGTAGGAGAAACTAAAATAGTTTATTGATAAAATAAGAAAGTCCAAGAGGAGATACAACCAAGTGAGTTCCGATCCAACATCTACCTCCCAGCAAAGGAATCCCTTCCTCTCCTCCAACAAAGCATAAATCACCCAATGTACTAATCTAAATCTCAAACCAACATCAATTCCCTGCAAAGTACAAAATTCCAGCCTCCGGATCTCTGGGATGAGGGATCCATATATAGATGTAAGCAGAGAGGATGAGTCAGCTTATGTTTTGACTTGTGGCTTCTCTCTGTTAGTTCTTGCTTCCACTTGGAGGTTGAGAGCCTCTTACTCATCACTAGTCGAATTCATTGAGGCAAGTGTCACTGGAGAAGATTTTGGAAGCTTCCATGGTCTTTCCACCTCGTTGAATGAGCTTGCCATTTGTCATTTCTCGCTCAGTGCACCCTGGTAGTGCATCCAAGTGCGTTGCAACGCACCTAGCCAGTGCATTTGGGTGCTTTGCAACGCAGGCAGCTAGTAGAGCATCTGAATTGATCCTGAATTGACTGTTTCTGAGTGGTTTTTGGTGGAGAACTTCTGGGAGAAGCTGTCATTGGTTGACCTTCTTTCTTTAGGAGCTGTAACAACATATTTAGGGACTTTGGATCCCTTGAATTATGGACATTTCATGCTTATAGCTGTAAGGCACAAAAATAAAGCTAAACATGTAAGCATAACAAAACATCATTGGTACACAGCATGTAGGAGAAACTCAAATAGTTTATTGATAGAATAAGAAAGTCCAAGAGGAGATACAACCAAGTGAGTTCTGATCCAGCATCTACCTCCCAGAAAAGGAATCCCTTCCTCTCCTCCAACAAAGCATAAATCACCCAATGTACTAATCTCAATCTCAAACCAACAGCAATTCTCTGCAAAGTACAAAATTCCAGCCTCCGGATCTCTGGGATGAGGGATCCATATATAGATGTAAGCAGAGAGGATGAGTCAGCTTATGTTTTGACTTGTGGCTTCTCTCTGTCAGTTCTTGTTTCCACTTGGAGGTTGAGAGCCTCTTACTCATCACTAGTTGAATTCATTGAGGCAAGTGTCACTGGAGAAGATTCTGGAAGCTTCCATGGTCTTTCCACCTCGTTGAATGAGCTTGCCATTTGTCATTTCCCGCTCAGCGCACCCTGGTAGTGCATCCAAGTGCGTTGCAACGCACCTAGCCAGTGCATTTGGGTGCTTTGCAACGCGGGCAGCTAGTAGAGCATCTGAATTGATCCTGAATTGACTGTTTCTGAGTGGTTTTGGGTGGAGAACTTCTGGGAGAAGCTGTCATTGGTTGACCTTGTTTCTTTAGGAGCTGTAACAACATCTTTAGGGACTTTGGATCCCTTGAATTATGGACATTTCATGCTTATAGCTGTAAGGCACAAAAATGTCTATAACACACACCAATGCAAGCGCAGTAAAGGCGGGACCACGTGGGCTGGCCCCATCACAAATAATAAAATAAAAATTATAAATTAAGTAATAAATACATATTTTTTAAAATTTTTTAATTAAAAAAATTGTGCCTAGAGCAATTGAGGTATACATAGTTTAATTTTGGACCACACTTGTGCAGACCAAATTTTCCCAACTAACAGTTGGACCACATTCTCAAAAATTTTATTTTTATATTTGTTTATTTATTTAATTTTTGAGAGTATCTAATTTATATATTTTTGATAAATTTATTATGTGTTAAATTAAAAATCCATAAAAAGACATGTTTACTATAATTTGAAGTATAGGTAATGATAGTTGGATGTATAATTAAATTTTGCATCTAATAAGAATCCATTCTACATGTTTTTGATAAACACTTAGATAAATTGGAAATAGAGGAAAAACATGTTTCTTTACTCTTTGAATACGTAATTAAATTCTACATCTAATGAGTACCTACCTTGTGTGCTTTTGATAGATACACAACGAGATAAATTAGAAATATATGAAAAAATACATATATGTTTGGTTGTAGAATTTAATAAGTATTAAGAAAGTATTTTTTTTGGGCCCTACATACTTTTTTTTTAATGAAAATGATCTTTATATTCCATATAAAGAATATATATGTTTTGGTCTTGGGAAGACTACTTAGACAACAAGATTTGAAGCTATTGCTAAAAATATTCATTATGAATTCAATATGTAGAATTGAATTTAAGTGAAGAGAATAACGCAATTTCTCTCAACTATCTAACCTAACCCTAATAAATATTTCTATAAAATAATTTACCCCTAAAATAAATATTATTATTTTAAATGTTATTAATATTTTTAAAATTAATACTAATAACACTTTTATATTAAAATTTATTTTTGTAATATAAGGATGATACATAAATTTAGATAGCATGATGATTTTATTTAAGGGTAGAATTTTGAGTTTAATTAAAATAATAAAAACAGTTTAATATTGTTAGATCTAAGATTTTTTTGATTCATGATGTTGATATCAGTTTTTCGGATTAATCACATCGTTAGGATTTGGTCAACGTTTCAAACCAGCGAATATGGTTCATCCTCAGGAAAAGGTGAGAAATTAGTTTATTAAATTAAAATTAATATGTATGAGAAATTTTATAAGAAATATATATTTATTTGTGAATTGTCACTATTATCATTATTAATATGTTTATGAAAACATATATTTTATTATTATTACGGAATTTTATTTTTTCATGATATTTCTTTTTAAAACATTTTGTTTATAATATTGTGTGCATATTTGATGTTATAATTTTGTTGGTATGAAATTAAGTTTTTGTTTAATTTAGTTTTCATTTAAAAATAAATTTTATAATAAATTTTATCTAGTAATGATAGATATACATGATCATTTTCATAAATATTTAAAATTATTTCAATTATTCCAATTTAAATATCATAAAAAAATTATGACTTTCTCACTATAATTGGTATATAATAATAAAAACTAAATAACTAAATTCAATGAATGATCTATTCATCGTCATTGAGTGCTAGAATATATAAAATACATCTTACAAACTTTGCATCATTACAAAATTGTCAAATATTCATACTCGTAGAACCACTCTTTATGGGGAGTGAAGTGAAAGGATGCACTTGAGTCAATCAACCATGCCTCATGATCTACATGTGTACTTGAAGAAGCCACGTACACATCCCCACCTTCATCTGAGGTGGTTTTCGCCTCTACAGAAGGAGCATAATCAAATCCATTTCCTTTATCAGGAGCTTTAGATTTATAGTCATTTTTGTAGTGCCCTTCCTTTCCGCATTTCCAGCACACCACCTTTACAGGTTTTCCTAGAGATTTAGATCTCCTTATAGATTTAGACCTCCCATTCGATTATTTATTTTTGTTTCTGTTTTGGGACCGTCCTTGTACAGACAAGGCATCACCATTCTGGCTCTTCGTATTTTTCCATCTCATTTCCTCCATCAGCAAGGATGAGACTATTTCATCAAACTGCAAGGCAGTTGCATTGCTACCTATTTCAATAACCAAACTACCCCATGAATCTGGTAGAGAACACAAGAAACTGATGCACTTATCTTCATTTGAAATTTTAATATCAATAGATAATAACTGACTTACCACAGTATTAAATGCATTAAGATGCTCTGTCACCGAGTCTCCATCTTTCCTCGTCAGGTTATACAACTTCTTTCGGTAGGAACAGTTTATTCACCAAAGACTTAGATTGGTACAAAGTCTCCAACTTGTCCCACAAAGATCTAGCCGTAGCTTCCCTTGATACATTCAGCAATACTGAATCTGAGACAGACAATCGTATTGTGCTCTTTGCCTTCCGATCTAACTTCTTCCATTCTTCATCGGACACTTCCGTTGGTTTCGTATTTGGATCTACTATGATCCACTGATCTTTATCCACCAATAGATCCTCCATCTTGAGTTTCCACAACTCAAAACTCTGACCATTAAATTTCTCAATCTCTATATTTCCACTGCTCACCATTTTACCAATAGAATCGATCTCGCAGATCTCCCACTGAACAGGGTCTACCAGAGGCCCGAGCGAAACCCCTTAGCAACAAAGGCGTCCCCTTGAAGCCAAAAAAACTCTGATACCAAATGTAGGTTTTAAAATCGTACAAAAATTACCTGCATACTATTTCTAAAACATAGAAAATAAAAAATGTGAGAGAATAACACATAAAACACATTTACACAGGGATTTTCCCTTGGATCCCAAAACCGGGTGAGGCAGGAGCATCCGAGTGAAAAGGTGACAACTGGGGAAATGTTTTTATTTTATTTTATTTTGCTGGACAGAGAGGAAAACACTTTGAATTTCAGTTTCATTTAAAATTAAGGTTGACTCAGCGATTGTTAGTTTTTAAAATTAGGCAAGCAGATCAAGATAGGATTAGTTAGGGACTTGTTTGAAGAAACTGTTAAACAACTGAAAATTAATTGAGGAACAGTTCCTCAATTGTAAAGAAACTGCTAATAATGCATTGAAAAGGAAAAACCAAAGAGGATGGAGGGGCTGCCATCCAGAGAGGAGAGAGAGCCCAGAAGTTGTAATTTACAATTATTTGAATCTCTATAGAAGCAAACAATTTAAAAATATGTCATTAAAGAAGTAGATTAATTTTTATTATATTCCCTATGCATAGATGTTTCAGGCATCAAAATGAAAGAAAAACAGTGAAACCATTTATTCAAAAGATCCGAATAAGCATCGACAAGCATTTTGTAACAGGAAGCATTTCAAAACCGAGAACCAAATAGAGGTACACCAGCATATATATTTCCTTTTTTTCCTCAACAAAAAAAAACCCAGGTACTATTATATTCAACATTTTAAGCATTTCCTGTACATTTCATTTTCATTTTCCATTCAACAAAGTTCACTGTACAAAATCTATAACTTGGAAATCGTGGAGGGTTCCAAACCCATGCAAACCAAAAACATTACAGTCCACAGGCTAGACCCTAATCAAACAGCGAGGGCATGAACACCTTGGAGACCACATACATACACAAAGGAACCAAAACCCCAAGGGTATAACCGATTACAGATAGAGCAAGCAACAGAGAAATTATAGAAAGAACAAGAAACAAAGCAAGCCAGAAACTACTACAGCCATGGAAAGACCCAACCCGGGTTTTCCCTAAGCCCGTGAACAGTCCCAAGGACGAAGCCGTGGAGTAGCGTTCCCCTGGAAGGGCTTACACACCACCACATAGCAGGGCAGTGGTTAGTTAGGGCCATGATAACAAAAAAACAGTGAATAGCAAACTGAAAGAGGAGCAAGGGTTTCTTTTACCTAGAGGAGGATCGATTTTGTGATGGAGGACAAGAGCTGAGACCTGCAATAGAGGGTTTCTACCAACAAAAGTGCCACTAACGTGTTCCGCCTGCTCACCAAGGAGTTAGAGCATTAGAACCTCAAAAATGAAGGGTGAAATTGAAATTGGAACGAGAAGATTACCTGAGAGCGAGTTCGCCTAGCTGTCCCGTGCAGCAGCTAAGCAGGAACCTGTATTTGCAGAGCCAAACCATCACCAGACCCAACATCAAACATACAAATCACCAAAAATAGAGAAAAAATGAAGATTGAGCCAAATGACAGAGACAAATAGACTTACGGGTGGAAAATGACCTGAAACTCTCCAAAAACCAGAGCAGTGAATCACCATAGAGAGCGAGTAGAGGCAGAGCACCAACAAACCATAGAGAACCAGTGAAGCAAAGTAAACCACCATACGAGACAAGCAAGGAACAATACTACCAACCATCGCAAGAACCAGGTGAAAGCATCGAGCACCCACAGAGCCAAACCATAACAAAGAAGAAATGAATTCCAAACACCCTCAGCGAAAGTGCTAACCCATGGTTGCAAGCCCAAGGCCAATACAAAGGGGGGACAACATACAAGAAACCACATTAAAGTCATATACCAAAACCCTGCCACTAAATTTAATTCAAACCCGAAAGAACTAAATGGTCACAGCTACATGTCCCTCCTTGGGATCGCCACCAATTTTTGGTATCAGAGTAGATTTTTCCTTTCGTTCAGCAAAGATGGAGGTAGGAAGAAGGGGTCGAGGAAGAGCCATCAGAAGTGTAGCAAATGAAGGGTTACGAGAAGAAATTAGGAATTCAACTGCACGTTTGGCAGAAATGGAAGTAGGAAGGTGTAGAGATCCAGAAGGTGGGGATGACAGTGAGGAGGAAAACATAGCCACAACGGATGGGTCAGATGACAAAGGACCAAAAATTAAACTATTGAGGTCAGTTTTTTTGGCTAGCAGCAAGCCAAGACCGGAGCTCTCTAATTATGATGGCAGTTTGTCCACAGAGGAATTGTTAGACTGGATAAGTGAACTAGATAAATAATGAGTATGAAGAATTCAATGAAGATAAGAGGATCAGGTTTGTTGTCACCAAATTGAAGGGACATGCAGCACTGTGGTGGGATAGTGTATAGGCAGAAAGGAGGATATTGAACAAACCATTAATTAAAAAATGGGACAGGATGGTTGCTAGAATGAAGAGAAAGTTTCTGCCTAAAGATGATCAAATTGCCCTTTATAGACAAGTATATAACCTGAGGCAGAGAATGATGACTGTGAAGGAATATACTGAAGAATTTTATAAAGTTAACCTGAGAGCTGGTTATGTTGAAGATACCCTTGAGAAAACAACGAGGTTTGTAAATGGTCTATGGATGGAGATCCTAGACGAAATTAGTATTCTTTCCCCTAAGACCATAGAGGAAGCTTATCAGAGTGCTTTGAAGGTGGAGGAAAATATTGCTAGGAAATAAAATGCCAAAAGAGGACGTGGTTTTGGTAGAGGTCGGGGACAGACCTTTGGTAGAGGTAGGACTGCCAACAGCAATGAAGAGGGTAGTAGTTCGAAGACTTCGGGACAGAGTGAAAGGGAAGGTAACACCAGAGGAGGAAGGTCATACCAGTGAGGAAGAGGTAATGGTAGAGGTAGAGGAAATGCCTATCAGTGTTACAAGTGTCATAAGTGGGGACACAGGTCCTTTGAATGTCCTGAAAATGAACAAATTGGGCAGAGGGGAGCATATGTCGCTCAGCCCGACGAAGCGGAGGCACCACCACAGGAGGTGGAAAATATGCTAGAAACCAGGGAAGCCTTGGTGTTGAACAAGGTATTATTAAAACCAGCTAAGGAAGTAGCTGATCAGACACAGAGGAAAGCATTGTTCCAGACTGTGTGCAAGTCACATGGGAAATGCTGTAAATTAATCATAGATAGTGGAAGTACTGATAATCTGGTAGCTATTGAAATGGTGGGGAAATTGGGTTTGAAGAAGTTGAAGAACCCAACTCCATATAGGGTGTCTTGGTTGCAGAAAGGTCACCAATTGCTGGTCGATGAGCAGTGTGAAGTAGAGTTTCATATTGGCAAGTACAAGGACAAGGTGACTTGCGATATCATGCCTATGGACGTGTGCCATATTCTATTAGGCAGACCATGGTAGTATGATAGGAAGGTCGTCCATGATGGGGCAACAAATTGTTACAAGTTTGTTAAAGATGGGATAAAGCATACGCTAGTGCCCATGAAGGAAGAGGATGTTGTAGAAACCAGTGGGACAAAAGCATTACTGTTAGGCAGAAAAGAGTTTCTGCGACAGATGGAGGATGATGAGGTGAAGTATGCAGTTGTGCAAAGGCCAAAACCAATATTGATCCATATTAAAGTCACTGACTTACCTAAAGAGATATAAGACATGCTGCAGGAATTTAGTGATATTGTGGTAGACGATCTACCAGACAAATTACCATCGAAGCGGAGCATTAGTCACCATATTGATTTTATTCCAGGAGCCAGTTTGCCAAACAAGGTTGCCTACCGGATGAGTCCGAAGGATAATGAAGAAATCCGGAAGCAGGTGTAGGAGTTGTTGGATAAAGGACTGATTCGAGAGAGTTTAAGCCCTTGTGCAGTTCCGACTGTTTTAGCTCCCAAGAAAGGAGGTGAGTGGCGAATGTGCACAGATTCCCGGGCCATTAACAAGATCACTATTAGGTACAGGTTCCCTTTACCTTGGATGGATGATATGATGGATTGTTTGAGTGGAGTAGCATACTTTTCAAAGATAGACCTGAAAACCAGCTACCACCAAATCAGAATTCGAGAAGGTGACGAGTGGAAGACAACTTTCAAGACTAATGAAGGCTTGTACGAATGGTTGGTTATGCCATTTGGATTGAGCAATGCCCCCAACACGTTCATGTGGTTGATGAATGAGATGCTGAAGGAATTCATTGGTAAATTTGTGATTGTATATCTGGATGATATACTTATATTCAATAAGACGAAGGAAGAGAATTTTCGACACGTGAGGTATGTATTGGAAAAATTGCAGCAAAATAAATTACTGATAAATTTGAAGAAATGTTCTTTTTTCAAGAAAGAGTTAATTTATTTGGGATTTGTGATTTCCGAGAATGAACTAAAAATGGATCTGGAAAAGGTTGCAGCCATAGTTAGCTGGCCGTCTCCCAAAAGTTTGTTTGAGGTATGGAGTTTTCATGGATTGGCAAGTTTTTATTGGAAATTTATTAAAAATTTCAGTGGGATTTGTGCACCCATGGTGGACACCATTAAGAAGGAAAATCAGCCTTTCCATTGGATAGAAATGGTAGAGAAGAGTTTTCAGCTACTCAAAAGGAAAATTATTGAAAAACTGATTTTGAGATTACCAGACTTTAACAAAATTTTTCAAGTTCGTTGTGATGCCAGTGGGATAGCCATTAGTGCAGTACTCAGCCAAGAGGACAAGCCAGTAGCCTATTTTAGTGAGAAACTAAATGAAAGTAGGCAGAAGTACACGTCTTATGACAAGGAATTTTATGCAGTGGTTCAAGCGCTAAAGCATTGGAGACATTATCTGTTGGCCAATGAATTTGTCTTATTTCAGACAATTTTGCGTTGCAGTATATTATGCAATAGCATAAGCTGAACCATAAACATGTGAAGTGGGTGGAGTACCTGCAGAGTTTTACGTTTGTGTTGAAACACATCAGCAGTCAAGTCAACAAAGTGGCAGATGCGTTAAGCAGGAGGAATTTGATCCGACAAGAAAGTACGATACAAGTGTTAAGGACTTGTATGAGGCAGATGCAAATTTTAAGGAAGCTTATGAGGCTTGCCAAAATCCATTGTTGAGAGATAACAGATCATGGTTGGACTATAATATGTAGGAAGGGTTGCCGTTCAAAGGAGGGCGGTTGTGTATTCCAGAATGTTCTATGAGAGAGAACTTAATCTAGGAAAAACATAATGGAGGTTTAGCCGGGCATTTTGGCATAGACAAGACCTTGGATCAATTGAACCACTTTTATTATTGGTCGAAGATGTGCAAAGATGTATAGAAGTTTGTGACTAGATGCAAAGTGTGTTAGCTTGCAAAGGGACATAGCCAGAACACAGGGTTGTATACACCCTTACCTATTCCAAACAGACCATGGGACTCAGTCAATTTAGACTTTGTCTTAGGTCTGCCAAAGACACAACGGGATTCGATTCCATCATGGTGGTGGTGGATCGTTTCACCAAAATGGCACATTTCATTCCATGCAGGAAAACCAGTGATGCCACACATGTAGCACATTTGTTCTTCACAAAGATAGTCAGATTACATGGCTTGCCAAAGTCTATTGTTTCGGACCGAGACGTTAAGTTTACAGGACATTTTTGGCGAACCTTATGGAAAAAATTAGACACCAAACTAAACTTCAGCTCAGCTTATCATCCACAGACCGATGGTCAAACCGAAGTGGTGAACCGAAGTCTGGGAAATTTATTGAGGAGTTTGGTTGGAGAAAATTCTCGACAGTGGGATTGTGTGCTTGCACAAGTGGAATTTTCTTATAACGATTCGCCCAACCAAAGCATGGGCAGTAGTCCTTTCCAGATCCTATATGGAATGCACCCACGTGGAGTACATGAGTTACGGGATTTGGGTCAGTTGGAGCATAGGAGTGCTGATGGTGAAGATTTCACAAAGGCAATCAATGATCTTCATGAACAGGTGAAATTAAAATTACAAGACAACAACCAAAGATACAAGCAGAAAGAAGATTTGAAAAGGCGGGAGGTACAATTCAATGTAGGAGACCTGGTATTAGCACACCTATGCAAGGAGAGGTTTCCTAAAGGCGAATACAACAAGTTGAAATGGAAAAAAATTGGGCCTTGTAGGATTCTTCGGAAATTTTCTACGAATGCTTATGAATTGCAGTTACCCCCAGGTATTGGAATTTCACCCATTTTCAATGTGGCATATCTGTACCCCTACATTGTGGCAGATGAAGAAGACAATTCGGAAATATGAACATGGGACACCCAGAATGAGAATGATTTGTGGATTAAACAAATGCCCCCAGCAAAGCCTCTAGAGATCAAACAGATCCTAGACACCCAGGTGGCCAGACAGACTCGAAGGAAACATTATTTGTAGTAACTAGTCAAGTGGAAGGGTCATCCTATTGAAGATAGTTCTTGGTTAGATGCTGGCCAGATTCAAAGCATCGGGTACTCTATTGAAGAGCTCATGGACAAGAGCCATGAGTTTAATTTACCCCAGGAGCCTAATGCAGGAGCATCCGAGTGAAAAGGCGACAGCTGGGGAAATTTTTTTTATTTTATTTTATTTTGATGCACAGAGAGGAAAACACTGAGTTTTTGTTTCATTTAAAATTAAGGTTGACTCAGCCATTGTTAGTTTTTTAAATTAGGCAAGCAGATCAAGATAGGATTAGTTAGGGACTTGTTTGAAGAAACTATTAAACAAATGAAAAGTAATTGAGGAACAGTTCCTCAGCTGTAAAGAAACTACTAATAATGCATTGAAAATGAAAAACTAGAGAGGATGGAGGGGCTGCCATCCAGAGAGGATAGAGAGCCCAGAAGTTGTAATTTACAATTATTTGAATCTCTATATAAGAAAACAATTCAAAAATATATCATTAAGGAAGTAGATTAATTTTTATTATATTCCTTGTGAATAGATGTTTCAGGCATCAAAATGAAAGCAAGATAGTAAAACCATTTATTCAAAAGATCTGAATAAGCATTGACAAGCATTTTGTAACAGGAAGAATTTCAAAGTCGAGAACCAAACAGAGGTACACCAGCATATATATTTCCTTTTTTTTTCTTCAACAAAAAAGACCCAGGTACTATTATATTCAACATTTTAAGCATTTCCTGTACATTTCATTTTCATTTTCCATTCAACAAAATTCACTGTACAAAATCTATAACCTGGAAATCATGGAGGGTTCCAAACCCATGCAAACCAAAAACATTATAGTCCACAGGCTAGACCCTAATCAAATAGCGAGGGCATGAACACCTCGGAGACCACATACATACACGAAGGAACCAAAACCCCAAGGGTATAACCGATTACAGACAGAGCAAGCAACAGAGCAATTACAGACAGAACAAGCAACAAAGCAAGCAAGAAACTGCTACAGCCACAGAAAGACCCTACCTGGGTTTTCCCTAAGCCCGCAAACAGTCCCAAGGATGAAGCCGTGGAGCAGCGTTCCCCTGGAAGGGCCTGCACACCACCACAGAGCAGGGCAGTGGTTAGTTAGGGCCACGATACCAAAACAACAGTGAATAGCAAACTGAAAGAGGAGTGAGGGTTTTTTTACCTGGAGGAGGATCGATTCCACGATGGAGGACGAGAGTCGAGACTTGCAATAGAGGGTTTCTACCAACAGAAGTGCCATGAACGCATTCTGCCTGCTCACCAAGGAGCCAGAGCGTTAGAACCTCAAAAATGAAGGGTGAAATTGAAATTGGAACGAGAAGATTACCTGAGAGCGAGTTCGCCGAGCCGTCCCATGCAGCAGCTAGGCAGGAACCTGTGTTTGTAGAGCCAAACCATCACTAGACCCAACATCAAACATACAAATCACCACAAATAGAGCAGAAACAAAGCTTGAGCCAAATGATAGAGACAAATAGACTTGCGGGTGGAAAATGACCTGAAACCCTCCAAAAACCAGAGCAGTGAATCACCACAGAGAGTGAGCAGAGGCAGATCACCAACAAACCACCATACGGGACAAGAAGGGCACGATACTTACCAACCATCACAAGAACCAGGCGAAAGAAACGAGCACCCATAAAGCCAAACCATAGCAAAGAAGAAATGAATTCCAAACACCCTCGGTGAAAGTGATAACCCATGGTTGCAAGCCCGAGGCCAGTACAGAGGGTAGACATCATACAACAAACCACATTAAAGTCATATACCAAAACCCTGCCACTAAATTTAATTCGAAACCAAAAGAATTGAACGGTCACAACTACTTATCCCTCCTCGGGATCTCCACCACCGGGACTACCAGATTGATTTTTCATTATTTTCCTTTCAATGTTACAATACATATTTATACATGATGAAGCATCCAATACCATGGACTGAAAATCATCGTGTCCAAAACCATGGACTGAAAACCATCGCGTCCAAAACCATGTGCGAAAAATCATGCACAAAACCATAGGTAGGTCCGCCCAACCTAATATATGGTCCAAAAACAAAATTTTCCAAGGCGCTGCCCGGGACCCCAGACAGTGGGGTTACCTGCACCTCTCAAACCCCCTGCGACCCCCCTTGCTATGCAATCGGTGCAACGAAGGGGGGGCTCCGCCTCCCTTCTAACCCCCCGGTTAACTATGTGGGCTAGTCTTGGAAGGAATATAACAAAAACAAACAAAAGGACCTTCCTCCTTGCATCAAGACAACTCCCATAGCATACCCACTTGCATCTGTCTCCACTTCAAAGGGTCGTTGCAAGTTTGGTAATGCCAGAGTTGGTGCTTCACTGATCTTCTTCTTTACCTCATCGAAAGCCTTCTGTTTCTCCTTTCCCCACTGTAAGCTCTTGCCACTCCTTAACATGGCATGGAGTGATGCTGTACCACTGAAAATGAGGCTATGAAGTTCCCCAAGTACTGTGCTACTCCAATGAAACTCCTAACCTCAGTAACATTAGTAGGCATCAACCATTTCATTATGGCCTCCATCTTGGAAGGATCTATCTTCAGTTCTCCTCCACCAGTCGCATATCCCAAATACACTGAGGGCTACTGGACAAACTCACACTTCTTGAGATTTGCTAGCAGCTGGTGCTTCTTCAATGTTTCCAACACCTACGCCAAATGTGAAATATTCTCCTACTAGGTAGCATTATATACCAGTATATCATCCAAATAGACAATAACAAATGAATCTATGAAAGGGCACAATACATCATTCATTAATCTCATAAATGTAGCAGGTGCATTACTTAGGCCAAATGGCATAACTAACCACTCATACAAACATTGCCTGCTTTTGAAGGCGGTCTTCCATGTATCTTCTTCTTTGACTCGAACCTGGTGATATCCAGACTTCAAGTCCAACTTGGTGAAATAATTTTCTTGCTGCAACTGATCTAACAGATTGTCTATCCTGGGAAAGGGGTATCTATTCTTGAGCGTGATTTTATTCAGTGACCCCTAATCTATACACATCCTCCAAGTCCCATCCTTCTTTCGCAAAATGATGATGGGTGACCCACATGGTGATGTACTCGGTCGAATGACACCATGTTACAGCAGCTGCTGCAACTGTTTCTTCACCTCACTAGCTTCTATAACCAATTGCATGTACAACCCAATGTTTGGCAATGGGGAGTTTCACAATAGCTGGATCTTGTGCTCCACTTCTCTCTTAGGGGGTAATCCTTTAGGCTCTCGGAACACATCTTTGTATTCCTATAACAACTCCTCCAATTGTTGTTTTTGTTTCTTAGTACACCCTATTAGAGTCAGTATTTGCATACTACCATCAGTGATCAATATTCCTCTTTTATATCATATTAGTGTCCCATTTGAAATTTTTATCATTCCACCTAGGTCATCATGAAAAAATTTACTCACCGATGGTAGCCCAAAATAAAAAATCACACTCCCCTCTTAAAAATTTGTATTTGCTTGCGAACCTTCATTTGTCTTGCTGAGCATTCATTGACTATAAAGGCTCATTTCATCATGCTTTATACCAGTCAAGTCCACCTGAAGTTCAGTCATTCAAGGTTCCATTAGGTCACCTAGGTTTAATTTTCGCAAGGTCCAATAAATCACCATATCACTACATAAGGTCAGCAAAGTATGAGAGTGAGGCCAATAATATTACTTTTTCAGTTTTCTAAGGGTTTACAAGCATGTAACCATGGTTACTGAAGTTCCAAATTTTATTTTAAGAAAGGAATTTATTCCAATTTGTAAATTTTCACTTCAAAACAATTTTAATAATTTTTATTTCATTTATGTAATTTTATGTCTATTATATGTAATAAGTCACCATTTTAGCTGTCTACTCAATTCCATTACCAAGAGCATCCAAAAAAATGTCAAAATAAATATGGCCAAAGCATCATCCACCTGTCAAAGGAAAAAAGGTCAGAAAGTCAAAGAGCATTAGTGTGAAAGTTTGAAAAGTGACATGAAACATTAGAAAATGGGTTTTCAAATCATAAATCAAAACCCATTCAAGTATAAAAGCCCTCAAAGACATCTATGCAACATTCATTTTCACTCCTACACTCTCAAAGCCTCCTCAGCAAAAGAGAATTTTTGAATTTTAGGCAAAATTGGGCAAAATAGGGGTAGAGGGCGCGTTTTGAAAGAAGAGGGCACGTTTAGAAACTGGAGGGCGCGTTTAGAACTGGTGCTATGCATTTGCCAGGAAATTTAGTGTATTTTCTAAGGGCGTTGCGCACCTATAAGGAGAGGGCGTGTTTGACCATTGTGCTGCGCCTTTGCCCGAGAACAACCAGAAATTGCCCAAAATGCACTACATTGCTCCAAACATCAAAATTTGCCACCAAGGTGCTCCAACAAGCAAGTAGGTTAAAATTACATTGTTCGTCTCCTTCATAATTGATTTATATGGTGTTTCATTTGTTTTGGAGTCATACTAAGTTTAAAACCCTAGTAACCTAATTCCACTCCTAAAACTCATTTCCTAGCATCCCACTACCATTCCTACATTTCATAACTACCCCTATCACCTCCCCATTTCCATCTCCTCAATTTCCTCACATCATTCCATACTCCCTACACCTACATTCCATTTCATCATCTCCATAGGGTTTGACTCCAATAACCCATGGCTGAAGAAGAGAACAAAAGTTAGAATAAGGAAGAAAGACAAGAGAGGAGGCTATATAAGAAAGGAGGGAGGATAATTAGAAATGAGACAACCAATATTAGAGAACTCATGACATCTCCCATCACTGTGACTAGCTTTAAGTATGTTGGCTGTTTTGAGTTTTGTGAGAAAGTGGAAAGGATCCAGCATCATCTTGTGTTGACCAGGTTATTCATCACCAACCTCCATGACATCCAGGTAACCCCTGCTGGTGTCACTTTCACTGTATCTCCTGCTATCATATGAGAAGCCTCTGGGATCCCAAATATTAGGGAAAAATGGTTTAAACAAGGAGAATTGGATCTTTTTTATTATGAGCCATATATTAAACCAAGATACAAGAATGAGATAAAGAGGATTTTTCCTTTCTCTTACCTCCTAGACATATATATTCCCATGATTAAAATCATCATGAAGTACTTCACATGTGAGGGTAGGTTTTCCAAGCTCTATTCCTATCATATTCAGCTACTCATGCATTTTACAAGAGTGAAAATACTCAATCTGCCCTACTATCTTTATTGGGACATTGACAAGATGCCGTTCATTGCCCAAAGGAAATATTATTATCATAAAATGAAAATCATATTTCACCACTCCCTCATCAAGATGATAGTCCTACACCACCTTGATCAGCTTAACATTGCATGGGACACTTTCATATCCAATGAGATTTTCACAGTCCCACCCATTCAGCATGGCCAAGAAGCACCTTCATCTTCTCATCCATCCACCTCCATTCCTCCACCTCAACCCATACATCATCCATCTTCATATGATGAGTCAGCCACACCATCACCTTCATCATCACATTGAGCATGGTGAGAGCAGCAAGCCTAAAGGGGCTGGTTTAGGTACCTTGGCACATACCTATTAGAGAGGGCATAGGCAAGTGTTTTCGCCACAGATTGTGGGAGTGGCCTTGTCTTCTTCATCAGAAAGGCATGTACAGAAGGGTAAGGAAAAGGTTATAGAGACAAAGATCCAACAGCGGGAGGAAGACCTCCATGAGACAGAGCATGATTTTCAGTTAGTTGACCCAAATGAACATGATGACAGTGAGATCAGAGCCATTTTCATCAATAAGAAGAATGTACTCATAGGAGAGCTCTAGGTCAACTTGCAAAGGGCCAAATAAATTATCTCATACTATGAGCAGGAGAACAAGCAATTTGAGGTAAAAAATGAGCTCATGGAGATTCAACTCATCAAAGAAAAGAGAGAGGCTAAAAAGGCTAAGGCCTTACTTGATGAGGCATATGGAAAATACGGTGAACAACTTGATGAATAGGTGCCAAGAATAAGGCCAAGGACTAGAGGCCTAAAGAGAGCTTTGGAGCTAGAAAGCAAATGGAGGCAGAACTAGCCAATGAGCTCACCCTAAATGAGCAATTTTCCAAAATGGTAAATGAGAACCGGGAACATTGGCTCGAGAGGGTGAAAACTCATCTTGAGGGCCTATTAGACAAGGCTAAAAGGGATATTAATATTTAGAGAAGGATGGATAAGTACTATGCCATGAGAAACAAAATTGCAAGAGCCAAGCTCAAAAGAGCTCATGCAAAAATTGAAGCCTTGACCAAGCAAGAGGAGAAAAGAAGGCTAGATATTCTTGCCGAGGCATCACTCCATGCCTCAAATATATTATTAGCCATCTACCCACCAATTTTGACAATTTTTGAACAAATTTTTCAAGTTTTGATTTTCTGTGTTTTTTAAAGCATTTTCAAGGACAAAAGGCTAGAATTTTGAATTCAAAGTGATCAGGACATGCACCCTGTTCATTTTCTAGGCAGTTGGAGGAAAAATGCTCAGCCAAAAGGGTCAAAAACCACCAAAAAACCACCTTTCTGCCTCTTTTTTGGCTTGGGTGTTGTGTGTTTACCAGTCTTGGGAGATTGAGTTTTTTTAGGGAAAATGACCTCCAAATTGAAACCTGAAGGCATATTTGGAAAGTAAACTCGAAGGGATTTCCAACGAGCTATATTGGAGAAAATTTTGACACCAGGAAGGCACCCAAAAGCAGCCTTGAAGTTGGAGGGCGCGTTTGACAAAGGGAGGGTGCATTTGACAATCTTCTCCAATTTTCACTGTTTCTCTCCAAATTGAATTTCACCTATGGGAAATTGATGTTTTACTGATGTAATTGATGAATATGATGTAATTATTATGTTTTTTATTGTTATATAGGGTAAATACATTAGTCAAATGGCCTACATGACTTGTAATGAATCAGTTTGCTTAAGTTAGGGATGAGTCACTTTGACCACCCTATACTCTAGCTATCAGTTCAGTCTTTCTTGCAACTACTCCTCCTCTCATGGATTCGACCCCTGAGGCTAGGATGAGTTGGTTTGAGGCCTATATTATGTATTTTCTTAGTCATTTTATAGGTTGGACTCTCTTGGATGTTGTAATAGCTTTCAGACTTTGGCATGGAATATATTGGATGAAGTTGCAGCTATTTTGGTGGGATTCTTGTGGCATGGTAATTTGATCTTGTTTCTTCTTCTGTTTCATATGTATGAATGTTTTGTACCTCTCATGATCCATTTCACTCTATGATATGTTGATTTTCAAGGTGTGATAAGCAGAATTCATCTTTGTATGCTCTGTTTTGGGAAAATCATCATAGATTGTTTCTTTTCTTCAGTTTAAAAAGAATTCATGACCCTCATGCTCTTTTTAGCATCGCACTAGTCTAAGCCATCTCATCACTATAATAATGAGTTTAAAATACCTTGCCTACCTTGCCCCATCAGATTTCTGCAATTCAGATTCACTTTTCCCTAACCTAGTTCATTCTCTGACCTAATTCACTCATCTTTGTGACTACCTAACCAAAATCAAATCAAACAACCCTTTTCACTTTACATCTAGCCTAAAACCCTAATCTATCCAGCCCTCCTTGTTGTGATCCTTTGGAGAGAGCCCTATTTGGCTTGGTAGGGCTAGCTTCCAAGTCAAAAGATTGGTATGTGGTTACCTCAGCTGGACTCTTCCTCAGCCTTGGAGATCCGGAGGAGCGATAACATACTGGCACCGTTGTCGGGGAACAAAAGGTTCATTTTCCTTGGGTGTATGACTAGTTCTCATTGGAGTTTGGTCCTCTAGATGATAGGACTAAGCTTCACTAAGGCTGATTGAGTGATTTCCATGCCAAGATTGTAGAAGTTGGCCTCAAGGAGACAATGAGACAAATTCTGCATCCTGGTCCAGTTTATTCGGTTGAAGACAATCAGAGCTTGTTCAAAAGAGAACATAGTTACATATCACAAGTTCGATCATACTTCCTCCCATTGGTAAGCTCTCAATCATTACCAATTTTAGATTTCACTATTAAAGACTTTCCTTTGAAAATAATCTCTGTTCAGCTCAAAGTCTTATATCTCTAACCCTGTTAAGTCTGACCCTGTTAAGATACTGGCTTCTAAAAGATACACTAGGTCAAACCTTGACCCTAATCCTCCTTCTCCGGTTGATGACCCTGAGAGATTGTTGAGAAAGCCTAAAGTCCCTGTCCCCGAGACCAAAACCACAAAATTGGAAAGGACCACTTCCTTGCCAGATAAACTACATAGTATCGAGGATATACCTTTCGACATTAAATTTGAGTTATCGTTATTCCAATCAAAGTCCGAGTCTAGTCTTACTGAAGAAGTTTTCGATCCTATAAAGTTTGACTCATACCTTTCTAACTCAAAGTCATTGCTTAATCGACCTTTTGCTGCTTCTCAACCTTTAAAACTCGAGCACGAAGTTTGGTCTGATTTTAAAAAACATCAAAGCCTAGCAGATCATTTACAGATCACTGCTGAAAAGGATTATATTCAGTATCAAATTGAGCTCTTATCTTCCACCACACCCTCTACTATGCTTCCAAAAGCATCCATCTCACCCTCTCCATATTCATCTCAACCAACACAATCCATTGCAGTTCCCATCCACCATTCCCCTGGAGTTATGGCGAGATTTTCACCATTGGTGTTACCTGGTCAGTTGACAGCTTTACCTCAGACCTATGGCCAGAGGCTTCCTCTGTTTGATGGTAGCCCCAGAGTCATAACACAATAGCATATTGATAAGATGGCTGATTTCATTGACTTAGAGGAAGTCGATGAGGATGATGCTAAAATGAGGCTGATAGCCCAAAGTTTTTCGGGAGACATGAAAAAATGGTTTCGTGGTTTGGCAGTGGGTTCTATTAATTCTTCAACTAGGCTTAATGAGTTGTTTTTAGCTAGATGGTGCGAAAAGAAGAATCCATTACAGATCTTGGCAGAATACAACACTTTGAAGAGGAATCCTAATGAGATGGTTCAGGAATTCACCATAAGGTTTAATCAGATTTATAATTCTATTCCGGATAACATGAAACCTCCACCTGATTTGGCGCTTCAGCACTACCCGAATGCTTTTGATCTGGAGATGGCTTATCAGTTGAGGGAAAGAGATCCCACCACTCTGGAAGACATGCAGAACAATGTGGTAAGTGTGGAGGCAAACTTGATGATTAAGAAATCTCAATTGAAGCATGAGAAACCGGAAAAGAGAGTGACCATCAAAGAAGAACCATATTCTTCCACCAATCTTAAGTTAGATGCACTAATCAGGACCATGGAGAGAATGGCTGACCAAATGATAAATTCAGATAGATCTCAAGAGCCTCAAGTTAGAAATCCTAACTTCATAAATCAGCAACAACCTCAATACAGGATAAAACAAAGAGAGCAGAAAGTGTTCGAAGCATTGGCATCTCATCAACCAATTCGGACACCCTTGTAGCAGAATTATGCTCAAGGAGAATATGATGATGAAACATACCCGATTGTTGAGGAAAATCAATTCTTTAGGGAAGATCACCATCCAATTTTCTTGACTGAAGATGAGAAGTATGTCGAGAAAGCGAAGGATCTTAAAGATGAGGATTACATAATGGCAAGCGATAATGCATTGGAAACCCAAACCAATTATTATCAAAGAGGATCTTTGAACGCACTCAGTTTTTAGTAGAAGAAATATTCTTTGAGGAATAGAGATGTCCTAATCACTCCTATTCAGAAGAGGACATTAGAGCAGAAAGATACTCAACAAAAATCAAATCTTCAAGGGAGTCAAAGCAAAGGTAAAGAGCTGGCAGCAACCGAACAAAGAAGAACAAAAAAACCATCTACAAGTAGTCCAAATAAATATCATGATAGTGAAAAGAAGGATCAGATACCAAGATATCTGTCCGAGAGGAGAGACAATGTACAAAGAGAGGTAGATAAATCTATTTCCTTCAATTTAGAAACTGAAATTTCAAAGTTGAAAGTGTCAATCCCTCTTACTGAACTAGTCAAAAATGGCTATTACAAGTCTGATATAGTTAAAATGCTCAAAGTTGATCCTATGTTTGACATGGTTAGCATTGAATATGACCAACCTGAATTGATTTTTGGTCCATTTGTAGATGGTCAGTAAGGAGATAGTGATGTTCCTCCATTTTATCTCAGTTTGAGAATTCACCAATTCATTCTTCACAACTCCGTGCTTAACTCCAGAGGCTCTCATAATTTAAGGCCAAAATCCATCATGGAATGGTTGGTCTAGATATAACTCGTGAGTACCATGACTTGTATTCTTTTGACTCTAGTAATGTTCGTTGTCTTGGCCTAATCAAATATTTGTTAGTATCCTTGGATGAAATCCCTGCTAAGAATGTTTTAATGGATGTGGTGGTAGCTGATATACCACCATGGTTTGGCATGTTATTGTCCAGATCCTGGGGAGCTAAATTAAGAGGCACACTACAGTTAGACTTCTCCTATGCTACCATCCTGATTTTCGGGCAATTGAGAAAGTTGTACCGAGAAAACAAAATGAAGTTCATGATAACTAGCAAGGATAAGCCTAATAATCATCCTATAAATGTTGTACATATAGATTTAGAGTCTTTTATTTTGTATAATGATAGTGGACTGAACGATGTAGATAGTCAGCTAGTAGAAATTAAAGATGTACCAGAGATTTTCAATTGTATAAAGACATTTTCAGATCAAGAAAAAGAAGAGCTGCCAAGTTCATCCGAACAGCCATTAGACAAGGCACAAAAAGGTTCAGATCAGCCATTCGAGAAGGTAATGGAAACTTCAGAAGAGTCTGAAATGAAAGTTCAGAAAATTGACCCAAAACAGAAAAAAGATGTACAACTCTTGGAAGAGGAAAGTGGCCTTTGGACCATGGACTTTGATGGTGCCCTTGGGAAAGATAGAGTAGGTATTGGCATTTGGATTCGAAGCCCACATCATCATCAGCAAGGTAATCTCCCTCAGCATGTTAGATTGTGCTCATACAAGTTAGCTTTTGATTTCACTAACAATGAGGCAGAGTACGAAGCACTAATCATAGGTTTCAAGATCTTGAAGAGGTTAGTGGCACGAAAAACCGTGTATGGTCATTCAGAACTTGTAATCAAGCAAGTTAAAGGTGAATATCAAGCTCACCATCCACGAATGAAACAATATAGAAATGTGGTTTTAGACATTCTTAAGATGTTTCCTGAGTATACTCTTTCAGTTGTACCAAGAAATCAGAATCTTATGGTGGATTCATTAGCTACAGCTGCAAGTAATTTCAAAATCCCCATCTTTTCAAACAAGAAGTTTGAGATTCATGTGAAGCATCGGCCCTCAGTTCCTGACAAATTGAGATACTAGCAAGTATTATGGGATGACAAATAGGTGAATAATTTCTTCAGAGTGAAGGAGAGTTTGAAAATTGTTCGATGGATGAAGTCTATGATGAAGATGATCAAGTCATCGAAGCAACCCAAGTTGAAATATTATAGCTGAAGGACAATAATATTCCGAAAGGTCTAGTACCTTTGGAAGATTTGTTTGATCAGGATGATGTAGCAAGGAAGCCTACATTGGTTCCTACAGAGAAAGGTGTCGAAGACGTAAACATCAGAACATCAGACAAACCAAAAATGATCAAGCTGCCCAAAACATTGTCTCCTGAGGTAAAAGAGAAATACATTCATTTATTGTCTGAATTTTCTGATGTTCTCGCTTGGGATTATTGATCTGGGTCCAGGTGTGACAAAGGACCCTTCCAAGACCTTTTTCTTTGGGGATGTGTTAAATTGCATTTTTAAAAGAACATAAATGAATACATGTGCATGCTGTAAAGAAGAAGAACATGAAAATCATCAGCAACATAAAATACAAGACGTTGATAACGAAGTTCGTCCAAGAGGGACTACGTCTACGGGCCCCAGTGTCAAGATGGTGTAGGTCACTGCATTAAGTGCTGTCAATAGTGATGATGTACATAAGCGGTGACGTCGCTATCATACAAGGAAAATTCCCTCACGCAGGAGTGGATCCAAGAGATATTTCGCTGCAGGAAATCTCATTCAAAAAGGACTCCTATCAATATGACCTAAACTCATGCATGATGATAATGAGCATCCCGCCAACCTGGCATAAAGGAGATCTCAATGCAAATATACATGGCGACACATGAGTATCCCATCAACATAATGACAAAGGGATCTCAAATAAAACATGACAATTCATGACAACAAGTACATCTCACAAATGACTTCACATCACACCAAGCAGGAATCATGAAACAAGTAAGAAACAAGATCCCACATCAAACATCAAACAGGGATCTGTGTAGCACAATTCATAGCAAAAGAAGTACATGAACACACTGCATATACCTCACATCTAGGGGCCATCTGAAGAAAAGGATGTCAAGCTGCTGAAGTTGTTTGTACCATCAATCTCACAGCATTGAATCTCATGGAATGACTGCTCACACGTGGAATGCTGACACCTGCACTCCACTTTGAAAAGTGGCCAAAAATGAAATGAGCAAATGGAAAATCTGAATGCACCATCAGATTTGTGGCATCTAATAGTGCAAAATCGACTGTCAAATTTCTGAATTATGAGAAAGTGGAAATCTGGGGCTTAAGGAATCTTTTAGATTCCCCCTAGATTCCTCAAAGATTCCTTCATTTGATTCCTCTGCAAATTTGTGGCTTAGATCAGGAAACTGACTGTGCCATCGGGTTCGTGTCGCTGAGAGGTGTAAGATCGACATAAAATTTGTCCAATTTGGACATTGCAAAAATTTCACCCTCTTGAGAATTTCGCCCAATCATGGTTCCGCCTGTGTTTTTCTTAGGTTCATGGTTCCACCCTGCATTAAAAAATTATTTAAAAATGCCTCGGTTTCTGTGTGCGCTCTTGGTTCCTCCATGCTGGGCGCACTTGAACAAATGATGGGTTTTATTATATTTTTGGGTGAAGTTTTTCGAAAAGCTTGTTTGGGCGGATTGGTATGAATGTTCGAGTTACAAGGAGGTCGGGTGGTCAAACCCCGACCCCTCCATATTAAACATTTTTTTCATTTCAAAGAACTGCATATATATATTTTTTATGGGGGGTTGGGTCCGCATTGGGTGGCCCGCCCCTTAACTCCCACAGACGTTGGATGGCTCGCTGTTTGGTTCGTTGTTTTTAAAATTAAATGGTGGTGCTGTTGGTGTATGGTTTTATTTGGTTTCCATTTACGGAATGGTCGTTGGCACATTAAATGGATGGTACATGGGGCTGCCCAGTGGGGGCCGGCCCAAGTGGGCCAGGTGGATTCGATCCCCACCGGCCCTACCTTAATATATGCACACATGTTGTTTGGTTTGGGGGTGTGGGGTGAGTCCACTAGAGGTGGCTCGCCCACCCCATGTAACATTATGGTTAACGTGTATGGGGGGTTCGGTGGACGAGTGGGGTTCATGGCCCGTCGATCCCCTTCTTTTAATATAATTTTTGTTGTATGGTTGAGGGAGGGTCGGACGGGGTCGTGGCCCACCGACCCATAAATAAATTTTGATTTTTTAATATATGTAGTCCATTGGGGGGTGGCGGGGTTGGTGGCCCGCCACCCCAATAATATGTTTTTTTATGCTATTTAAAAAAAAAAATAGCCATTTTTGAAAATTTGAGAAATGATCGAAGGAGACAAATTAAACGGGCCACAATTTTGCTCGGAATTTGGCCGGAGTTGGCCAGATTCCATCCGCTGGAAAACTTCCAAATTGTGTCTCCATTAAGCCTGCCCACTAAGCAAAAGTCAACCAAAACTTTGAATGGCTCATTCTCCCTCATACGATCTTGGATTGACGAATCATTCACACCGTCGCGATCATAATGACAAGATCTACACTTTTTTATTAGTTCAAAAGCATTCCAATCACTTTGATTTTTAAGCTTCCATAAGCCCTCTTTGTCCTATGTGTGTCTCTGGAGCCACCTGGATCAATCCTCCCCGCTGAGGATCTTTTGGTCCTCCAAAAGCATGAAAAATCATCTGAAACTTCTCTGTACCTTGTTTGCATCACAAACGTCCTGAAAAAGGTCCTGCTTCCATCTCCTTCACATTTGTTCTTCGGAGCCTTATGCGATGAGCTGACACCTGCAACCTCTGCAACCTGTAGTACACTATTTTGCAAATTACATGCTTGAATTTCATGACCAACTAATGACCCAAGCATCCCATACTTGCCACGAGTTTATAACACATACTTAGAGGTCAAGTTTACATCAAGATGGACACAATACCCCAGCGACGAAAACAAGACCAACATATCATTGTTTCTTCAACAAGTGATGGAAAACACATCATCACTGCAACACATGATTTACAACAATAAGGCCAAACACTATTGTTTTTTCTTTGACAAGTCATGGGGACACAACATCACTTTCAGAGTGTAAACTGCAACTCAAAATAATACCAGACATCATTGTTGTTGAAAAAGTGATGGAAAACACATCATCCCTTTTACATTTTAAAATGAAACAAATGATTTACAAAAGCACGACAATGACAAGCTAACATATCTAGAAGCCATTTTTCACTTATCATTGTGAATGGGTCATCCCCCTGTGGTGGTTTTGCTTGTTGAATACTACTTTCACCTGGATCATGTACCGATACTTTGTCTTTAAGGCGCTGCTTTGGATGGAGTCTTCAACAAGTGGCACTTTGATGGCCACACTGTAATAGGTCTTCTTCCTCCAGGTCTATTCACCATGTTTCTTTACCTGCTGTTGAGAGGGTCTTTCACGCCTCTTATTTTTGTGTGCTGCTATTCTTTTCCAACACTTAGAAAATGTATGATTGTTTTTCGATGCCATGTTTTACGTTCACCATTAAAAACATGATTATAATCGAAATGAACATTTGAATATCGAAACTGATTATGGCGATGAGAGCTTGCCTCAGCTCTTTCCCTACAATGGAAACTACCATGGGATGATGGGGATGTGTTTCCATCATTCTCTTTCATTGATTATTTTGACGATGTATCAGAAGCATCTGACACCTTCGAGCATTCTCCCTCAGTGTATCTCAAGCATGCAAATTGAGGTCTCTGCACAACCTCCAATGGTTGAGTTATGCCTTGGTTATTAAAACCAAGTTCTTTTTCCTCCTTGCACCTCATCCTAATAAGGAGCCTCATGTTTGTCCTTGTAATTGGTATCTCCACATCTCCAACAGAAATCATACTATGTGAAGATGAAACGGAAAGGAAATCAACATATTTTACCTCCTCTATCGATTTGGAAAGAACTGATGAGGGATTCTCATCATTTGTTATTGGTGGTTTTATAGCTGTCTCGATGCATTCCCCAATTTCCTTTCTGACATACCCAAGTCCTACCTGACGGGGTAATTCTTCTGCTTTGATGGGGTTGACAATGCCTTGGCCATTAACGCCCAAGCCTTTTCCTTCATACCCCATTTTCCTTAACAGTTTGGAGCCAATTCCTGTGGTATTATTTTCAAAAATAGTGAAATCATCATCAGGACACATACATGAATTCAGAGAATTACATTTTACCTCACATGGGTCACGCTGCAACTTTTCCAAGGCCTCATCCTTAGCTTGCAGCTGTCATAGAAAACTATGTTTCTCCTCTTTCTCTTCATGTAGACACATCTTCAATTTAGTGTTATCTGTTTGAAGATTCTGGTTGTTGTGCTTCAGTTCTTCCAGGGCCTCTTTCGTGGCTTGCAACTGAAGCTGCAATCACTCCTTTTCCTCTGTATCTTTTTGTAGAGTTTCATATATTATTTCCACCCTTTTGGAAATTTTGACCATGGTCTCATACATTGCTTTTTCATCCTTTGTTGCTGCACGTTCCATTATTCACGCTTGCAATTCACATCCACGCAAAGACCGCTTTGGTACCACTTGATCCGGGTCTGGGTGTGACATAAGACCCTTTAAAGGCCTTTTACTTTGGTGATGTGTTAAATTGAATTTTAAAAGAACATAAATGAATACATGTGCATGCTGTAAAGAAGAAGAACATGACAATCATCAGCAACATAAAATACAAGACGTTGATAACGGAGTTCATCCAGGAGGGACTACGTCTCCGGGCCCTGGTGTCAAGATGGTGTAGGCCATTGCATTAAGTGCTGTCAATAGTGATGATGTACATAAGAGGTGACCTTGCTATCATACAAGGAAAATTCCCTCACACAGGAGTGGTTCCAAGAGATGTTCTACTGTAGGAACTCTCATTCAAAAAGGACTCCTATCAGTATGACCTAAACTCATGCATGATGATAATGAGCATCCCACCAACCTAGCATAAAAGGGATCTCAATGAAAATATACATGGCAACACATGAATATCCCATCAACATAATGACAAAGGGATCTCAAATAAAACATGACGAATCATGACAACAAGTACATATCACAAATGATTCCGTGTCATATCAAGCAGGAATCATGAAACAGGTAAGAAACAAGATCCCACATCAAACATCAAATAGGGAGCTGTGTAGCACAATGCATAACAAAAGAAGTACATGAATACACTGCATATACCTCACATCTAGGGGCCATCTAAAGAAAATGATGTCAAGCTGCTGAAGCTGTTCGTACCATCAATCTTGCAGCATCGAATCTCAAGGAATGACTGATCGCACGTGGAATGCTAACACCTGCACTCCACTTTGAAAAGTGGACGAAAAATGAAATGAGAAAATAGAAAATCTGAATGCACCATTAGATTAGTTGCGTCGAATAGTGGGAAATCGACTGTCAAATTTAAGAAAGTGGAAATCTGGGGCTTAAGGAATCTTTTAGATCCCCCTAGATTCCTCAAAGATTCCCTCATCCAAGTCCTCTGCAAATTTGCTGCTGATATTAGGAAACTGACTGCGCCATCGGGTTTGTGTCGCTGAGAGTTGTAAGATCGACATAAAAATTGTCTAATTTGGACACTGCAAAAATTTCACCCTCCTGAGAATTTCGCCCAATCATGGTTCCACCTGTGTTTTTCTCAGGTTCATGGTTCCACCCTGCATTAAAAAATTAATTAAAAATGCCTCAGTTTTTGTGCATGCTCATGTTTCCTCCATGCTGGGCACACTTGAACAAATGATGGGTTTTAATATATTTATAGGCGGAGTTTTTTGAAAAGCCCACTTGGGCAGATTGGTATGAATGTCTGAGTTACAAGGAGGAGGTCAGGTAACCCTGACCCCTCCATATTAAACATTTTCTCGTTTCAAAAAACTGCATATATATATATATATATATTTTTAGGGGGGTCGGGTTTGCATTGGGCGGCCTGCCCCTTAATTCCTGCAGACGCTAGATGGCGCGCTGTTTGGTTTGTTGTTTTTAACATTAAATGGGGGCACTGTTGGTGTATGGTTTTATTTGGTTGCCATTTACGGAATGGGTGTTGGGGCATTAAATTGATGGTACATGGGGCCGCCCGGTAGGGTCTGGCCCACGTGGGCCGGGCGGGTTCGATCCCCACCGACCCCGCCTTAATATATGCACACATTTTGTTTGGTTTGGGTGGGCTGGGTCCACCGGAGGTGGCCTTCCCACCCCATGTAACATTATGGCATTATGGTTAATGTGTATGGAGGGTTCGGTGGACCGGCGGGGCTCATGGCCCGTTGGTCCCCTTTTTTAATATAATTTTTGTTGTATGGTTGAGGGAGGGATGGCCGGGGTCGTGGCCCATTGGCCCATAAATAATTTTGATTTTTTAATATATGTAGTCCGTTTGGGGTGGCGGGGTTGGTGGCCCACCACCCCAATAATATGTTTTTTTTGTTATTTTAAAAAACAAATTAGCCATTTTTGAAATTTGAGAAATGACCGAAGGAGACAAATTAAACAGGCCACAAATTCACCTGGAATCTGGCCGGAGTTGGCTGGATTCCATCCGCCAAAAAACTTCCAAATTGTGTCTCCATTAAGCCTGCCCAGTCAACAAAAGTCAACCAAAACTTTAACTGACTCATTCTCCCTCATATGAGCTTGGATTGACGAACCGTTCACACTGTTGCGATCAAGATGACAAGATATATGCTTTGGTCTTGGTTCTAAAGCATTTTGATCACTTTGATTTTTGAGCTTCCATAAGCCTGCTTTGTCCTGTGTGTGTCTTTGGAGTCACCTAGATCAATCCTCTCCACTAAGGATATTTTGGTCCTCCAAAAAAATGAAAAATAATTTGCAACTTCTCCTTCCCTTGTCTGCATCACAAGCGTCCTGAAAAAGGTCTCGCTTCCATCTCCTTCACCTTTATTCTTCGGGGCCTTAAGCGATGAGCTAACACCTACAACCTCTACAACTTGTAGTACATTGTTTTCCAAATTACATGCTTGAATTTCATGACCAACTAATGACCCAAGCATCCCATACTTGCCATGATTTTATAACACATACTCGGTGGTAAATTTTACATCAAGATGGACACAATACTCGAGCTACGAAAACAAGGCCAACATATCATTGTTGCTTCAACAAGTGATGGAAAACACATCATCACTGCAACACATGATTTACAACAATAAGGGAAAACACTATTTTTTTTGCTTTGACAAGTCATGGGGACACAACATCACTTTCAGAGTGTAAAGTGCAACTCAAAATAATACCAGACATCATTGTTGTCGAACAGGTGATGGAAAACACATCATCACTTTGACATTTTAAAATGCCACAAATGATTTACAAAAGCATGAATATGAAAAGCTAACATATCTAGAAACCATTTTTCACTTATCGCTGTGAATAGGTCATCCCCCTGTGGTGATTTTTCTTGTCGAACAATTGTTTCACCTGGTTCATGTATCGAAACTTTGTCTTTAAGGCGCTACTCTGGATGGAGCCTCCAACAAGTGGCTCTTTGATAGCCACATCCGTCGTAGTGACTGCAATAGGTCTTCTTCCTCTAGATCTACTTACCATGTTTCTTTACCTGCTGTTGAGAGGGTCTTTCACACCTCTTATTTTTTTGTGCTGCTATTCTTTTCCAACACTTATAAAATGTATGATTATGTAATCCACAAAAGGTACATGTTTTTCAATGCCATGTTTTACGTTCATCATTAAAAACATGATTATAATCGAAATGAACATTCGAATATCAAAATTGGTTATACCTATCCTTGCCATCTCTGGTGTATGTATGGTGATGAGAGCTTGCCTCAACTCTTTCCCTGCAATGGAAACTACCATGGGATGATGGGGATGTGTTCCCATCATTCTCTTTCCTCGATGATTTCGATAATGTATCGGGCCTGCAAATTGAGGTCTTTGCACAACCTCCAATGGTTGAGCTATGCCTTGGTTATTAGAACCAAGTTCTTTTTCCTCCTTGCACCTCATCCTAGTAAGGAGCCTCATGTTTGTCCCTGTAATTGGTATCTCCATATCTCCAACATAAATCATAATATGTGAAGATGAAACCGAAAGGAAATCAACATCTTTTACCTCCTCTCTCGATTTGGAAAGAACTGATGAGGGCTTATCATCATCTATTGTTGGTGGTTCGCTATCTGTCTCGGTGCATTTCCCAACTTCCTTTTTGACATACCCAAGTCCTGCATAACGGGGTAATACTTCTAGTTTGATGGGGTTGACAATGCCTTGGCCATTAACACCCAAGATTTTTCCTTCATACCCCATTTTCCTTAAAAGTTTGGAGCCAATTCTTGTGGTATGATTTTCAAAAACAATGAAATCGTCAGTAGGAAACATACATGAATTCGGAGAATTACATTTTACCTCACATGGGTCACGCTGCAAATTTTCCAAGGCCTCATCCTTAGCTTACAGCTGTCGTAGCAAACTACCTTTCTCCTCTTTCTCTTGATGTAGATGCATCTTCAATTTAGTGTTATTTGTTTGAATATTTTGGTTGTTGTGCTTCAGCTTTTCCAGGGCCTCTTCCGTGGCTCGCAACTGAAGCTACAATCACTCCTTTTCCTCTGTATCTTTTTGTAGAGTTTCATATATTATTTCCACCCTTTTGAAAATTTTGAGCATGGTCTCGTACATTGCTTTTTCATCCTTTGTCGCTGCACGTTCCATTGTTCACGCTTGAAATTCACACCCACGCAAAGACTGCTCTGATACCACTTGATCTAGGTTCAGGTGTGACAAAGGACCCTTCCAAGACCTTTTACTTTGGGGATGTGTTAAATTGCATTTTTAAAAGAACATAAATGAATACATGTGCATGCTGTAAAGTAGAAGAACATGACAATCATCAAGAACATAAAATACAAGACGTTGATAACGGAGTTCGTCCAGGAGGGACTACGTCTCCGGGCCCCGGTGTCAAGAAGGTGTAGGCCACTGCATTAAGTGCTGTCAATAGTGATGATGTACATAAGAGGTGACATTGCTATCATATAAGGAAAATTCCCTCACGCAGGAGTGGATCCAAGAGATATTCCATTGCAGGAACTCTCATTCAAAAAGGACTCCTATCAGTATGACCTAAACTCATGCATGATAATAATGAGCATCCCGCCAACCTGGCATAAAAGAGATCTCAATGCAAATATACATGGTGACACATGAGTATCCCATCAACATAATGACAAAGGGATCTCAAATAAAACATGACGAATCATGACAAGAAGTACATCTCACAAATGATTCCGCGTCACATCAAGCACGAATCATGAAACAAGTAAGAAACAAGATCCCACATCAAACATCAAACAAGGATCTGTGCAGCACAATGCATAGCAAAAGAAGTACATGAACACACTGCATATACCTCACATCCAGGGGCCATCTGAAGAAAATGATGTCAAGCTGCTGAAGCTCTTCTTACCATAAATCTCGCAGTGTCAAATCTAATGGAATGACTACTCGCATGTGGAATGTTGACACCATCACTCCACTTTGAAAAGTGGCCGAAAAATGAAATGAGCAAATGGAAAATCTGAATGCACCATCATATTTGTGGCATCGAATAGTGCAAAATCGACTGTCAAATTTCTGAATTCTAAGAAAGTGGAAATCTGGGGCTTAAGGAATCATTTAGATCCCCCCTAGATTCCTCAAAGATTCCCTCCTCCGGGCCCTCTACAAATTTTCTGCTCAGATCAGGAAACTGCTGTGCCATCGGGTTCGCATCGCTGAGAGGTGTAAGATCGACATAAAAATTGTCCAATTTGGACACTGCAAAAATTTCACCCTTCAAAGAATTTTGCCCAATTATGGTTTTTCCTGTGTTTTTCTCAGGTTCATGGTTCCACCCTGCATTAAAAAATTAATTAAAAATCCTTGGTTTCCATGCACGCTTTTGGTTCCTCCATGCTAGGCGCACTTGAACAAATGATGGGTTTTAATATATTTCTACACATAGTTTTTCGAAAAACCTGTTTGGGCGGATTGGTATGAATGTCCGAGTTACAAGGAGGAGGTCGGGTGGTCAAACCCCGACCCCTCCATATTAAACATTTTCTTGTTTTAAAAAAATGCATATATATATATATATATATATATATATATATATATATATATATATATATATATATATATATATATATATATATATATATATATAGATATATATATATCTATATATATATATATATATATATATATATATATATATATATATATATATATATATATATATATAGATATATATATATCTATATATATATATATATATATATATATATATATATATATATATATATATATATATATTTAGGGGTGTTCAAGTCCGCATTGTGTGGGTCGGCCCTTAACTCCCACAGACGCTGGATGGTGCACTGTTTGGTTTGTTGTTTTTAACATTAAATGGGGGCGCTGTTGGTGTATGGTTTTAGTTGGTTGCCATTTACAGAGTGGTCATTGGTGCGTTAAATGGATGGTACATGTGTTACAGGGAAAAGTGTCTACTCAGAATTGCTTATCCCACTAAGGTGTGACAGCTGTCTTAGAAACAAACAGAGTAAAGCTACTTTCGTTTTTCCTTTATGAATTATAAATAGAGAGGAACAAAAAGACCAACCTCTATCTTGTGCTAATATCCTGATTTGATTCCTCTCTTCCTTGATAGTCTTTCGCTACTTGTTCCCTTGCACGCCCAACTTCACAAAGTACCTGTAAGATCACAGTAGCATAGCACTATACAAAGACATGGATATATAATCATAAACAATCTAGGATCAGATGTAAATTGACCATACAAATGCAGCAAATATCAATGACACAAGAGTATGGAGGAAAACTTGAATAGCTTTTATTGATAAACAAGAAAGAGCCAAGAGGAGTTACAACCAGTTGTTCTGACCCAGCATCAACCTCTTAGCAAGGAAGCCCCTATTCACCTCATACAAAGCTTAGATCACCCAACAATCTGATGTTTGTCTCAAGAAACCAACAACAATTCCTTACAATATGCAAAATTCTAGCCTCTGGATCTCTGGGATGAGGGATCCATATATAGATATCTATAAGGGGGATGAGTCAGCTTGTGATTTGATTAGTGTCTTCTCTCTAATAGTTCTTGATTCCACTTGGATATTGATGGTCTCTTACTCATCCTTGGTCAAATTCAGAGAGGCAAGTGTCACAGGAGAAGTTTCTGGAAGCTTCCATTGCCTCTCCACCTCGCGGAATGACACTGCCATTTGTCATTTCTCGCCCATCGCACCCCTTAGAAGGGTTTTTTGAAATGGAACGCACCCACACAGTGTATTTAGGTGAGATGCAACACACTTGGCCAGTGGAGCAGCTGAAATGATCCTGTTTTGACCAATTCTGAGCAGTTTTTCATGGAGAACTTCTGGGAGAAGCTGTAATCTGTTGACCTTGTTCCTTTAGGGGTTAGAAAAACACTTTTAGGGACTTAGCAGCCCTTGGTTTATGGACATTTCATGCTTGGGGTTGTAGGGCCAAAAAATGTCTATAACAGTTGCCCCCTAAAGCATGAGGTCGTTAATCTTTTGATGTCGGGTGAAATGCTTTATTATTAGGATCCGAAGTTCTTTCAAGCTGGGAGGAGACCTGTAATAAGATACAATACAATACATTATCTTCACAATATTTTCATGATCTAGCTGAGGCAGGCATTCCCATGCTCAGCTTTATAAATTCATTTTCATGTACATAGGACAGACAATCGTTTGAGTGTAGACTGATGATTCTGATAGAGCCATCATCCCTTTGATTGGATGATTATCTGTGCAGCAATGATGTACATTTGATGTCTTTATTTCCCTGAATATATATCGCAGCCCGGATGGATGAAACTAGATTCGGGGTCTTCAATCTCGTTCGATCTTCACTCGAAGTACAAGTCTATCCATGTGAGAAATGTTCTGAAGTCGAACATGGAAAGACATCGCTTGATTACCAGCCAATGATGTAAACTATTAACAAGCGCGAGAGGAATCACCGATAATGATAATGACCCTCAAGGAACTGCAGTACAATTCACGTGGTGTGAATAAAGGACTTGGCGTCGAAGACCACGCAAAATCTTTCGGTCGAAGGCCATTGATGTAAATCTGTCGCCGGAAGTGAGAAACTTGCCATTGAGGCATGCAAGCTTCAAAGTACTGAATGGGGTGTTCCTAGATCGACTTCTTGGATAATGAGCGGATGTCGACAAGAAGCGATCCGTCACATGAGGGCCTTAATGAATCCCACAACAATGACATGGAACGGAGCAAATTATTTTAATGGAGGTGAAAACGATCTGGTGATATAAGGTTCAGGGTGGCGGTCATGAAAGAATGGAGTATAAATGTATGGTAGTGGGTGAGACACAGGTGAATTCTCTGAATGACTTCTCTTGAACATATCGGCGACACTGACGTGATGGATTGGTAGCATTAACCCCAAATGTGGATGGTATGATGGGAACATGGTGATGTGACCGGTGAATGAAACAACCCAACCCGACTTGGATGCGGAGTGAAAGTGTCATGTTCAAGAGCGACTTGCTACCAACAAAGTTTCTTCAAGTTTTCTTCCAATTTTTCCCCAGTCATTGCTGACCAGTACCTCTTTATTTTTATCAAGCTTGAGGAGGATAACATATGCTTGTTCTATAATTTGCCCTTCGGGCAAACCCATCGCTATGTTTTAACGAGCCTAGCGATAGTGAAACTCGTTCTTGTCTATAGACAAGTTTGTCGCTATTAAAATTTTAACGAGTTTAATGACAAAGATAACTCAGTCCTTTTCAATTTTAGAGAGTCTGAAAAGGAACATAAAGGAAACTCCAAAATTCCTTTTTCGTCACCTAATCCCTTAAGTCCGAAAAAGTATAAAACAATACAGAAGGGATGAATTTTCGATACTTTTAACGAGCCGAACAAAACAAGTGCTCGATCTTTTTGTGTAATAATCTCTCAGGTCCAAAAAGATTAAAATTTAGAGGAGAGATAGCACTTCCGGTCCCTTTAACGAGCTGGAGAGGCCAATGGCTCGGCAATCTTTTCATATTTTACGAGTCAGTTGAAAAGAGCTTAAAGGAGACTCATCTTTTGAGGAACGAGTGATAAAACGGGTAGCAACTGATTCCAGGTAAGGTTTGGAATTTTCCAATCACGACAGTGTTACAAGGATGGCTAGTGAGATCACTCTTCGCAGCTGTTCCTCAAAATGGGTAAATAATCAAATGGAGGTGAATGATCGGCCAATGCAAAAGTGGAGGTGACGGTGCAAACACGACCAAGGCTTTAAAGGCTAAAGTATTACATTCATGATAGTTATTTACCGGAAATTGGTTCATTTTTTAATGAGCTTAAACTCTGGGGAGAACATGTGCTCATTGCTTATGTTTATTTTTTAACGAGCATGAAGTCCGCATTAAAACTGCTCGATCAAATGGTCTCTTTTTGATTTTACCATAGATAGCTTTTTTCTTTCAAAGATTGTACTGTATTTTCAATTGCTTCATCAAACTAGTCAGAAATGAACAATATATGCTTGAAAAATGAGTTAGAACACTAATATTTTACTTTGAACTACATAAAAAGTAATGAAAAGTGCTTTTACCTCTCATTTTACCATTTCATTTGAACTTTGGTTTGTTGGAGCTTTGGAGGTGCTTTTCCCCTATGATTTTCATCAGCTGATTTCAGGAGATTCTGTGGACGATTCTCGGCGCCGTCTGGACCAGGTAGGAGCTAAACTTGAGCTCTTTCATTTCATGCTTTCCATTTTGCATTCTTAGGTTGATTCCTGGTTTTCTTTGGAGTAAGAGACTATTACATGGCGAGAACGTGAGAATGAAGAAGAGGACATGCTTGCCCTACATGATCCGGTTACAGTAAACGCACTACGGAACTGTGTCTTGCTGAAGTTTTTCCGCATTTCTAGCATGAGACAACAGATCAACTTACTGCAATATTTGATTGATGCTTGGTATCCTACCAACCAGGTTTTCTAGATCAGGGGCAAATCCATCCCCTTGACTGTAGTAGACATCTATTTCTTGACTGGCTTGTCGAGGCGGGGTGCCCCCATCTCTTTATTAGGTTCGGCCCGAGGAGGTGAATCTGTGAGAGATTATGTTCGCCGGTATTGCAGAGAGGGATCTCAGCCGAGTAAAGACGGCAAGATCATCATCCATGATGTTACTGACAGGTCCCTCAGGACTATTCTGTTTACTTTTGGTAGGATGGATGGTGGTGCGGCTCTTCATGTAGCCAACCGATCTTATATGTAGTATGCCTTGGAATTCCTCCAACCGAAGGTGTTCAACTGGTGCGACGCAGTACTTCTTGTAATGAAAGAACAATTGACCAAGGTAAAGAGCGGGAGGTTGAAGAACTTTGGGTATGGTTCTATTTTGACTGCCTTTGCCTTGGAAAAGATACCACTGATGCAGCCGCAGTATATTGCACTCGATTTACCTTCACCTACTGAACCACGTATGCAGAGATGGGTTGACCATATGTCTAGGCACGCTGGTCAGTCTCAGATTTCATTTTCTGATACCTTCTTCAGGTGGTTTGATCATCAGGAGATGGTTTATTCCGAGTATCCATATGCTGGCATGGACTTCCGGGGTGATCCAGATTTAGTACTGCCGGATGGCGAACAGTGGGGCGCCATTGGTAAATTCTTTGACCATATTCCTGTTTATCGTTTTTCATTTATAATGTCCTTGTGCTTTATTCTATCAATACTTTAATCAAACTCATGTGTTCATGCAGATGTTGGTCCTGTTCGGCCAGTAGCACGCCTGAGAGTGCCAACTGCCGCCCCAGCAGGGGAGGCTGTTGGAAGGGCTATCCTTCGCGACCTCGATGTGGCCGAGACTCTCACAACATTACAGGAGCAGGTTGAGGGCCTCACTCTTGGTATTCCAGATGTGAGGACTGACGAGCTGCCTTTGAGGATGCAGCGACATACTACTGGTGTGCCAAGATGATGGACTCGTCTCTTACGCATGATCGCACAGGCTGTGACTTGCTATCACGAGCATCATTAGACTAGGGTGCCCCCTAGCATTTTGAGTTTTTGGTCATTTGACCAATTTTGTCTTGGTTACAGAACATTATGTGTAAACCATAAACAGTTATATATATTTTTGATTTTCGAAGTTTTATTTTGGTTAAGTTACATGATCCAAATGCAAACATTGATGGTATGCTTATTTTTATAAATGTTGCAAATGTCTATCTAACACATAATTTGCCAATGAGTCAGTTAATGTGTTTAAGTTTCTGGAAATATGTTGATATTGAATAAAATCAAATTGTCTTTCCAAAATCTTAACCCTTAGGAACATGCGATAAATAGCTGGATTTCGGATAGAGTAGATACCAGTGAGTTGTAGTATGACGAGTTGTGAGTTTAGCCTGATAATCAGTCGGCGTATACCATGTGTGATGGCATCAGAGAGAAGTTCTATCAACACGCTATATTCAGTGATGTTATTCATTGATCGACCATTACATACCCCTCTGAAACTTACTAACTCGCCACTTGGATCAAAAATGGCCCAGGCCGTGGAAGATAGGTTCCGCGAACTACGACTCGCTCCGTCGGCATATACAACACATGACTCCAATAGGTTTGACATCTGCAATAAATGTAAAAAGTGGATTACTTGACCAAAATAAACACTTTAGCGAAAACAAAAACGTAACAAAAGCATATAGGTTACCATACTGAATTACGCATAGTAACGCTTGAGGTACAACCGTTACGAGGTTGCGCCAGTGGAATTCCGTCATAATCCATTAACTCGTAGGCTCCTTTTGCTAACACTTGCTTAACAATATAGGGGCCCATCCATAAAGACTTAAATTTACCTGCTCCTAATTTATCGGATTCTTGGTCATAAAACAAGACCAAGTCACCTTCTGAGAAGACACGGGGTTTGACATTTTTGTCGAACTGCGCTTTGACTCGTTTCTTATGGGCTTCGTTAGCCAAAGCGTCATCACGACAGGTTTCATCCAATTGGATTAGTTCCAAGAAACGAGCTTCTTCTTCTGAAGTTCTGGGGAGGAGATCAATTGCGAGTTTGAGAGACGAGATTTCACATTGGATTGGTAAGACTGCTTCCAGGCCATATACCAGTTGGAAAGGTGTAAACCCAGTTGCATTCCTTACCGATGTTTGGTAAGCCCACAAAGCTGAGTACAGGATTAGGTGCCATCTTCTTTTTTGAACTCCAATCATCCTTTGCAGCATGCGTTTCAGGACCTTGTTGATTGCTTCAACTTGTCCGTTGGCTTGCGGATAATATGGAGTAGAGCTGTCGTGAGACAACCCTAGTTTGGCAGCTAATTCGACCATCATGTGATTGCGAAAATGCGATCCATGATCTGTAACTATAGCTTGTGGTATGCCGAATCTGGCGACTACATGATTGAAAAAGAAGAGGGCAGCTGTTTCACCAGTATTATCTAATGTAGGCATCGCCTCGGCCCATTTGGTAAAATAGTCAACTGCGACTATGATATACCCATGCCCCCCGGTCGAGGTGGGGTTACATGTCATGAAATCGATGCCCCATTTAGCGAATGGCCCGACAACAACTATTGGCTGCAGAGGTGCGGGTGGTCTTCTGGTTTTGCTATCGAAAATTTGACAAGCATGGTAACTTCTGACTGCATTTATGCAATCTTTAAACATTGTTGACCAGAAGTATCCTGCTCGTAAGATTTTTTGCACTGTAGCATAATCGGATTGATGCCATCCACACGTGCCTGAATGACAATCATTCAGGACTTTTTCGGCCTCCTCATGCGTGAGGCACCTTCTCAGAACTGTATCGATACCGTGACGGTAGAGTGTATCACCGACGATCATGTAGTCTTTTGGTTGGTATCGAATACATTTTTGTTCGGAGCGAGAGGTATTTGGCCTATATTTTGGGTTTGGAGATAAATTATTATATCTCCATACCACTCATTGCTTGAAGATATCAGAAACAAACTTTCCTCCACGATTGTTTCTTCGGATGTTTCATCGTTGGACGACGATGGGAGATCGCATAATAATTCTGCGAAAACTAGAGCTTCCTTTGACTTGGATTTTACAAATTCCTGATCAAACTCTTGTAGGATTGCTATCCATTTGAATATTTTCCCCCCCAACAATTGTCGCGACAATATATAAGTCATGGGGTTGCAATCTGACAGAATGATAGTTTTTCGAAAGAGGACATAGTGTCGAAATCTCTGTATCACTTGAACAGCTGCGAGTGCTAGCTTTTCAACGTAAGAATATTTGATTTCTATATCATTTAAGTTTTTACTTAAATAATATATAGGATGTTTGATTCCGTTGTCTTCTTGAACTAAGACCATTGCGATGGTCGTATCCGCTGCAGCCAGATACAGGTTAAAATCTTTTTGATAATCAGGAGCGTACATTAATGATGCTTTCATTAGGGATTCTTTTAAAGCATCAAAGGAAGCTTGCGCAACCTGATCCCAGACAAAGGGTACTCCCTTTTTCAAAAGACGCGTATAACCTTTAGCAAGTTCGGCGTAGTTTGGAATGAACCTCCTCAGAAAGTTTGCTTTCCCTTGGTGTTTCTGAATCTGAAGCAAATTTGAAGGTGGAGGCAAATTTATGATTGCTTGTACCTTACATGGGTCGAGACGAATCTCGTCCTTTGAGACTACAAAGCCAAGTAAACTACCAGAACTAATGCAAAATACACATTTGTGTGGATTGAGTCGTATCTTGTAGTGTCGGCAACGTAGAAATATCGCTCTTAAATGCTGCGGGTGATCAGTCCGCTTTCGCGAATGAGCTAGAAGGTCGTCGAGGTATGGTTGAACGATGTTTTTGATGTCATGGAAGGCATAATTCATTTCCCTCTGAAACATCGCCCCTGCATTCTTTAAACCGAAGGGTAATTTTCGATATGCGAATGTGCCCGATGGACAAATAAATGCAATCTTTGACTGGTCCTATGGGCGGATATTTATTTGATTATACCCGGAGAATCCATCCATGAATGAAAAGATTTCGCATCTGGCGCATTCATCAATTATCTGGTCGATGAAGGGTGTAGGGTAGTTGTCTTTTGGATAAGCTTGATTTACATCCCTATAATCGACGCACACTCTAATTGTTCCTTGTTTTTCATAACAGGGACAATATTCGATACCCAATCGGTTAGAGGAACCGGGTAAATGAAACCAGCATGGAGAAGTTTCTCAACTTCTGCCTTAATGGCAGCGGGTTTCTTGGGGTGCACCTGCCGTAGCTGTTGTCATACTGGTTTGACATCTGGATACACCTTAATTTCGTGTTCAACAATACTCGAGTCAATGCCTGGCATTTCACTATATGACCAAGCAAAGACATCTCTGAATTCGCGAAAAAGAGCGTCATATACTTCCAGTTCTGAAGGAGAACAACATTTGCCAGCATAAATATTCTCTACAACATCTGTTATGGTCCAGATATTTATGGCGATAGTCTCTTCAATGTTGGACAAGTTTCGCTCGGAATCCACCGTGTTTACAGTATTTGATAGAAAATAAAAAACTGAAGGATGATAAAGGTCATCAGGATTATCTTCTCCACAATCTGGAAGAAGGGAATGATGGTGGGAATCGTTCCATGGTGCTCCTTCAATTACCATTGATTGAACAATTCCTTCATCGGTGTCATGCACTCGCGACCAAGGATCTGAAGGGGTACCATATTCCTCAGACCTATCTATCCAAACGCTTGATGAGCGTTGATTTGGGTTTGCCATCCATGCTAGGAACATTGATTGCTACAATATTTCTGTTGGGCTTGGAGGCAAAACCATTGCATGATCCACGTCGATATCATTTTCTGAGATCTTTTTAGAAGATATCATATTGCAGGTTCCTACCGACGTTACTTCCGCCAGATTGATTGGAGGTGGAAGGGAAAAAGTTCCCATTAATATAGGATCTTTTAGTAGGCCTACTCTGATATTTTGAAGCGAATGGGGGCTTCCATGGATCATAGGAATGCTTCCTGTAACTTCAGAACCATTGGGGAGGAAGTTTTGTTGATCGACGATTGTAATCCCTCATTGAAAGGGGAATGCAATCTTCCTAAAATAGGTCGACACAACAACAGCCATGGCATATATCCATGGTCTTCCCAGCAGGATGTTGTAATCGAGATTTCCGTCGATTACTTCAACATCTATTTCTGCTGTTTTCCCTCCTAGTTCAACCTTCAAGTTACTTAAAATACCATATGGGGTATATGTCCTTCCGTCGAATGCTTTTAATGTCATCGAAGATCTCGACAAGGTTGGAGATCCTAAAGTTTTCCAGCAACTCATCGACATAATGCATGTAGATGCCCCCTCATCAATAATTGTTCGATGAACAGTTTTGTTGAGGGCTTTCACTTGAACAAGGAAAGCTAGTTGAGTTGGTAATTGAGGATCGTATCCTTTGTGATCGAAGGATACAAGATTGGAATCCTTTGGGTTTATCTCACCAATGGCTGATAATAAAGCCTGCTTTTGGGATGGGCAATTTTGTAGTACTTCAAGAGTCGACATAGCGGATGGCGATTCGGCCAAATCTTCCACTATATTATAATGCTGTGCCACTCTAGCGCGGGGATTAAACGTCGACTTGTGTACTACTCCCTTTGGCGGTTTTATTGTCAATTCAGGAATGATGGGCGGCGCAACTTCTGTCAAAGTTGTTATCAAAATACTAGGTTGATCTTTATCCTTGTTGTTCGACAGTTGTGGATTCCCATAATCTTTGTTCCTCGTCGATATCAAAGCATCATTTTGCTGTTTTGAAACCGACAACATTAGCACTTGAGACGGGGAAGCATTTCCACTTTCAATCAGATTTGTTCCTGGATTTGGAAACGGATCAGTTAACACTGCGGAGGTTTTTGAATTCTTGAAGATTTTTTTAAGCTCAGCTTTGTGTGGACAATCTGCGGTCCGATGATCCTCATCGCATATCATGCATGGAAATTTTAGTTTCCTATTTCTAGGAGGGTTTGCAGAAGATTTCTCAGGTGATTATTCTTCCTGTTTCTTCTTCTTCCCTTTGCCTTTCTTCTTGCCCCCTGGTTGATTGGTTTCTTTGCCTTTATCTGTCGATACGACATTTACTTCCGAGGCAAGAAGTTCACCTTTTTCATTTTGACCTGAAATCTTACGGGCCTTTTTGGATGTAGCCTTTGTCGATTTCGTGTCTGTTGCGCCAATCACGCCATCGCTGACATGAGATTCATTGTTTGATTTAGGAGGAGGAGGAACTGAGAATTTCGGTCTAGGGGCGTCGGGTATTTTATCGTAGAGCGTGCCGGAATGAGTGTAAATCAAGTCCAAATATTGCGCACGAGCGATAACTTGCTCTTCTGTTATGACTCCTCCCTTTGCCACATCTTCCGTGATGGAAGGTAGTAATGACTTGATAAACCATTCAGCTAAGAGCTGATCGGGAACATACGTTTTTACCATTCTACGACGACGTCGCCACTCATGTATATGATCAGATATGTGAGTGGTCGTCGTCTGTTTGAAGTTGGTAAGGAGTTCCGTTCCCGTTTCGTACCTTATTGGTAATTGAAAATGGGTTAAAAAGGTTGTGGCTAAGGTACTGAAGTTGTCGAATGAAGCTCTAGGAAATTCGATGTACCATTTTGCCGCCGGACCTGTTAACGTCCTCTGAAAAAGGTGAAGCCTTATCAAATCATCATTTAGGGTGTTTGATGAACACCACAGATGAAAGGTCATCACATGATTCGACGGATCTTCACCCGGATTTCCATTAAATTTAGGAATATCTGATGGAAGTTTATGCGGAATCGCTGGCCACCAAGGGGCATAAGTGATTGGATCGTTTGTTAACCGATTTAAATCAGGTAACTCTAAAGTTGCCACAAAGGGTAATTGTTGATTCAGGTTAGGTGAAGCATACCCAGGATAAGATGGGATTGCCTGAGTAGTTGGTCTTTGCATACCGGCATAATGCATTTGATGCTGGTAACTTTGGTAAGGTTGGTGGGCATGACCATTGTAAAATGGTTGATTTTGACCATTTTGAATATACGGCTGTCCACTATTTGCAAAGATTTGTTGCTCAGAACCTTGGTATACTTGTTGGAATTGCGGTTGTTGGTATTGTACTAGCCATGGTTGTGAAGCCATGTGCTGTTGCCCGATACTAATAGTTTGACCAAGATGAGGAGTAATTGTACCTGTCTGAACCTGTGTCATTCCACTAGTTGGTGATTATGGTTGAGTCGCAGGGTCAAGGGGCTGTTGCATTAACAACCTGAGAAACCTGAAGTTGGCATACAACGGGCAACGCTTGAACTTGCGACACCGTCACAATATCTAGTGTATTTGGTATATTTGACATAGGTAAGCATTGTTGCATTGAGTATACAACTCTTGGTTGTTGAGGTAGTATTGGTACCCAACCGCTAGAAGTAATTCCAACATAACCTGAATTTTGTTGTGAACTCCCAAATGGTTGTCCCCCCAGAGGGGATAACGAAAGGGTATACTGCCCCCCATACGGTGGTAATCCAGAACTCAAGGGAATGGTTTGCCCTTGAGGGCCGGACTGCCCAAATTGAACTCCAAACGGATCAATTTGTTGAGACTCAACATAAGAGTTCCCGGATATTATTCCGGATGAACAAACAGGAACAGACCATACCGTCGAAATGGCCCCTGAGTGGGCTCCTTCTAGCGATTGAGAGCTAGTTGAGACAGATGGTATACCGGCGAACATTGTTGGAGTGATAGCAGGGGGTTCTACCGTCGCTGTGTCAAACGACACAGTCCTAGATGTTGACGGTTGTTCAGACATTTCCAGTCTATCCAAAAGATTACCTAGCGATTCTATAGGAGCTTCCGCTGGCGGTAGACTAACTTCTGATGAAGAAGGATACAGGGTGATCCCGACTCCAAATTGCGATGGAGTACTAGTTGGAGGATCTTCCACAATCTCTTCTATGGCAATCAGACCAAGTGGAAGGGGTAGACCGTCAAGTCCGTAGAATATTTTTGGTACCGAAGAAGGTATGAAATCGGCAGCAACAGATGTTTAAGGAACAAGACTCTCCGACCCGGTTGTAAATGGAACTGGTTCGGTAACACAAGTGTTTACCCTCAGACTAGGATCAATACTACTGTCCTTCTGTGGCTGCTGAAATTCTTCTGTAGAGGCAGGGATTCCAGAAATGTTTGGAGTAACCGGAGTCTCTGATGTTGTTGGAACACTTGTTCTAACTTTAACAGGAGATTTGGAACCGGTTAAACGAGTTCGCTTTGTCCGTACTAGCTTCGATTCCGGAGACAAAGACGGTTGACTCGCAAGCCTCCACGAACGACGGGGTTTCAATTGAATTTCTTCCACGATTGCGGATTACTCGATCAAATAAAATAAAGGGGAAGTATGTTTCCGAATTAAATGAATTTTAGACGCTTTGACACAACTTGTTTTTTCGATTTTTAAGAGTCGAGAAAAAACAAAAGATGACTCTAGTCTCCTTCGATTTTTAATGAGCCTGAAGTGAAAAGTGCTCAGATGGACCTTTTCTATTAAAGAGTCTGAAAAGGAACGAAAGGGACTGCTCTGGAAATCTAGGTAGAGGGATTACCAAACCAATCGCAAAACTGTAGAATACTTTTTACGGTATGGCAGTCAATCTTCCCGAATGATGTGTTCAGTGCATTGCGATCGATAGGGCAGTAGACACGGCTTCCTATGGATAAAGGATTAAGCCTATTGGGGTCTCCCAAAATATACTCGACGGTACGTGGGAGCACAAGTCCGTACTGGCACTTATCGTCTCAAAGTGGAGGAATCACCCAACCATCAGTGAGAACAACAGTTACCAGGCTTTACGACGCCGGAATACGTCTCTAGCCTAGACTTCTAAATGTTGTGCGTTAAGTTCCAAAGCGTTGTTAGATTCATTGAATTTATTTTATAGTTGATCTTGTTTATGAAGTTTTCCTTTCAGGTTCACCGCGAGATGTAGATGTAATTCCTAAAATGCAATCTAAGATGATAAACAATCTTTTTATCTTCTTTGTGCAATGAAAATCCTAGCTACTAAGGAAAGAAAGACAGAATCTTTTCACAAAGAGCAAAGAGCACACTGTAAATGCACTTTCCTAAATCAAACCAATCAGATTGTCTATATGCAAATGCACATGCATGTATTTGTTTTCGACTTTCTTAGTATATGAATGATAAAAAGAAAGTTGATGTACAAATCTGAATATCTTTTCAAGCGACAAATATCGACAAGTTTCTTTTCGAAATAAAAAATGGAGACGATTACAACACCTTACGATTTTGAAATGAATACTTGTTTTTGACACTAGAAAATTACAAAATCAGACCAAAAACAATAGTAACAGGATAATCGACCATCAACAGCAATCAAACTCTTTCCTACGATTGAAATCGACACTTGCGACAGTTTCAAATCAAAGGATGACAGTACGATTATGCTACTTTTGCAAAGGAGAACTGAAAATGACTCAACAAACACACAAAAACATTTACAGTTCTTTTGTACAAAGGAGGCGGAATAACAGCAAGGAAAAGGGGTTTCTAATAGACATATACTGATCACAGGCAACAAAATTCAAGAACAGAACCGGAAAGAATGAATCACAGAAACCAAAACTGCACAAAGCCTAGTCTGATCAGCGCACCTGTAACACAGGGAATTTGAAATGCAGCGCACCTTCTCCACTCGGGAAGTGCGCTGAAGTTCAGATTCTCTGCACAGTACCTGTGCTGGGCTAGAAACGAGACTCTGTTTGGGTTCTGGGTCACAGTTTGCAGTTCAGTTCATGGGTTTTGGCCGAGCAAAAGGTAATCAATAATGAAACAATTAGGGGTAGATCTAAGGAGGATCTAAGAGCTATCACAAAGGCAATCAGAGAGTTTGTGAATCAGTTGTTTAAATCATAAACAGATCCCGTAGATGGACTGAAGTAACATTTATCTACTTTGCATTTGCTATGGCAAATGCATTTCGAATGCTACCTGTAAGTTTATGAAATAGACAACAAAGAAGATAAACAAACAAACTAATTCCTCCCCATCGGAGTTGCCATTTTGTTACAGGGAAAAGTGTCTACTCAGAACTGATTATCCCACTAAGGTGTGACAACTGCCTTAAAAACAAACAGAGTAAAGCTACTTTCGTTTTTCCTTTATGAATTATAGATAGAGAGGAACAAAAAGACCAACCTCTGTCTTGTGCTAATCTCCTGATTTGATTCCTCTTTTCCTTGATAGTCTTTCGCTACTTGTTCCCTTGCATGCCCAGCTTCACAAAGTACCTGTAAGATCACAGTAGCATATCACTATACAAAGACATGGATCTATAATCATAAACAATCTAGGATCAGATGTAAATTTACCATACAAATGCAGCAAATATCAATGACACAAGAGTATGGAGGAAAACTTGAATAGCTTTTATTGATAAACAAGAAAGAGCCAAGAGGAGTTACAACCATTTGTTCTGACCCAGCATCAACCTCTCAGCAAGGAAGCCCCTCTTCACCTCATACAAAGCTTAGATCACCCAACAATCTGATGTTTGTCTCAAGAAACCAACAACAATTCCTTACAATATGCAAAATTCTAGCCTCTGGATCTCTGGGATGAGGGATCCATATATAGATATCTGTAAGGGGGATGAGTCAGCTTGTGATTTGATTAGTGTCTTCTCTCTGATAGTTCTTGCTTCCACTTGGAGATTGATGGTCTCTTACTCATCCTTGGTCGAATTCAGAGAGGCAAGTGTCACAGGAGAAGTTTCTGGAAGCTTCCATTGCCTCTCCACCTCGCGGAATGACACTGCCATTTGTCATTTCTCGCCCATCGCACCCCTTAGAAGGGATTTTTGAAATGGAACACACCCACACAGTGTATTTAGGTGAGATGCAACGCACTTGGCCAGTGGAGCAGCTGAAATGATCCTGTTTTGACCAATTCTGAGCAGTTTTTCATGGAGAACTTCTGGGAGAAGCTGTAATCTATTGACCTTGTTCCTTTAGGGGTTAGAACAACACTTTTAGGGACTTTAGGAGCCCTTGGTTTATGGACATTTCATGCTTGGGGTTGTAGGGCCCAAAAATGTCTATAACAACATGGGGCCACCCTATGGGGGCCGACCCACGTGGGCTAGGCGGGTTCGATCCCCACCGGCCCCACCTTAATATATGCGCACATGTTGTTTGGTTTGGTGGTGTGGGCCAGGTCCATTGGAGGTGGCCCACCCACCCCATGTAACATTATGGTTAACGTGTATGGAGGGTTCGGTGGACTGGCGGGGGTCATGGCCCATCGGTCCCCTTTTTTAAATATAATTTTTGTTGTATGGTTGAGGGAGGGCCAATAGGGGTCGTGGCCCATCGGCCCATAAATAATTTTGATTTTTTAATATATGTAGTCCGTTGGGGGGTGGCAGGGTTGGTGGCCCGCCACCCCAATAATATGTTTTTTTTATGTTATTTTAAAAAACAAATTAGCCATTTTTGGAAATTTGAGAAATGATCGAAGGAGACAAATTAAACAAGCCACAAATTCACCCAGAATCTGGCCGGAGTTGGCTGGATTCCGTCTGCCAGAAAACTTCCAAATTGCGTCTCCATTAAGCCTGCCCAGTCAGCAAAAGTCAACCAAAACTTTGATTGGCTCGTTCTCCCTCATACGAGCTTGGGTTGACAAACCGTTCACACTGTCGCGATTAGGATGAAAATATCTATGCTTTGGTCTTGGTTCGAAAGCATTCTGATCACTTTGATTTTTGAGCTTCCATAAGCCCTCTTTGTCCTGTCTGTGTCTTTGGAGCCACCTGGATTAATTATGTAGATTTGAAGGAGTATGATAAGAAAATAATTCAGCATACCATCCCAATCAAGCTTGATTAAAAACCCTTCAAACAAAAGCTAAGGAGGATTAACCCAAGGTTGCTGCCATCCATAGAGAAAGAGGTTAACTAACTTTACAAGGTGGGAATCATTGCTCCTATCAGATTTTTTGATTGGATATCGAATCTAGTCTTGACGAGAAAGAAGACCGGGGAGAATAGGGTCCGCGTAGACTTCAGAAATTTGAAAAAAGTGTCTCTGAAAGATAATTACCCACTTCCAAAAATGGACCATATCCTTCAGAGAGTTGTGGGTGCTTCTCGACTGTCACTTTTGGATGGCTACTCTAGTTACAATCAAGTTTTAGTGCATGAAGATGATCAGGACAAGACAACATTCACCACACCTTGGGGCACATTCAAATATGCAAAGATGCCATTTGGTCTCAAAAATGTAGGGGCCACTTTTCAGCGTGCCATGGACATAGCCTTTTTAGATGAAAAAGATGTTTTCTTGGTTGTATACTTAGATGATGTAACCATGTTTTCACATTTAGATGATGAGCATTTGCATCATTTAAGAGTCATTTTTCAGAAGTGTAGGAAGTTCGGGATCTCTCTCAATCCAAAGAAAAGTATGTTTTCCATGGAGGAAGGTAAACTTCTCGCCACATCATTTCAAAAGATGGCATCCGGATTGATCCTTCACGAGTTAAAGCCATTCAACAAATTGATTTCCCTCGCAGCAAAAAGGAAATCCAAGCATTCAATGGTAGGATGAATTTCTTATGCAGATTTATTCCTAATTTAGCTGAACATCTTAGAGAAATGACCAATATGTTAAAAAAGGATAATGAGGTGAAATGGTCCAAAGAAGCCCACAAGTCTTTTCATGCGGTGAAGCTTGCCTTAACCATTGCCCCTGTTTTGATTAGTCCTGATTACACCGATGATTTTATCATATTTTCATTTGCTTCTGAGCATACTATAGCAGCAATACTAATGCAAAAAAGGGATAAGACCGAGCTTCCAATAGAATTTTTCAGTCGCAACATTAGGGATGCAACCCTTAAGTACAACATCATTGAGAAATATGCCTTGGATTTGGTAAAGGCGATCAAAGATTTCAGAGTATATAGTAGTAAAAGAATTCCTAGTGCAGAATGACCTGGAAGGTAGAAGAGGTAGATGGATAGTAGCACTATTAGAATACGATCTTGAGATCAAGCCGACAAATCTGATCAAAGGTCAAGGTTTAGCCAAACTCATGGCCGAGTCAAACCTTCATGCTCTAGACATCAACCTTGTAGCAGCATTATCCAACAATCAAGAAGAAGTGGATCTCATTCAGGTATCTGAAATCTTTCTCTCGTCTCCGCGATATTCTAATATTATTTATGTACTTCAACATCTAAATCCTCCTCCAGGCATGTCTAAGGCTAAGAGCAGGTCATTAAAGTTGAAGGCTTCCAAATATTGTATCATGGACAATGCACTTTATTGGAAAGATCCTGGAGGTGTGTTGCTGAACTGTTTGACTGAAGATGAGTCCAAAGAAGTAATAATGACTTATACAAAGGATATTTTGGGGGCCACTTGTATTGGAAGACCACAACCAACAAAGTACTAAGAGCGGGTTACTATTGGCCTACACTTTTTGCAGATATCTACAAGGCAGTGATGAGTTGTCATGAGTGTCAAGTTTTTCAAGGTAAAAGAAAGCTTCTTCCTTTGCCTCTACAACCAATATCAGTTAATGCACCTTTTCAGTAGTGGGGCCTAGATTTCATAGGTGAGATCAATCCATCATCATCCACACAACATAAGTGGATATTGACAGCTACAGACTACTTTACAAAGTGGATCAAAGCGATTCTAACTAGGTGAGCAATTGATTTAGTTATCATTCAGTTTTTAGAAACTAATATCTCGTCCCCTTTTGGTTGTCCTAATAAGATTATCATAGACAACGTGACATCAGTCAAGTCTAAAAATATGACTGACTTTTGTGACAAGTACAACATAAATTTGGGACATTCCACAACATACTATCCACAAGGAAATGGTTTGGCGAAGTCCTCCAATAAGTCCTTAATCAACATCATCAAGAAACTGTTGGAGGCTAACAAAAAGAATTGGCACAAGAAGCTGATCAATGCATTGTGGGCAGATCGGGTGAGTAGTAAGAAATCTCTTGGGCTTTCTCCTTTTCAGATTGTATATGGAGTAGATATTGTTTTTCCTACATCATTAGCAGTCCCGGTCATCAGATTGTTACAAGAAGCAGGAAGTGAAGAGAATGATATTCAACGTTGGATCAATCAAATGATTCACTTAGAGCAGACACGAGAAGAGGTATTTCAGAACACCTCCAAGCTTCATGAGAGAATAAAGAGGATATATGACCAGAAAACAAAGGAATATGATTTCAAAATCGGAGATGTGGTACTTCATTGGGATGCTAGAAACGAAGAAAAGGGTAAGCATGGAAAATTCGAGAACTTATGGAAAGGCCCTTATTAGATTTCAACTTTCTGGGGACAAAATGATTTCTTGTTAGATGAGGTGAATGGAGAACCATGCTTAGGAGGACCAATGAATGGTAGGCTCCTAAAACATTATCTTTTCTGAATTGTCCCAGTTTCATTGTACATACATTTTAAATTATCTACAAGTGTGAAGCTGAAGATCATTGGAGTTCGGAGCCCGAAGTGAAGGCCATGGAGCTTCACTGATTTTCTGCCATTTTAAGTATTTAGTCCTTAGTCATGTAAGTCATTTTTTGAGTCAGTTTTTGAGTTTGCATCCTAGTTTGAGTTTTTTTTACCGTGTTGGCCCATATGGTCAGGCTACTTGGTCTATGGTGTTCTTGGCACCTCCAAGGAGCTACTATCCCAAAATAAGGCCAATGTTAGAGTCAATATTTGCATACTGCCATTAGTGATCAAGATTCCTCTTTTATATCATATTAGTGTCCCATTTGAAATTTTTATCATTCCACCTAGGTCATCATGCAAAAATTTACTCATCGATGGTAGCCAAAAATAAAAAGTCGCACTCCCCTCTCAAAAATTTGTATTTGCTGGCTCACCTTCATGTGTCTTTCTAAGCATCCATTGACTATAAAGGCTCATTTCATCATGTTTTATATCAGTCAAGTCCACCTGAAGTTTAGTCATTCAAGGTTCCATTAGGTCACCTAGGTTTCATTTTCCCAAGGTCCAATAAATCACCATCTCACTACATAAGGTCAGCAAAGTATGAGAGTGAAGCCAATAATACCCATTTTTCAGTTTTCTAAGGGTTTACAAGCATGTAACCATGGTTACTAAAGTTCCAAATTATATTTTAAGAAAGGAATTTATTCTAGTTTGTAAATTTTTACTTCAAAACAGATGTAATAATTTTTATTTCATTTATGTAATTTTATGTCTATTATATGTAATAAGTCACCATTTTAGCTGTCTACTCAATTCCATTACCAAGAAAATCTAAACAAAGGTCAAAATAAAGATGGCCAAAGCATCATCCACTTGTCAAAGGAAAAAAGGTCAGAAAGTCAAAGAGCATTAGTGTGAAAGTTTGAAAAGTGACATGAAACATTAGAAAAGGGGTTTTAAAATCATAAATCAAAACCCATTCAAGTATAAAAGCCCTCAAAGACATCTATGCAACATTAATTTGCACTCCTGCACTCTCAAAGCCTCCTTAGCAAAAAAGAATTTTTGAATTTTAGGTGAAATTGGGCAAAACAGGGGCAAAGGGCGCATTTAGAAACTGGAGGGTGCGTTTAGAACTGGTGCTGTGCATTTGCCAGGAAATTCAGTGTATTTTCTAAGGGCGCTACGCGCCTGTAAGGAGAGGGCGCGTTTGACCGTTGTGTTGTGCCTTTGCCCGAGAACAACCAGAAATTGCCCAAAATGCACTACATTGCTCCAAACATCAAAATCTTCCACCAAGGTGCTCTAGCAAGCAAGTAGGTTAAAATTACATTGTTCCTCTCCTTCACAATTGATTTATATGGTGTTTAATTTGTTTTGGAGTCATGCTAAGTTTAAAACCCTAGTAACCTATTTCCGCTCCTAAAATTCATTTCCTAGCATCCCACTACCATTCCTACATTTCATAACTACCCTTGTCACCTCCCCATTTCCATATCCTCAATTTCCTCACATCATTCCATACTCCCTACACCTACATTCCATTTCATCATCTCCCTAGGGTTTGACTCCAATAACCCATGGCTGAAGAAGAGAACAGAAGTCAGAATGAGGAAGAAAGACATGAGAGGAGGCTATCTAAGAAAGGAGGGAGAATCATTAGACAAGATCCAACCAATACGAGAGAACTCATGGAATCTCCAATCACTATGACAAGATTTAAGTATGTGGGCTGTTTTGAGTTTTGTGAGAAAGTGGAAAGGATCCAACATCATCCTGTGTTGACCAGATTATTCATCACCAACCTCCATGACAGCCAGGTAACCCTTGCTAGTGTCACCTTCACTATATCTCTTGCTATCATATCAGAAGCCTCTGGGATCCCAAATATTGGGGAAAAATGGTTTAAACAAGGAGAATTGGATCATTTTTATTATGAGCCATATCTTAAACCAAGATACAAGAATGAGAGAAAGAGGATTTTTCCTTTCTCTTACCTCCTAGACAGATATATTCCCATGATGAAAATCATCATGAAGTACTTCACATGTGAGGGTAGGTTTTCCAAGCTCTATTCCTATCATATTCGGCTACTCATGCATTTTACAAGAGTCAAAATGCTCAATCTGCCCTACTATCTTTATCGGGACATTGACAAGATGTCGTTCATTGCCCAAAGGAAATATTATGATCATAAAATGAAAATCATATTTCACCACTCCCTCATCAAGATGATAGTCCTACACCACCTTGATCAGCTTAACATTGCATGGGACACTTTCATATCCAATGAGATTTTCATAGTCCCACCCATTCAGCATGGCCAAGAAGCACCTTCATCTTCTCATCCATCCACCTCCATTCCTCCACCTCAGCCCATACATCATCCATATTCATCTGATGAGTCAACCACACCATCACCTTCATCATCACCATCTCATGAGCCTATTCATTCACCTGGAAGAGATGAAGGTAGTGACCAAGAACACATTGAGCATGGTGAGAACAACAAGCCTAAAGGGGCTACCTTGACACATACCTATCAGAGAGGGCATATGAAAGTGTTTGCCCCATAGATTGTGGGAGGGGCCTTGCCTTCTTCATCGGCAAAGCATGTATAGAAGGGTAAGGAAAAGGTTATAGAGACAAAGATCTAGCAGCAGGAGGAAGAACTCCATGAGACAGAGCATGATTTTCAGTTAGTTGACCAAAATTAACATGATGACAGTGAGATCATAGCCATTGTCATCAAGGAGAAGAATGAACTCATAGGAGAGCTCCAGGTCAACTTGCAAAGGGTCAAATACATTATCTCATACTATGAGCAGGAGAACAGGCAATTTGAGGTAAAAAATGAGCTCATGAAGATTCAACTCATCAAAGCAAAGACAGAGGATGAAAAGGCTAGGGCCTTACTTGATGAGGCATATGGAAAATATTGTGAACAAATTGATGAATAGGTGCCAAGAAGAAGGCCAGGGACTAGAGGCCTAAAGAGAGATTTGGAGCTAGAAAAGCAAAGGGAGGCAGAACTTGCCAATGAGCTCACCCTAAATGATAAGTTTTCCAAAATGGTAAATGAGAACTGGGAACATTGGCTCGAGAGGGTGAAAACTCATATTGAGGGCCTATTAGATAAGGCTAAAAGGGATATTTATATTCAGAGAAGGATGGCTAAGTATTATGCCATGAGAAACAAAATTGCAAGAGCCAAGCTCAAAAGAGCTCATGCAAAAATTGAAGCCTTGACCAAGCAAGAGGAGAAAAGAAGGCTAGATATTCTTTTCGAGGCATCACTCCATGCCTCAAACATATGATCAGCCATCAACCCACCAATTTTGACAATTTTTGAACAAATTTTGCAAGTTTTGATTTTCTGTGTTTTTTAAAGCATTTTCAACACAGTCAAAATGTCAAACGCGCAACACCTAGGGTGCTGCGCTCTTTTTTGAGGCATTTGATGGACAAAAGGCCAGAATTTTTGAATTTAGAGTGATGAGGACATGCACCCTGTGCATTTTCTAAGAATTTGGAGGAAAACTGGTCAACCAAAAGGGTCAAAAACCACCAAAAACCACCTTTCTGCCTCTTTTTTGGCCTGGGCATTACACGTTTACCAGTATTGGGAGATTGAGATTTTGACAGGCAAAATGACCACCAAATTGAAAACTGAAGGCATATCTATAAAGTAAAATGGAAGGGATTTCCAACGAGCTATCTCGGAGAAAATTTTGACACTGGGAAGTCACCCAAAAGTAGCCCTGAAGTTGGAGGGCGCGTTTGATAGTCTTCTCCAATTTTCACTGTTTCTCTCCAAATTGACTTTCACCTATGGGAAATTGATGTTTTACTAATGTAATTGATGAATATGATGTAAATATTATGTTTTCTTACTGTTATCTAGGGTAAATACATTAGTCAAATGGCCTACATGACTTGTAATGAATCAGTTTCCTTAAGCTAGGGATGAGTCACTTTGACCACCCTATACTCTAGCTATGAGTTCAGTATTTCTTGCAACTGCTCCTCCTCTCATGGATTCAACCCCTGAGGCTAGGATGAGTTTGTTTGAGGCTGTTGGGTAGTGGATCCCCCCATAGAATGTTTTTAGGGCTTAAACCCTGAGTTTTGGTCAATTTAATGTAAAGACTCCGCGAAGAACGAGCGCGAAGTGCGAAAGTCTAGGATGAGCCATAGGGTTGTCCACCCTAAGAATTGTAAAATAATGTAAAATTGAGTCAGCCTACCCATGGTCCACAAACCATGGGATTGTATAAATAGAGCAAGGCTCTAAGTGTAAAGATAGCTTAGCGGAGTTTTTAAAAAGTAATAGATAGATGCAAAGGCATGGTTAGAGGATAGAAGTGGATCTGAAGGTAGTGGGTCATAGTAGTAGGTAAAGGCTCTGCAGCCGAGTGCACAGAGGCGTAGTAGAGTCCGCAGTTGAGTGCGCGGACCCATGTAGCTAAGTGCACAGGGCAGAGTCGGATCTATATTGAATTTAACTTGAAAAGGATCATTAATAAAGCTAAGTTGATTTGGCACATTGTGCATCTGTTTCGTAGATCTATACTTTGATGTTCGGCATTAATGGTATTTGTTTATCTATATATGCGCACTTGTATGTATGTTTATGTATGAAAACTTTCTAAGTAATTAATGAACATAACCTAACTAAGGAAGACTTGGGTAATTAACACTGGTCTCACTGTGGCTGGATCTGCGTGAAGGCAGTCCCACAGGACATAGGGAGCTCGCTGGTGCGCGTAATCTAGTAAGCGCGAAAGTCAAATCACGTACCTATCGCCCATATCAAACATCCCTAGGGTGCAGAAACCTAGTTCCAACACCCCCCCATATTACTTCGGATGAGACCTCAGTCCGTGCTCCGCAGACTGTTGCCGAAAGGGCCAGTAGTACGGGATTTGCTTGGCTAAACTCACTACTGAACCTGGGTCAGGCCCTACGTAGCCAACAAATGGTTTCATTGCTGGGACAGGGATTTGCCTAAGGGATGTCTGATGTCGTGTCATTGGAACCCAACAAAGAAGGAAATTGAAGAGTGGTTGGACAAGAAGATTCATGAGTTTGCGACACAGGAAAATAGAACTCCGTAGGTATCTGAGAAAAGGTGGCTAGATTGTTACATGTATACGGAAATCCATGAGATTTTCTTTGCATCCTTTTCTTATGAAATGTATGATTGGATCGCGAGATTAGCAGACAACCAGGGAAGGTGTAAGCTCAACTAACTGATAGTGTGGACTTCGGAATTAGCGCACAGACTAGAGGCATCAGAAGACAAGATCGTACGAGCTATGGACCATTAGCTCGACCGGATAATAGGGGGATTTATCACTGAGTTTGTGGTGGACACGATCGTGAGCTACAGCGAGGCAGAACGACATTTTCTCAAGGGACCGCTAGGTAAGTATATTAAATCTTTGAATACCTGGATTAAGATGCTATTATGAGAAAAATGGGTTATGCGAATACATTAATGTTTAGGATGACACGGAGCAGAAAGATATACAAAGGTAGCGGGGAATTAGAAAAAAATCAGTTAATTTCACCTTTGCGAGAGAGCGAGGAAGAGTTGGCTCGGGTCTCTCCAACAAGTGCGGTCAGCTTGATAAGGAAGCGCATTCTGCAGTTACCACCTCCACCCATGCCACCACCTGCTTCACCTCCCTCACCTCCATCTCCACCCACTCCACCTCCACCAACCCCGTAGTTCAGCATGGCAAGCGTAATCAAGCTACCTGTATTTAGAGGAGTAGGGAATGAGGATCCAGACTAGTTCTAGTTCATGGTAAGAGTGTTTGGGAAGTGCAAGGGGTCATGGACGACAACATTAACAAGGCTACATTGGTGAGCGCGCTGCAGGATCGCACGTTGACATGTTATATTAAGCACTCTAATGACCACCCAAACGCAGGGATAATAGAGATCCAGAATGCGTTGAATAGATAATTTAGCTGGTCCAAATCAGAGACACAATCAATCATTGGGTTTAAAGAGATCGCAATGCTTCCAGGAGAGACCCCCTGGGATCTGGATCAGCGGCTGAAAAGTACGATCTGAAAGGCTAATATGATGCTCATGGATGCACAACATCGCACATGGTTTGTGGCATCCTTGACACCGCACTTAAGGACGACACTGTCATAATAGAAACTTTCCACCTAGGCTGAAGCATTGGAAATGGCGATGAGGTTGCATGAGACTCTGATCTAAGATCCTGGGTTGGGAGTCCAACAAATCCATTCACAACTACAAAATCTCTACCCAGAAATGTAGAGCTTGAAGTAGGATAGGGCACCACAGCTAGAAGCGCACGAGGAAGGATGGTGCGTAAAATGCAAAGGCCAGGGCCATGACAAGGACCACTGTCCAGTATTCGAGAACTACTTGGAAGGAGGGGGGCCAAATGCCATTGAGACTGGAGGCACAGGCAGGGCCAAGTGTGACACCCACACTATGGTGCACGATCTGTCAGATAGGAGGAAAACACACAGCAGATAATTGTCATTTGTTGTAGAAGTAGACACAGACTCCCTAGCAGTTGTTTTGTAATTTTTGCGGGTCAGTAGGCCACGATGAGCGCACTTGTCGCAGTTATGAGTTAATGATGGATCGAACCTCAGCCTATAGGATGCACGCAGAAATGTGAGCCCTCGACCCAGCTGCGGGGGTGGTGCGCACTGGATTTTAGGGGCGAGGTTGAGGATGAGGAGGAATGGGACCGGGAAGGGGCTGCGGATAGTTAATTTGTTACAATTGCGGAGGACTAGGGCACTACACCTATAATTGTACCAACCTGACAAGAACATCATGTTCATACTGTGCTCAGTTTGATTACGAAATGATAGATTGTCCTACGTTGATCACACAGATGCGCGAGAAAGGGGTACTCTAGCCTCCTCTGACTCAAAATATCCAAATGATGAGGTCTGAACCACGCGAAGAAGACCCAAATGTGAACATGATGCTCAAAAGCGGTGCAACCATGGGGGAAAATAAGGAGAAGCAGCCTGAGGAACATACATGGGTTCGTAAGGCTCCCGCAAAGGAACCTAAGTTTGATCCGGATTTAAACAGGAACACAATAAAATATAGAGATAACCATAAAGACAGATATGCAGCGGAAATAATACCTCAATTCATTACTGTAAAATACTGAAATATGCTTACAAACAGAAATGGAAATAAACCAGCTAGGGCGATGGTAGCTTATCTCTGAGAAGCGATGTGGTGGCTACATGCCTCTGAACTGTCTTACAATGAGGCTCGAAGGCCTATTTATTGTTGAGAAACAATGGAAAACCCTTCACATTCCAGAACCTAACCCTAGAAGATGAAACACCAAATTGTGGGCCCCGTTTTTGGGTAAGTTGGTACATCAACTTCCCGGGGTCGCGAATTGGTCGTACTATCTCCGTTTGACATGTATGATAGCCCGTTGGAAAGATCTCTCCGAGGACTACGACGAAAAAGACAATTTTTAGATAGAAAAATCGCTGGCGGTAGATTTCCCAAAAAACTTCGTTTAGGGCCTCAAAACGGCTCCGGAAGCTTAGGACCCAAAAACTGCTAAAAATAGTAAACTGTGCTATAATTAAGGAAACTGAAAAAACTGTAAGAAGCACTAGAGGGGATCCAAGTGGAATTAGCAGGTGGCCACCAATATCCACCTGGATCATTCCTCCCCCGTTAGGAAGCAATGGTCCCCATTGCGTTGAGTTCCTCCATGAGATGAGGGAACTTCTGCTGCACTTGGTCCTTGGTGAGCCACTTGCCATGGTGAAGGAGTTGTCCTGCTTTGACAACTTGATACAGCTGGATATTCTGTTGTCGAGTGTGCTTGATCTATGTGTCCATGATCCGATTAGTTGCAGTTTGTTCCATGCAAGCGGGATTTAACTCTGTGGGTGTGAGTTGTTCTGCAATGTCGGACATGTCTAGTAATGGTGGAAAGTATGGCCGAAGGCGGTCAACATTGAACACCGGGTGCAGGCCAAGGAATGGGGGAATGATGAGCTCAAATGCATTGTCTCCCACAGCCTTGGTAATGGTGTAAGGGCCATATCAGAGTGGTCTAAGTTTCCGATAGGCTCCGGTAAGGCATTCCTTTTGCAAATGTAACCAGACTTTGTCGCCCACTTGAAACTTCTGTAGCACCCGATGTTGATCATGTCGCTGCTTGTACTTGGCATTTGATTTCTCCAGAATGTCATGGACCTGCTGGCGAATATGTTGGATGTGCTCAATGAAGCTGTTTGCCTTATCTGTTTCGGACTGGACATGAGCAGAATCTGCGTGAGTAGCTGCAAATGGCATGGCCACATCGATGGGACATAGTGGCTGGAATCCCAATCCCACTTGAAAAGGGCTGTGGCCAGTCGAGCTGTGGAGAGCCCGGTTGTAGCTGTGCTGAACATAGGGGAGGCTCTCGTCCCATGTGCATGGATGCTTTGAGTTGTACATGTGCAGAATGTGTACGATCATCCTGTTGACGACCTCAGTCTGGCCATCAGTTTGAGGATGGAAGGTTGTGGACTTAGTGAGTTTGGTGTCCAGCATCGACCAGAGGCTAGACCAAAATGTACTGAGGAACCTGCTGTCCCGATCTGAAATGATAGACTGTGGGATCCCAAAGTGTACCCATACTCGTTCAAATAAGAGTTTAGCAGTGGCTTTTGCTGTGATATTCTTCTTGCAGGCCGCCATAATGGCCATCTTTGAGAACCTGCCGACGACCACAAAAACACAGTCATTTCCATGCCTAGTGGAAGGGAGGCCTGACATGTAATCCATGGAGATGGATTCCCAAGGTCGACTAGGGGTAGGCAGCGGGGTATAGAGGCCTTGTTTCTTGATGGTCGGTTTGGCAATGGCACAAGCAGTGCATGATCTGATGTACTTCCCGACATCCTATCGAAGATTCGACCAATAGAAATATTTCTGCAGTACTGCCACCATTTTTTCGACCCCAAAATGCCCAATGGCCTGACTGTAGTGTGCTTCTGAGACCATCTTGGCAAACTCGCTTGAAGGAACACAAAGGTGACCCAGGTGGCATAACAGGTCGTCCTAGAGGTGAAAATCTGGAACATGCTGACCCTCCAAGAGTGTCTGGTATGTGTGGCCGAATTCCGGGTCGCTTTTGTAGAGCAGTGGCCAATCAGAAGTCTCGTGCCCACAAGAGTTGAGCACGGTGGTTAACGCCATGATCGGTGGTCGACTGAGGCAATCTGCAACATTATTCGTGTTGCCCTTCTTATACTTGATATTCAAATGGAACTATTGCAGGTATGTGGACCACTTCTGATGGCGGTCATTTTGCAATTTCCCTTGGGTCTGTATGAACTGCAAGGGTCGGTGGTCTGTGTGGATGACCGTTTCCTTCCCCAAAATGTAATGCTTCCATTATCGGTAGGCCTGCACAATGGAATACATCTCTTTGTCATAAGTGGGATACTTCCGGACTGTGTCTAAAAGTGTCTCACTGTGATATGCCATTGGATGCCCGTGTTGAGTAAGGACTGCCCCAATAGCATAGTCAGAGGCATCTGTCTCGACCTCAAATGGTTGTTGCAAGTTTGGTAATGCAAGAACTGGTGCTGTGCAGAGTCGATATTTCAACTCTGTGAATGCCTTCTGTTGAGATTCAAACCAATTTTTTTTTGCTTTCGCTCCTCCCTTGGTGACCTGACTCAAGGGCCAAGTGATATGAGAAAATCCCAACACGAACTTGCGGTAGAAGTTGGCAAGGCCTAGAAAGCTGCGAAGCTCTGTCAGAGTGGTTGGAGATGGCCAATCCTGAATGACTTGGATCTTGGCTGGATCCACATGCACCCCCCGTTCATCAATAATGTATCCTAGACACTGAACTTGGGTCATGCCAAAAGTGCATTTCTCCAAATTGACACATAACTTGTGTTGTCACAGTGTTTGGAGAACCTGTCGGATGTGGTAGAGGTGCTCTTCCCAAGTCTTGCTAAAGATCAAGATATCATCCAAGTATACCACTACAAATGAGTTGGTGAATGGCCACAAGATGTCATCCATTAGCCTCATGAATGTTGCAGGAGCATTCACCAATCTGAAAGGCATAACCAACCATTCGAAAAGGCCTTCCTTGGCTTTGAAGGCAGTCTTCCACACATCGGAGGGTTCGATTGGTACCTGGTGATATCCTGACTTCAAATCGATGTTGCTGAAATATTTTGCCCCCTTTAGTTGGTCCAGGAGGTCATCAATCCATGGGATTGGGTACCTATTACAGACAGTGATCTTGTTCAGCGCCCGATAGTCAATACAGAGTCTCCAAGTCCCATCCTTCTTTTGTAGCAGCACGATCGGGCTCCCACAAGGCGATGAACTCAGACGGATGTGACCTTTTTGCAGCAGCTCCTGAATCTGCCTCTTGATTTCATCGTTCTCCAGAACAGAGCGCCGATAGATTGGTCCATTGGGCAGCGGTGAACCTGGGGTTAGATCAATGGAGTGCTTGACCTGACAGTGCAGAGGAACCCCTGCGGGGGAGGTGAAGATGTCCTCATACTCCTCCACGACCTTATCCATCTGTAGTTGTCGTGCGGAGGGGCCCTGTCTGGAGGTCGTGGCCACCGTCTTCTTCTTTTCTTGAGGGCGTATCATCGGGAAAACAAACTTCCTGGTTTTGGAAATGAGCTTACTGCAATTTTTTGCCGTAACCAAAGAGATGGCGGTAGGCGATGCTACCTCTGGTATCCTGTACAACTTATTTCCCAAAGTAACAATAACAGCACGGGGCCTTGACTCATACAAAACATGTCGCTTCCACAAGTATGGTTGTCCTAATAACAAATCACAAACTTCAAGGGGAGCAATGTCACACAATACCTCATCCGTGAAGGGCTTGATGTTGTATGGAAGGCAACACTATTGGCTCACGCGAAGATCTCGTCCTTGGTGCAGCCACCCAATGGTGTATGGTTGTGGATGTGCTGTGGTCGGTAAGCCCAGCCGTTTCATGACCTCTGCCGAAATGGGGTTCTTTTGGCTCCCGCTGTCGACAATGAACTGTAGCGGGGAGCCCTTTACCCACATCTAGGAGAGGAAGAGATGCTCCTCCTCCTCTAGATCTTCAGGTTCCTCCTTCTGGATCTTCGTGGTGGCAACAGTGGCGTTGGGCTCCGCATCGATAATCTGCTTCCCTTTGTCATTCCCCTTATTGTGTTCTGACTCAGAGTCAGAACATGCATCTGATTCTGAAACCTTTAGCTCGGCCACCAGTGACTGCTTGGCCCGACACTCACTTGTGTTGTGAGTGGAGCTCTTATGGAACTCACACCACTTTCCCGTGTCCTTTTTCAGCTTCGCGGTGTTGTTCTTTGCTTGCAGCTTTGGCGGGTTGTCTTGGGCTGCCCCGCCTTGGCTTTGTCCTTTGTTCTGCGGTTTGGGGGCACCTTTCCCTTGTTTTAGATTCGCAGATCCAAAGTCTCGCTTCTTCTGTTTAAACTTTTGCTTGACCTTGACGGCATATCGGTATGCCATGTCGAGCGAGGAGATGTTCAGGAATTCTATTTCTTCTTGAATGTACTTGTGTAGGCAGCCACGGTATTTTAGTACCAAATGCTGCTCTGTATCCTTGATACCCAACTTTGTGCGAAGGGTATGAATATTGGTAAACTCTGGTACGTCTTGGTCCCTTCCCTGCCGTAGCGTGGTCCACTTTATGTATTGATCCTCATAGCTTTCGACAGGGCAGCACTGCTCCTTGATGGCATCTCGGAATGAATCCCAAGTTGGTGCGACTGAAAATAGTGAGCCTGTACTTTCATCCTTCTGCTCGCAGTAGGTTTCCCACCAATCCTTGACATGGGGGGCTGGTTTGAGAAGAGAGAAATAATCTTTTCCCGACTGGAAAAATCATGAACAGAAAAATAACCCTCTAGCACATTTAACCATTTATCGACGACATCTGCATCTATCTGACCCTCGAATATGGGAATTTCAAAATGTTGGGTTGTGTTATATTCTTTCCACATAGTTAATAGGGGTTTTGAAGGGCACCCGTAACCCCACTTTATGGGGTCCGGGGCAGTGCCCCGGAAAATTTTGGTTTTGGACCATATGTTAGGTTGGGCGGACCAACCTATGGTTTTGTGCATGATTTTCGCACATGTTTTTTGGACGCGATGGTTTTCGGTCCATGGTATTGGACGCGATGGTTTTCGGTCCATCGTATTGGATGCTTCGGCATGTATAAACATGTATTGTAACATTGAAAGGAAAAAAATGAAAAATCAAGCTGGTAGTCCCGGTTTTGGGATCCAGGAAAAAATCTCTGTGCATATGTGTTTTATGGGTTATGCTCTCGCATTGTTTATTTTCTTTGTTTAAGAATTCGTATGCAGGTAATTTCTGTACAGGGTTAAAACCTACATTTGGTATCAGAGCTGTTTTGGCTTCAAGGGGACGCCTTTGTTGCTGAGGGGTTTCGCTCGGGCCTGTGGTAGACCCTGTTCAGTGGGAGATCTGCAAGATCGATTCTGGTGGTGAAAGAAGATGGCGAGCAGTGGAAAGATAGAGATTGAGAAGTTCAATGGTCAGAATTTTGAGTTGTGGAAACTCAAGATGGAGGATCTGTTGGTGGATAAAGATCAGTGGATCGCGGTAGATCCGGGTACTAAACCATTGGGAGTGACTGATGAAGAATGGAAGAAGTTGGATCGGAAGGAAAAGAGCACAATATGATTGTGTGTCTCAGATTCAGTATTGCTGAATGTATCAGGGGAAGCTACGACAAAGGCTTTGTGGGTCAAGTTAGGGACTTTGTACCAATCTAAGTCTTTGGTGAATAAACTTTTCCTACGGAAAAAGCTGTATAACCTGAGGATGAAAGATGGAGACTCGGTGACAGAGCATCTGAATGCGTTTAATACTGTGGTAAGTCAGTTATTATCTGTTGATATTAAAATTTCAGATGAAGATAAGTGCATCAGTCTGTTGTGTTCTCTACCAGATTCGTGGGATAGTCTGGTTATTGCAATAGGTAGCAATGAAACTACTTTGCAGTTTGATGAAATAGTCTCAGCCTTGCTGACGGAGGAGATGAGACGGAAAAATATGGACAACCAGAATGGTGATGCCTTGTCTGTACGAGGACGGTCCCAGAACAGAAACAAAAATAAGTCATCGAGTGGGAGATCTAAATCTAGAGGGAGATCTAAATCTCCAGGAAAACCTACAAAGGTGGTGTGCTGGAAATGCGGAAAGGAAGGGCACTTCAGAAGGGATTGTAAATCTAAAGCTCCTGATAAAGGAAAGGGATCTGATGATGCTCCTTCTGCAGAGGTGAAAACCACCTCAGATGAAGGTGGGGATGTGTACTTGGCTTCTTCAAGTACACATGTAGATCATGAGGCATGGTTGATTGACTCAGGTGCATCCTTTCACTTCACTCCCCATAGAGAGTGGTTCTGTGAGTATGAGAAATACGATGGTGGTGATGTCTTCTTAGGAGATGATAGGAAGGCTAGAATCATTGGTCGGGGAAAAGTAAAGTTGAAGTTGCAAGGTGGAAGGGTTAGAACACTTCCGGGTGTTCTACATATTCCTGCATTGGCCAGAAATCTGATTTCTGTAAGCAAATTGGATGATGCAGGTGTAAAGACGGTGTTCGAGAAAGATACCTGCAAGATGGTTTGAGGAGCACTGATATTAATGCGGGGAGTTCGGATTGGAACTCTGTACAAGCTGTAAGGTAGCACTGTTGTTGATGGGTGCAATAGTTCTATGGTTCCTGAAAATGGAGTAGAGAATCTAGTGGTCTCTAGAGAGAAGACCATGTTGTGGCATCAAAGGCTTGGACATATTGGAGAGAAGGGCCTTCGAATACTTCATGGTAAAGGTATGGTAGAAGGTATGAATAATAGCTCTCTGGATTTTGATTTCTGTGAAAATTGTGTATATGGGAAGCAGAATCGGGTGAGTTTCCCCTCTGGTGGTAAGAGGACGAAACAGATATTAGAGCTTGTGCATAGTGATGTGTTTGGACCTGTGAAGGTTCCATCACTGGGTAAGTCTGTGTACTATGTATCATTCATAGATGACTTCTCAAGGAATACATGGATATATTTTCTTAAGAAGAAATCTGAAGTCTTTGACAGGTTTAAAGAATTTAAGGCTCTGGTGGAAAATCAGACAGAAAAGAAGATAAAGGTGCTAAGGACAGATAATGGTGGAGAATTTTGCAGCAAGGAATTTGAAGAATTTTTTAAGAAGTGTGGTATAGCACGACAGAAGACTACTCCATATACACCTCAGCAAAATGGAGTCATAGAAAGAATGAACAAGACGTTGATGGAAAGGGCAAGAAGCATGCTCAGTGGTGCCGGGTTAGGACAGGAATTCTGGGCAGAGGCGGTGGATACTGCATGTTACCTGATCAACAGATCACCTTCATTAGCGTTGGACGATAAGACTCCACAAGAAGTATGGACTGGTAAGAAACCCTCTCTTTCACATCTAAGGGTATTTGGATGTGATGCATATGTACATGTTCCAAAGGAGAAACAAACCAAGTTGGATAGTAAATCTGAAAAGTGCATCTTTATTGGGTATAAGGATGGTTTAAAGGGTTATAAGCTTTGGAACCCAGTCACACGGAAGGTTGTGTACAGCCGAGATGTGTTGTTCAGAGAGGTAAAAGATGTTATTCAACATGAAGTCCAACCAAAGGAACCTGAGAAGATAGAGTTTGAGCCAAAGGAGGAAGAATCAGACTCTGTAGCAGAGGAGGAATCAGAAGATGAAGAGCCACAAACTCCGGCTGTGAGAAGATCAGTTCGAGAAAGAAGGCAGCCAGAAAGGTATAGTCCATCTGCTTTCAGTTCAAATTTTGCTTTGCCTGTTACTGATAATGATCCGAGAACTGTGAAGGAAGCAGTGGATTCAGAGGATGGAAAACTCTGGAAAGAGGCCATGGTCAATGAAATGGCATCTTTGCACAAAAATGAGGCTTGGGATCTGGTGGAGTTGCCAGCTGGAAGGAAACCCATTGGCAGCAAATGGGTGTTCAAGAAGAAGACAAATGCAGAAGGAAAGGTGGAGAAATACAAAGCTCGGTTGGTAGCAAAAGGTTATTCCCAGGTGCCGGGAATTGATTTTGGTGATATTTTTTCTCTTGTTGCCAAGGTAACTTCTATTAGATTACTTTTATCTGTTGCTGCTGCTTTTGATTTTGAGGTAGAACAGATGGATGTGAAGACAACATTTCTTCACGGGGATTTGGAAGAGGAAATCTACATGAAGCAACCTGAAGGCTTTGTGGTGAAGGGTAAGAAAGAACTGGTATGCAAGTTAAAGAAGTCTTTGTATGGGTTAAAACAGTCACCAAGGATGTGGTATCAGAAATTTATACATTTATATGGGGACTTGGCTTCACCAGAAGCAAAACAGATCATTTTGTGTATTTTAAATTAATTGGTGACTGTATTATTTATCTGGTCTTGTATGTGGATGATATGTTGCTGGTTGGAAATGACAAAGAAATTATCTAGGATTTGAAGACCCAATTGTCCTCCAAATTCGACATGAAAGATCTTGGTGCTGCAAACTATATTTTGGGCATGGAAATTAAAAGAGATCGGTCAAAGAGGAAGCTCTGGTTAAACCAGAGGAAGTATGTCGAGACAATACTCCAGAGGTTTAATATGCAGGATAGTAAACCGGTGAAGGTTCCTATTCCTGTAGGTGTGAGGTTATCTGCTGAACAGTGTCCCAAGACACAAGAAGAGGAAGAGGACATGTCCCGTGTTCCATATGCAAGTGCAGTGGGTAGCCTGATGTATGCAATGGTTTGTACTAGACCAGACATTGCACATGCAGTGGGAGTATTGAGCAGGTTTATGTCAAAACCTGGGAAGGAGCACTGGACAGCCGTGAAGCGGGTTTTTCAGGTATTTGCGTGGCACTAGTGATTATAGTTTGTGCTGCCAAGGAAGACCAGGATTGGAAAGAGTGTTGGATATTCATGGCTTTGTTGATGCAGACTGGGCTGGAGATCTGGATCAGAGAAGATCTACAAGTGGGTATGTGTTTAACCTATTTGGAGGTGCAGTCAGTTGGATGAGTAAGAAACAATCTGTAGTGGCACTATCAACTACAGAGGCAGAATACATGGCAGCCACTCATGCAAGCAAGGAAGCAGTTTGGTTGTAGAGATTGTGTTCAAGTATGGGGTTAGTACAGGGAGCTATAAGAATTGACTGTGACAGCCAAAGTGCAATTTTCTTGGCAGAGAACCCTACTTTTCATTCAAAGACAAAGCACATTGATGTTCAGTATCACTTTGTGAGGGATATGATAGAAGACAGAAAGGTGTTGCTGGTAAAGGTGGACACTTTGAAGAATACTGCAGATGCATTGACAAAATCTGTGAGCTCTGAGAAGTTCTCTTGGTGTAGAGAAGAAATGGGAATCTCAGGGCTGAAAAAATGACTAAGCTCTCCTGTGGCCCCCTGTGGAAAGAAAACAACAAGTGGGAGATTGTTGGGTTGTGTTATATTCTTTCCACGTAGTTAATAGGGGGTTTGAAGGGCACCCGTAACCCCACTTTATGGGGTCCGGGGCAGCGCCCCGGAAAATTTTGGTTTTGGACCATATGTTAGGTTGGGTGGACCCACCTATGGTTTTGTGCATGATTTTCGCACATGTTTTTTGGACGCGATGGTTTTCGGTCCATAGTATTGGACGCGATGGTTTTCGGTCCATAGTATTGGACGCGATGGTTTTCGGTCCATGGTATTGGATGCTTCGGCATGTATAAATATGTATTGTAACATTGAAAGGAAAAAAATGAAAAATCAAGCTGGTAGTCCCGGTTTTGGGATCCAGGAAAAAATCTCTGTGCATATGTGTTTTATGGGTTATGCTCTTGCATTGTTTATTTTCTTTGTTTAAGAATTCGTATGCAGGTAATTTCTGTACAGGGTTAAAACCTACACAAAATTAACTTGTACCTTAAATGGTGTGGCGTTTCCAGAGTTACTGTTGGAAGCCGATGTGTCACCCCTGGGTAGCCGTTGAAGGATTTGGGCAAAGTTGTCCATCATCGCGTTCCTCTGTCGCTCGAGGGCTTCTTCGAGCAAGATTTTGATAGGATCTCCTACCCCCTCGTCTTTCTTTTCATCCGCCATGAGGGGCCGTCGGGATTTGCGAGGCTGGTCTTGCAAAGGTTCGACCAGTTCAAGCCCTAACTCCTTATATCCCGACCTCGTTGGGGACATGCAAAGAAAAACAGAGAAGAAAAGCAGACCGCTCTGATACCACTAATCTGGATTTAAACATGAACGCAATAAAATATAGAGATAACCATAAAGACATATATGCAACGGAAATAATACCTCAATTCATTACTGTAAAATACTGAAATATGCTTACAAACAGAAATGGAAATAAACCAGCTAGGGCGATGGTAGCTTATCTCTGAGAAGAGATGTGGTGGATACATGCCTCTGAACTGTCTTACAATGAGGCTCGAAGGCCTATTTATTGTTGAGAAACAATGGAAAACCCTTCACATTCCAAAACCTAACCCTAGAAGATGAAACGCCAAATTGTGGGCCCCGTTTTTGGTAAGTTGGTACATCAACTTCCCGGGGTTGCGAATTGGTCGTACTATCTCCGTTTGACGTGCATGATAGCCCGTTGGAAAGATCTCTTCAAGGAATACGACGGAAAAGATGATTTTTAGACAGAAAAATCGTTGGCTGTAGATTTCCCAAAAAACTTCGTTTAGCGCCTCAAAACGGCTCCGGAAGTTTAGGACCCAAAAGATTGCTAAAAATAGTAAACTGTGCTATAATTAAGGAAACTGAAAAAACTGTAAGAAGCACTAGAGGGGATCCAAGTGGAATTAGCAGGTGGCCACCAATATCCACCTAGATCAGAGTTTGACTTAGAACGCGCAAAGGAGACGTTCATGGAAGCTAAGAAGAGCTTCATGGAGGCCTCCACTTCAGGTAGTAAGGAGCAACCAGAGATAGGAATGGATCCTTCCATGCTCACTACCTTTTTGGAGACATGCATGAAACTATTGCGTAACAATAAGGCAATTAAGGGACTACAGGAGTTGATCACTAGGTGCACAGGGTCAGGGGAGCCACGCGTAGTCCGGAAAATGGGAAAGCATGCATTGCACACAGGGAGGGAAATGAGATTAACAACGCAGATTCTTGAGAATGGATCAGGTCATCTTAGATCTAGGATCAGACGCGAATGTGTTACCAAAGCAAACAAGGGAACACATGGGCAAGCCCGCATTTCAGTGGTTCCCTATTCAATTACGAATGGCGAACCAACAAAAGATTGTTCCTATGGGAAGGTTACAAGGGGTAACAGTTGATAATGAAGGTGCGAGCACACAGACGAACTTTGAAGTGATAGAGATTTTTGATGACAACAATCCCTATCCCGCCCTGTTAGGAATAGACTGGGCCATTGATATGAACAGAGTCATCAACCTGAAGAAGCGGAAGATGATATTTGAAAAAAATCACTATGCGTAGTAGTCCCGTTAGACCTCGCCGAAGGAACATGCTACACTGAACCAGTGCGCGACGATGAGCTAGATTGTCTTTACCAGATAATGGCATGAGACCAGGATCAGGTGAACCTGACTGTAGATGGGAGAATCTTGTGGGAGCGCGATGGCTCTTGTACTTCGAATTCAGACGAAGAAGTAGAGCGCTGGTAGAACTGGTTGCACGAAGTGACAATGCTGAATTGCAACATGATGATTAGATCACTACATTGCATGACGACAGAGGCTAGGGAATTGCCAACATATGATGGAGTGACAGCAGTGGATGAATTCCTGGACAAATTTGAAAGCGCAGTACCAGAATAGCAGTGGTATGGTGCGTTGGAATGGGCACTACGCGCAACACCTGCACGATGGTGGAGTACACATCAGGAGACCATTGTAAATTGGAGCGAATGTAGAAGGCAGATGAGCTTACAGTTTGGAAGCCCTAGCGTCAAACGAGAGCTAGGCAGCCAGGACGAAGCAGCTTGCGCGCCCACCTGGGTCGGTGGGTGCAGATGTGTGCTGTGCAGGCCACACAAGAACACCCTCGACTAAGGATCGAAAATCGGAACCAGACGCAGGAGCAGGAAAAGTGACATGCACCACAAATGTTCCACGTAGAAGCATTCAAGAAGGTATGCGGGATCCTGAACAAGGTTCACTAGGCCAGACCAACTTATTGGGACCTACATGTACCAGCGGTCTGATGGGCCTATAGGGCCATAAGAAAACCCTGAGTGCAGAAATGACTCCAACACTAAAGAGAAGAGACGAGATCATAAGAGCAGAGAAGAATCCCCATACAATAGCTCCCATAGTTTGGACAATACACAAAGACCCAGGTAAAAGAATTATGCTGTTGTAGGAATCCATTCGGTGAGGGAACGTGAAACTTCGTGAACTCGAAGAATATTGGGTATGACTGGGAAAGAAAAGCATGTTATTGAACACATAAATCAACAAATTGGTAACTAAAATCACACAAGCATGCTGCAATGGGAAAATAAGCACGATAGGACAAGGTATAGCTAGCCACACTACTGCATTAGAAGAATTTGTGGCCCTGCTACCATGGCTGCGACCCCACCTTACTAGACAAAGTAAACAGGGGAGCGCACCATACAAGGAAGAACACGACGCACTGATGGATGCGAGGGTAATTGAGGGGTGCCTGTGGACTGGGCTGGAAGGTAAATTGAAGCCTCGCACAGGTGGTGCGACCACCTGACTATCCGTGGAGAGCACAGTCTCAACGCTCCAAGCAGTTGAAAGAGAGCGTAGGACTATAAAAGAGTCTGTATGGGAGCCGTGCGATATAAAGGTCGTGCGCAGGATTGGTATGTCACAGGGGTCATGGCCACGCATAGGGGGTAGCACTGCTGTGTGGGTAAGCTGGGAGGTGACTATTGGTGTCACTGCTCATGATAAGAGGTCCAATTTAAGGCAAAAAGGAGCGGGCAGCGGGCAATTAAGACACGAATTAAGAACGAGATTTGGGACGATCTGCCGCCAAGAAGGCATTAATGACTCAGAAGTGGGGGGAAGGGTCGAATTCAAATTCAAAAGATGCTATAAAACCCCCAGGGCCAGCCACAAGGCAACACTTGGTTGTTTGATAATTAAGCAAGTATAGAGCATTGAGCATTGTGTACTCTTACCATCCTCAGATGTAGACATAATAACGACTGCTAGAACAAGAGTGCGATTCGTCGAAGTTACCGTGGAGCCCTGTATGGCCCATGAGGAGCTTGGAGAGGCGACAACTATGCCAGAAGTTCCAAAATCACCACGCACACCGTGGCCATAGAAATATAAGCAAATGATGGGGCTAGTCTGTGTATCCTCAAGAAACCCATGATTTGGAAAATTGTCAATGACAGAGAAGGGAAAATCCGTCATCGTTGAAATAGAGGAGGAGGAGGAAGACTTGCAAGCTCTGATCGCCCAAATTGAGGTGCAAGATGATGTGGCAGACGATATCTCCCAAATTTCTTCTGTGACAAAGTTACCTCCTTTCATCCCCCCGTGGAAGGGGAAAGCCAAGATACCAAAAGACCTGGAGGCCACGAGGAGTGCGCTCCAGACCCCACTCCTCCCTGATGATATAAGGTTTGAAGGTCCACCGTTGGGATGAGTACCTACTATGAAGTTCGAAGATTGGGACCTCGTGGATAGCAAGAAGTTCCCACAGCTGGACATGGAGAGGTTACTGAAGCAAAAATGGTTGCGCGGTGTGGATAGGGCTGGGTTACTCCATCTGTGATGGATACCCCACTACCACTGCGCGCCCATCACCATTTTTGTCATCAGGCAGCTGCTATTCCTGATGCATGATGGGTATCTCTGGATGGAAGAGCCGATTCCAATCACGGCTGATCCAATTGACCAAATTTCTTGATTGCGAGTAAAAGGAAATGACCCCGCAACCATAACAGGAAAAAGCAGTGACTTGGCCCTCGTAGAAGCTATGAAGGCCAAGTAAAAAATTGAAAAGAGAAAGCGGGGGTACACAATAGAAAGCATTAAAGACTAGGGGGTGTGCATAGCCACCCAACTTCTGGCCGAAAAGCTAATGAGGAAATGCAGTGTCGACGAAGTACCAATGTCTGTGATTGTGTTGGCAGAGCAATGCGCAGAGGGGGTCCGGTTCAACTGGGTATAGTTCCTTTGCAACGAATTTTTGACAAACTGCAGGGAGGCCCAGGAGCAGGGTAAGACCTTGCACTATGCGTGGTTGCTCTTATCCATCCTGTTGGTTGTAGGGGAGCTGCTGGGGGACAACCAATTTTCCACTACTGGGGGTGACCTACCTGAAGCTGCGAGGTACACCTTGCTCTGGGCTACAAAAGACGCGAATAGGATTTGTGAGATAAAGGTGTTCTGGGTGTTCATGGAGGTGAGCATCCGAACATGGATCAACCACAGGCCATGCTTGTCCCCTACAGTTCATAACAACTTGCAAAGTGTGGCAGAATTCAAGGCGGATATGCATAACCTATATATCCAAGTGCACAAGGATCCAACACGAAAATGGGTGAAGCTTCCATTCATTGCAACGGATGATGTGATCTTCGTAGTAATGGAGTCATGGCCTCCAGAGTGGCATGCCCTGGACTTGGTCGAAATGGAGAAGGTCGCAGTGCAGCAACGAAAGAAGGACACCAAGTTGCGCATCGCGTGACTGGTTGAGAGGAGGTGTTGGGAACAAGAAGTAGCCACACAGCAGAAGGCGGCTAATGCAGCAGCAGTAGCATAGACGACATAGACCACAACCGCACCAACAAGAGAGCCCGAGGAGGCCTAGGAGATGTCCACAGGGCAGCATACCGGGGAAGGGGACAAGACAGAGGAACGCGTGGACCCCGATTCCACATCGACCCAACTCAAGCGGCCATGCGGCCCTGTGAAAATAGCTCCCCGGAAGAAGGGAAAAGCCAAGAAGACATTTATCGACCCGATCACGCTCACAAAAGGTGATCTATTGGATATCAATTAAATGATCGCAAAGGATGTGCTCTAGGAATTGCGGATGGAGTAGAACACTTTGTTGGGGGTGCTCAGCACACAACTACAAGGTTTATAGGTACAACACCCCCAAATAGGCACAATGGCCTAGTATGTTGCCGCAAGAACCATCAAGGTTGAACATACACTATGCACCCGTATGGGCATCACCTTTGTCTTGCCCAAAGGTGCTCTAGCAACAACAAGCGAGGGTGACTGGGTTGCGATGATCAATGTGAAAGGCGTCTGCTTGAACTTGGCCGCCCTGCCACGTGAAATGATGTACCAGTTGCAGGCTGGGGTCATCATAGAGCTCCGCGCCTGGGAAGGCCGAGCGATCCAGGTCTTGCATGAGAAGAAAATCAACATGGACCAGCTCAGCATCCAGCGAGATGAGTTGGTTGCGCAGGCTCACGGACTAGAGTAGGCTGTAGAGGATGCATGCAAGAGCGTTCTAGAGTTGGCCGTGCTGGCAGAGCTACCAGCAGCAGAGCGGGTCCATAGATTGGCGGCCGGAGTCCGTGAGGCCCGGGGGGAAACAGAAAAGGTTCAATTGGAGTTGAACCTGCAAATAGCTGAGTTGCAATTGAAGGTGCAACCTTCCACACCCTCAAAAGTCAGAGAGCAGTGCACTTGCACTATCAAGATGGGGTTGGAGAAAATTGGCCAGATGACACACGAGTGCACCGGGATGTTGGAGCAAGCACTAACCATACTTATGCACCTGCAGGAAGACCAAAACCTACAGTGCTTAGAGACAGAGGCGCACGAATTGCAGCAGGAGTACGACAGTGTCCAAGGCACCGTGCAGACGGTTTCCCTTACTCAATGACTCACCAGAATACAACAGGCAAGGACATTGAAGGACTTATTAGACACCATGCACCAAAAGGAAGCCTTGCTTAAAGCACGCATCCAACCATGGATCGATGAAGTGTTCACAATTACAGCTACAATTGAAGGGAAGCTGGCATAATTGCAGGAACTATATGCTGTTGGACAAGAATATGACCCTGCTCATGAAAGTTCAAAGATACATGTGAAACAAGTACAACATGCAACAGAAAAGTGTGCTGCAGACACCCAAGCTGCGCGTGACCTGTTGCATGGACTTTGCACCAAGATCACCGCACCAGCAGAGTGACTCGGGACGAGTCACGATGATTGTGTTGGGGGCCTATTGGGTAGCGGATCCCCCCATAGCATGTTTTTGGGGCTTAAAGCCCGAGTTTTGGTCAATGTAATGTAAAGACTCTGCGAAGAACGAGCGTGGAGCACGAAAGTCTAGGATGAGTCATAGGGTTGTTTGCCCTAAGAATTGTAAAATAATGTAAAATTTAGTCAGCCTACCCATGGTCCCCGGACCATGGGATTGTATAAATAGAGTGAGGCTCTAAGTGTAAAAATGGCTTAGTAGAGTTTTGAAAAAGTAATAGATAGATGCAAAGGCATGGTTAGAGGATAGAAGTGGATTTGAAGGTAGTGGGTCATAGTAGTAGGTAAAGGCTCTATAGCTGGGTGTGCAGAGAGCTAGTAGAGTTTGCAGCTGAGTGCGCGGACCCCTACAGCTAAGTGCATAGGGCGGAGTCGGGTTTGTATTGATCTGAACTTGAAAAGGATCATTAATAAATCTAAGTCGATTCGGCACATTGTGCATATGTTTCGTAGATCTATACTTTGATGTTCGACATTAATGGTATCTGTTTATCTATATGCATGCACTTGTATGTATGTTTATGTCTGAAAACTTTCTAAGTAATTAACGAACATAACCTAACTAAGGAAGACTTGGGTAATTAATACTGGTCGCACTGTGGCTAGATCTGCATGAAGGTATTCCCACCGGATGCAGGGAGCCCACTGGTGCATGTAATCTAGTAAGTGCGAAGGTCGAATCGCGTACCTATCACCCATATCAGACATCCCTAGGGTGCAGAAACTTGGTTCTATCACCCTCCCATACTACTTTGGGTGAGACCTTAGTCCACGCTCCGTGCACTGTTGCTGAAAGGGCTAGTAGTACCGGGATTTTCTTGGCTAAAATCACTGTTGAACCTGGGTCAGGCCCCATGTAGCCAACAGAGGTCTATATTATGTATTTTCTTAATCATTTTACAGGTTGGACTCTCTTGGATGTTGTAATAGATTTCAGACTTTGGCATGGAATATACTCGATGAAGTTGCAACTATTTTGGTGGGATTCCTGTGGCATAGTAATTTGATCTTGTTTCTTCTTTTGTTTCATATGTACAAATGTTTTGTACCTCTCATGATCCATTTCACTCTATGATATGTTGATTTTCAAGGTGTGATAAGAAAAATTCATCTTTGTATGCTATGTTTTGGGAAAATCATCATAGACTGTTTCTTTTCTTCAGTTTAAAAAGATTTCATGACCCTCATGCCCTTTTAGAATCACACTAGTCTAAACCATCTCATCACTATACTACTGAGTTTAAACTACCTTGCCTACATTGCCCCATCAGATGTCTGCAATTCAAATTCACTTTTCCTTGACCTAGTTCATTCTCTAACCTAATTCACTCATACTTGTGACTACCGAACCAAAATCAAATCAAAAAACCCTCTTCACTTTATGTCTAGACTAAAACCCTAATCTATCCATCCCTCTTGGCTGTGATCCTTTGGAGAGATCCCTCTCTAGCTTGGTAGGGCTAGCTACTAAGTCAAAAGATTGGTCTGTGGTTACCTCAGCTAGACTCTTCCTCTGCCTTGGAGATCCAGAGGAGTGATAACACACCCCTCTAGAGATGCCTTGCCTCTTATTGACTATTCTATAGACTGACCTTCTCTTAAAAATAATAAAACATACTTCTTACTGGAACTGATCAATTTCTTGGCCTAGTTGGCACTTACGAGTGAAATTTTCGACTTTCCTTTTTGTGCACGTTTATAATGAATGTTTTTCCATCCTTGATGAGACGGTATTGGTTAGCTCTCCTCATGAATATTGAATCACGCATGTATATGTATGGACTTCCAAGCATGACTCCACATACATCAAGGTGAACCATATCTAGATCTACTTCATCAATAAAATCAACACTGATAGCAAATCTAATTTTTCACTATTTTGTTACCTTTAGATCTGCATCCTTATGTACCCATCCCAGTGGATATGGTTTTGGATGATCACGAACTTCCAACCCCAACTTCTTGACCAGATCTGCTACAATGATATTTGCCTACAATCTTGAGCCAAACAGAGCATCAATCTTCCTCTTCTCGACCAATACCTTTACATGGAAGAGTTTGGTCATTTCTTTATCTTCATGTTGCTGAAGGATGCTTAGATTCACCTCCTTCTGCATTGATGCACAACAGATCTTTTCATCCATGTCTGAGCTGCTTTCAACTTGGTTGCTCGAATCAGTGGTCATGATATTCTTCTTCTTATTATCTTTCTTCTCATTCTTCTGATTTAACTTTGGATGCAACTTGCAACACTTCTCCTCTGTATGGCCATCAATGTTGCGGTGGTTGCAATTGTTGCTAGGATCTTTGCACTAGTGTGTTGTGGCTACTGTATTTTTATCTTTTCCCCCTTTTTGCTTCTTCTTCCCCTCCTTAGAAGCATCTTATTTCTCCTTTTTCTTCGATCCACTTGATTGCGCTCTTTTCAGGCCTATGTTCTTCAAGTATTGTGCCTGTACACAAGCCTCATCCACCATTAAGGGCTTGAAAAACATCACTTTCTCACATAGATCATGGTGAAGACCCCCAAAATAATTGAGGAGTACATCTGGGTTCGTTGGAAAGATACCCAACATTATGGCCATCTTTTTGAATTCTGTGGTGTACTCCTACACGCTTTGGCCTGACTTTTTTCCGAAGTAATGCCACCGGATCCACTACTTTTCCATGTAATCAATGGGATAAAGCTGTGACTAAATGAGGGTTTTGAAATCCTCCCACCTAGTCACTATAGGTTCTCCCTCAAACCTCAGGGTTTCCATGTGGCTCTCCTACCAAGTCAGTGCATGGCCCTCCAATTTCAGTCATGCGAATGAGATCTTCTGCCCTTCCTCGATCTGATGGACACTGAAATAAAGTTCCATTTGTTGCAAACAGTGGTTGAACTTTAGAGTGTTGATCTCGCCATGGTATGGCTTTATATCGACTTTTGCTTCCACTTTAAACAGGGATTAGTTCACAACACTTGAACTGGGTTGATCTTTTCCATGTTCTTTCTTCGGATGGTTATCTTCATCTTCTTGATCTCTTGATCCCTTTTCTGATTTGTCCTCTACATTCATACCCCCTTCTTCTTCAAATATCCCCAACTTATTGCATAGGGCCACCATGAGGAGGTTTACATTGCGGTATATATCCATGAATTGTTCTTCGAGATGCAAAAACCTCACCTATGCAAGATCACGCGGTTTGTTTATAGATTCGTCACCTATGATTAGGGCTTTATGATTGTTGGCCTTGCCGATATAGATACCTGCAATATCGACAAAATATCCAAAGAAACCTACTCTAATACCAAATGATCCATAAACTTTCATGGATATTCCACTAGACAATTCGTCACAACATATCTGATAATATTATATTAAAAATATGAGATTCTACACTATTATAGTTTTATTTAATTTCTAGATTTCTTAGCACCTAAATCTGCCTTAGGCTAAAGGAAGGCAAAATTCAGGGTAACCACAAACCATTCTTAGTCTGGTAGCTAGCCCTACCAGAACAGGAGAGGGCTCTCTCCGAGTCATGCTCAGCGAATAAGTAAACGGAATGGTCTGATATGACTAACAGTGAAATATTGATCTTAGGCTAGTAAGTAAATATGGATACAAGAAGCAATTGTTTATGACTGACTGAGTTTCTAGGATGGTATGGGACCAACGGACATCAATGAGCAGAGAATTTAATACAAAGGCACTGATTACTTCGTGAGGCAAGACAGGTGGAAAGTCTAGCAATTTAGTTTGAAATAACGCGGAATGGAGGAATTTCTTAGGAGGGTGAAAAGGGCATAAGTACATGAATCCTTTTCAACATAAGAAGAACATTGAAAATGAAATTTTCCCACAGGCAGAGCAATAAAAATGAATTCTACCTTATCTAACTTAGAAAATCTCACTGGAAATGAATATGAAATGAACTGTGAAACATTACGAAATACATATGAAACATAAGAGACACATTTGCTACACTCACAGCCACATGAATCTCATGAAATAGAGCTACTGCCTTTCATTAATCCTCTGTCAAAATATACAATGAAGAGCTGAGTTTCTCTCCCACAGTCTCCCAGAAATTACCAGCCAACCAACTCTTTGAAAATATTTTGCATACAATATACAGAATGTGCCATGAAGAGATAGAACGCCCAAGGGTTGGGGAGCTACTCGAATCATTACCAAATGGAGGTGGAAAGCCAACCATTAGCTACAGGTGCAGCGTTACAAACATGAAAAATGGCTTGGGTGACTATTTGCCTTCCTTTGCCACTTGGATAGAAGCCAATATGGAGTGAAAATACTTTTAATGCCACCTTAGGTGCCGAAAAAGTGAAATGTAGATTAGCGGGCCCACTTGGAGAAGTCGCGAATTGAAATTTCGTGAAACGGAGGTGAAATTGGCCTTTTTCCTTATATCTGCCGCGCCACTTTCTATACGCACCGCGCCACTTTGGAGCCTGTTTTGAGGCACTTGCAATAGTCCAAAATCTACCCAAGTGTGCCTGTTGGAAAGACTGTCCTGTCTAATTTCCAACCCAAGTGGAATTTCTGAATTTGGTGCTCATTTTCCCCTCCAAATCTTCATTCTCCCAAGACTGCTTCCTGTGTGTCAAAATAGGGGCAGAGAGGCCATTTTTTTGGGTGTTTTTGACCTCCTGGAGACTTAAATCATGCCCAAATTTCTTTTCGAAGCACAAGTAGTCATGATTTTGCATGCTGAATCCAAGAAAGCAAGCCATTTGTCATTTGGAGCTCCCGGTGCACAGGGAGAAAAAACCTATGTTTTGACCAAACAAATTACTATGTGACCAAAATTGCCCCAAATTTCTTGAAATTTGGGCTAGAGGTTCTTTAAGAGGCACTATGCTGGGCCACAGAAGCTTCAACCAAGATTCGAAGCTGATCTTGCTCTTTTGCTTTTTTTGCCTCTTTTGTTTCTTTGCTCAATTTTGCCTTCAAGCTCCTTATCCGGGCCTTTGCACTCATATTTCGTGCCCTATAATGATAAACCATCCTCCTCAGTATGGTTTTGTCTTTGTCAGCCTTCTCCAGTAGTCTCTCTAGGTGGAAGTTGATCCGCTCTAGCCAGGACTCACGGTCATTGTTGATCTCTTGCTCCAAGGTAGTGAGCTCGATCCTCCTTTGTTGGGTAGCTTTTCGATTCTCACGGATGTTTTGCAGCTCCATGATCTCATGCTGGTCCTCAAGCTGCTTTTTTCTTTGCTCCAAATACTTGATGATCCATTTGGCCCTCTCCACATTGAGTGACAAGTCTTGGATCTCCGTGTTCTGCTCCTGAATAGTCATCCTAAGTCGGGCGCTCTACACACCTGCATCATCATCCTGAATGAGGATGAAATCAGCCTCCTGTTCACCTAATGGCCCCTCGTCATGCATGGGCATCTTGTCCTTGTCCTAAACCTGTTTTGTCGATGTAGGAAGCGAGGCCCCTTCCACCCCAGGTGGAGATAACACTCGCTTTGCTGCTGCAAACAAGTGCCTAATGCCTCTCTGAAAGGTGATGGGTACTGGCATAACAGTGGTCTCATGGCGCTCATATTGATGAGAAGGACCACATATCTCATGCTTTGCCTCTGCTAGTACCCGTGAAGTGCTGAAGAATTCACGGGAGATGAAGTCCTCCCAAGCAATGCCCTGCAATCCCAACTGATGATCCACCAAAATCTCGATAAGAGCAAAGTGATAAACACTGTTAAGCTGCTGCTGAGGGGTCTTATGCTACATGAAGGTGTTCATCCTCTCTATGTTCTTGCAAATGAAAAATGGGAGGTTCATCATCCACACCCTGGTAAAGTGCATGAGCAACCTTATGTGATAGGCATATAATCGAGAGAACCTCCCCTCACAACTGAAGTACTTCATGATCAATTTCATGAGTGGAGCATACTCGTCTTTCAAATATCTGAATGGGAAGACTCTTGTGAGTTGTCTCAAGAATCTAGCCTTAATGTAAGGCTCATAGTGTTTCCTATCCACCTTCTTCTTCTTATGCCACTGTTCTCCAACATTTGGTATGCCTGTTGCCACTGAGATAGTTTCGGGTGTCAGTGTGAAGGTGACCCCGGCCAAGATAGACTGACCTCCATGTAGGTGAAGCACAAAAAGACGGGCCAACTCATAATGAACTCTAACATTAGCCACCCTTTGAAAAAATTCAAAACATGCTAGGTGCTGGAAACATGACATGGAAAGAGGGCATGCTTGTAATTCAGTGAGGGTAGTTGGCTCATCCCTAACATGTTTTCCACTCTTGTGATGTCTCCTAGGAGCCTGCTCTTCCGAGGATGAGTCAATTTGTGTCTCCATCTCATACTCTGATGAATGTTGTGATGCCATGACTACTGTGTGTACTGTATTTAGGCTGCCCTTTGATGATGGTGTGAAGCTGGGTGCTTTTGTGATATCTGCCACGAAGGGGAACAATGAAACAAAATGGAGTATTAGGAGGGGAGTAATGTGATGGGAATAGGGGGTATGGGGAGAAGTTTTGTTTAGGGATATGTATGGGGGTTTGGGGATTTGATAAGGTATGGTTTTGGGGTTTTGATAAGGTAGGGTTTTGGGGTTTATATTTGACCAAAGAGTGGAGGGATAATGAATAGGGGTTTGGTAATATTTTAGGGTAGGGATAATAGGAAAAATGAGAAAGGGACGGTAGGGAAAAATGGTAGGTGAGGGAAAAATGGTGGGTGAAGATGGAACCCTTGCCTCAACACCTAGCAACCCTAGGAACAATGGCCTTTGGTGTTTTCTTGTGGTTGATTTTATGAATTTTAGTTGCCTTTCAAACATAGCCATAAACCACCATATCATTTATAAACTTTGATGAGAAAGTCATGTCATAGAGCCTACCTTTCAATTTGATCAGCTTCACAAGAAATTTGAGGTGATTTGGCACGGTTTTGGCCCTTTGTGGGTGTGTGTCATGCCCGTTGAAAACTCGAACTGAGGGGTGGCTTTGTGTGCGCCGCGCCCCTATGTATATGCACCGCGCTCCTGGAAACTGCCTCCAACTCTCTCCAAACATGCACTTTGCCTCTCAAACACTTTGCAATTCTTCCCTATGCACTTGATTTTCACAATGCCTTTGATTTTGGTGAAAACTTGTATATAAAGACTTGGAAGTCATGGGTTAAACTTTTGCTTCTCCAAAAACCCATTTTTCTAATGTTATGTTTTGACACTTTTTCACTGACTTAAAGCAACACTAATTTTCACTTTCCCTTTGAAATTTTAGCTCAAATGATGAAATTTTCGGCACTCTTTGCAGGGATTGCATGATAGGACATTTGGCCATGGAAACCATGCTTGCTCTTTAAGAAATCAACTGACGACTTTTTCTTTTGAAAATTTTATGACAAATGACACTGTTTGACTTTTCTTCAAAACAAAGTTTTGAAGAAGAGTCGAAGTCTATCCACATGAAAATGAAACTCTCTGAATCATAACTTTGTAAGGGGCCCACTCTGGCCTGCATGGCTTTATAGGACATGGTTGAAGACCAAATTGATTAATCCCTAGACCTAATTATCGAAAATGACTTTTTTCCATTAAAGGACCAGTCCTTGACTGTCATGGACTTTAGTGATCATTGACAAAAGATCTAAGCCAGCAGGAGCCAGACATGAGGGGAATGAACTGACAAGACCCTTCCGTCAGATTATGGCATCCCTCTAGCGGAATGCAGCTGAGTGAATGGAGTGAGACACCTAAAAATGAGATGCAGAAAGAGTTTTTATCTCTGACGGAGGACTGACAAGAGCGACTCTAACATTGGCTCCAATGGGAGATGGTAGCTCCTTGGAGGTGCCAAGAATAATAAATCTCTGGAAGAGCTAGACAGTGCCTTCGTCCATTGGGCTATGGAGTCATTTTTTCGACAAACAACACAAGACTTCGACTCATTTATTGACTGAAACTTGACTTAAATCGACTTGATTATGAAACCAACATGACTGAAAAAACTTACTCAATGCAAAAGGAAATGACTCATGACTGACTTAACTAAAACAAGAACTGACAAAACTTATTCAATGGCAGCAGTCCATCAAGATTCAAGGGTTTCAAATCATGATGATAGCCACCTGTGTACTAATGTGATATGTACAATCATGTGTAATGTGTCTTCCAATGTAACCAATCAAGTAGATGCCTCCTTGATTGATTCTCCGGATCAGATCTTCTAGTCAACAAATGATACTGGTAACTGGGCCTCCAAAAACATAATTGACCATGATCCCCTTCATCACTGAATACTGCAATAATCACCTTCACTGCTGACTGCAACAAAGCTGCCATTGGATCCTGAAAAACATGAAGTCTCTCCTCCTACTGAAAAAACAAGGTATCTTTTTCTCTTGATTATAGTCTTTCTTCATAAATAAGAGTATGCTCCTGGTCTTCAAAAAATTCTGAACAAATAGGTGAGCAGATTTCCTCTTCAAAGAACATTTCAAAACATGAGACATATGAGGAAGAGTTTGAAAGGGAATCCAGGATGGTTTGGTCTACTGAAGTCTGAATACATTGTAGGTCATCTTCATATGATATGACAGCCAGATTGTCTTTGCATTCATCAATCATGAGAAAAGAAACCTCAAATGATTCTTGAAACCCAACACAATCATTTATATCATCTACCATAAATTCACCCAGAGCTTTTTCACTTACTTGAAGAAAGATCTCATCTCGCTGTTCATAGAGGGAATGAGCTACCTCCTCATGAAGGTCTAGTTCTGGTGAGATAGGGTCAGTTAGGTCTGTACCTCTGTATTCTCCATTTGAGGCAGCCTCAACCATGCAACTCTCTTTTTCCTCCTCACCATCTGTCTCTTGATCTGATTTATCATCCCCATTATCTGAGATTGGAACATCATTTTCTTGCATATCATCTTTTATTTCCACCAGATCTGAAACAAGACTTCTTCTTTCATCATTTCCAACCATATGGAAATCTTCAGCCTATTGATCTATAAATCTGCCCACAGGACTGTCGTCCTTTTTAGAAGAGGAAAAATTTCCACCATCACCTTCTTGACCGGGTGCACATTGTAGATCTGTGTTAACTTGAGCTGGAATATGACTGTTCAAGAGTTGATCTATTTCATCTTCAGACAAAGGAGATATGGCTTTTCATTTTCTCTTGCACGAACAGTGATTTTCTTCAATATTTTCAAGTGGAGGAGTGTACAAATTTTCCTCAGACTGCTGATTCATTTCATGTAATTCCTGTTGACTGTCAAGATGCAAAATTCCTTCATCTTCCATCGTACTACAAGTCTTGACTTTGCTGCAACATTTCCTGAGCATCTTGATGCGACTCCTTTAGTTTCTCTTCATGTTGCTGAAATGGATTCTCGTACAAGGCTTCCATGATCTCATCATCCATAAAATTATCATCCTCAGTATTTTTCAAGGCTTTCAATAAAAGTAGAAGCATGTTTGCAACAGTCATGAACTAGATTTAATGATGGATAAGATTCTTGATATCTTTCAATGAACAGGGCATGAAAATACTTTAAACTGTAAATACAAGCAGGCAGCAAACTTTCATACCAAGATTGGGCTTCACCTTCCAGGGTGTCCAGGAATATCTTCATCAAGCAATCTTCAGGAAAATCAATCTTCAACTTGCGAATATGCATGTGAAATCGAACTAGATGTAAAGCAGCATCCTTCTTACCATCATCTTTAAACATAGGCAAATTCCTTGACCAATCTACTTTCGGAATCTTATTTGGAAAACCTGGGATGTGATCTTGGCTCATGGGAGCGTATCTTCTTGCAACCCGCTCCATTTTGAAAATCTCAAAGCTACTAATCTCTCTGCAGTGGAGTCACCATGAAGGATTGATTGCTAGATTCTTCAGTGAATGGAGTTGCGAGGTGAATGATTTCAGCCTTATTATGTCTGATCATTGTTCACCATCAACAATCAACTCTGAACTTGAGATATGTACTGGGGCAAAACAATCTTCAAGCAAACCATTTTCGTTCCCCAGCGGAGTTGCCACTATGTTAGCACCTAAATCTGCCTTAGGCTGAAGGAAGGAAAAATTCAAGGTAACCACAAACCACGCTCAGTCTGGTAGCTAGCCCTACCAGAACAGGAGTGGGCTCTCTCCGAGTCACGCTCAGCAAATAAATAAACGGAATGGTCTGAGATGACTAATAGTGAAATATTGATCTTAGGCTAGTAAGTAAATATGGATACAAGAAGCAATTTTTTATGAATGATTGAGTTTCTAGGATGGTATGGGACCAACAGACAACAATGAGCAGAGAATTTAATACAAAGGCACAGATTACTTCGTGAGGCAAGACAGGCAGAAAGTCTAGCAATTTAGTTTGAAATAACACAGAATGGAGGAATTTCTTAGGAGGGTGAAAAGGGCATAAGTATATGAATCCTTTTCAACAGAAGAAGAACACTGAAAATGAAATTTTCCCACAGGCAGAGCAATAAAATTGAATTCTACCTTATCTAACTTAGAAAATTTCACTGGAAATGAATATGAAATGAACTGTGAAACATTACGAAATACATATGAAACATAAGAGACACATTTGCTATACTCACAACCACATGAATCTCATGAAACAGAGCCGCTGCCTTTCATTAATCCTCTGTCAAAATATACAATGAAGAACTGAGTTTCTCTACCACAATCTCCCAGAAATTACCAGCCAACCAACTCTTTGCAAATAGTTTGCATACAATATACAGAATGTGCCATGAAGAGATAGAACACCCAAGGGTTGGGGAGTTACTTGAATCATTACCAAATGGAGGTGGAAAGCCAACCATTAGCTACAGGTGTAGCGTTACAAACATGACAAATGGCTTGGGTGACTGTTTGCCTTCCTTTGCCACTTGGATAGAAGCCAATCTGGAGTGAAAATACTTTTAATGCTGCCTTAGGTGCCGAAAAACTGAAATGTAGATGAGCAGGCCCACTTGGAGAAGTCGCGAATTGAAATTTCACGAAACGGAGGTGAAATTAGCCTTCTTCCCTATATGCGCCGCGCCACTTTCTATACGCACCGTGCCACTTTGGAGCCTGTTTTGAGGCACTTTCAGGAGTCCAAAATGTACCCAAGTGTGCTTGTTGGAACGCTTGTCCTGTCTACTTTCCAACCTATGTGGAATTTCTAAATTTGGTGCTCATTTTCCCCTCCAAATATTCATTCTCCCAAGACCGCTTCCTGTGTGTCAAAATAGGGGCAGAGAGGCCATTTTTTGGGTGTTTTTGACCTCCTGGAGACTTAAATCATGCCCAAATTTCTTTCCTAAGCACCAGTAGTCATGATTTTGCATGTTGAATCCAAAAAATCAAGCCATTTGTCATTTTGAGCTCCCAATCCTACAGCGGCGCGATGCACAGGGAGAAAAAACCTGTGTTTTGACCAAAAAAATTACCATGTGACCAAAATTGCCCCAAATTTCTTGAAATTTGGGCTGGAGGTTCTTTAAGAGGCACTATGCTGGGCCATAGAAGCTTCAGCCAAGATTCAAAGCCGATCTTTCTCTTTTGCCTCTTTTGTTGCTTTGCTCAATTTTGCCTTCAAGCTCCTTATACGGGCCTTTGCACTCATATTTCGTGCCCTGTAATGATAAACCATCCTCCTCAGTATGGTTTTGTCTCTGTCGGCCTTCTCCAACAGTCTCTCCAGGTGGATGTTGATCCGCTCTAGCCAGGACTCACGGTCATTGTTGATGTCTTGCTCCAAGGTAGTGAGCTCGATCCTCCTTTGTTGGGCAGCTTGTCGATTCTCAAGGATGTTTTGCAGCTCCATGATCTCATGCTAGTCCTCAAGCTGCTTGTTTCTCTGCTCCAAATACTTGATGATCCATTTGGCCCTCTCCACATTGAGTGACAAGTCTTGGATCTCCATGTTCTGCTCCTGAATAGTCATCCTAAGTTGGGCGTTCTCCACATCTGCATCATCATCCTGAATTAGGATGAAATCAGCCTCCTGTTCACTTAATGGCCCCTCGTCATGCATGGGCTTCTTGTCCTTGTCCTGTACCGGTGTTGTCAATGTAGGAAGCGAGGCCCCTTCCACCCCGGGAGGAGATAACACTTGCTTTGCTGCTGCAAAAAAGTGCCTATTGCTTCTCTGATAGGTGATGGATACTGGCATAGCAGTAGTCTCATGGCACTCATATTGATGAGAAGGAACACCTATCTCATGCTCTACCTCTGCTAGTACCTATGAAGTGCTGAAGAAGTCACGGGAGATGAAGTCCTCCCAAGTAATGCCCTGCAATCCCAACTGATGATCCACCAAAATTTGGATAAGAGCAAAGTGATAAACACTGTTAAGCTGCTGCTGAGGGGTCTTATGCTGCATGAAGGTGTTCATCCTCTCTATGTTCCTGCAAATGAAAAATGGGAGGTTCATCATCCGCACCCTGGTAAAGTGCATGAGCAACCTGATGTGATAGGCATATAGTCGAGAGAACCTCCCCTCACAACTGAAGTACTTCATGATCAATTTCATGAGTGGAGCATACTCATCTTTCAAATATCTGAATGGGAAGACTCTTGTGAGCTGACTCAAGAATCTGGCCTTAATGTAAGGCTCATAGTGTTGCCTATCCACCTTCTTCTTCTTATGCCACTGTTCTCCAACATTTGGTATGCCTGTTGCCACTGAGATAGTTTCGGGTGTCAATGTGAAGGTGACCCCAGCCAAGATAGACTGACCTCCATGTAGGTGAAGCACAAAAAGACGGGCCAACTCATGATGAACTCTAACATTAGCCACCCTTTGACAAAATTCAAAACATGCTAGGTGCTGGAAACATGACATGGCAAGAGGGCATGCTTGTAATTCAGTGAGGGTAGTGGGCTCATCCCTAACATGTTTTCCACTCTTGTGATGTCTCCTGGGAGCCTTCTCTTCCGAGGATGAGTCACTTTGTGTCTCCATCTCATACTTTGATGAATTCTGTGATGCCATGACTGATGTGTGTACTGTATTTAGGCTGCCCTTTGATGATGGTGTGAAGCTAGGTGCTTTTGTCATATCTGCCACGAAGGGGAACAATGAAACAAAAGGGAGTATTAGGAGGGGAGTAATGTGATGGGAATAGGGGTTATGGGGAGAAGTTTTTTTTAGGGATATGTAGGGGGGTTTGGGGATTTGATAAGGTAGGGTTTTGGGGTTTATATTTGACCAAAGAGTGGAGGGATAAGGAATAGGGGTTTGGTAATATTTTAGGGTAGGGATAATAGGAAGAATGAGAAAGGGAGGGTAGGGAAAAATGGTAGGTGAGGGAAAAATGGTGGGTGAAGATGGAACCTTGGCCTTAATACCCAATTATGCAACCCTAACAACAATGGCCTTTGGTGTTTTCTTGTGGTTGATTTTATGAATTTTAGTTTCCTTTCAAACATAGCCATAAACCACCATATCATTTATAAACTTTGATGAACAAGTCGTGTCATAGAGCCTACCTTTCAATTTGATGGGCTTCACAGGAAATTTGCGGTGATTTGGCACGGTTTTGGCCCTTTTTGGGTGTGCGCCGCGTGCCAAACCCAGTGCGCCACGCCCTGGGTGTGTGCTGCTCCCGTTGAAAACTTGAACTGAGGGGTGGCTCTGTGTGCGCCGCACCCCTGTGTATATGCAGTGCGCTCCTGGAAACTGCATCCAACTCTCTCCAAACATGCACTTTGCCTCTCAAACACTTTGCAATTTCTCCCTATGCACTTGATTTGCAAAATGCCTCTGATTTTAGTTAAAACTTGTATATAAAGACTTGGAAGTCATGGGTTAAATTTTTGCTTTTCCAAAAACCCATTTTTCTAATGTTATGTTTTGACACATTTTCACTGACTTAAAGCAACACTCATTTTCACTTTCCCTTTGAAATTTTAGCTCAAATAATGAAATTTTCGGCACTCTTTGCAGGGATTGCATGACAGGACATTTGGCCACGGAAACCATTCCTGCACCTGAAGAAATCAACTGAAGACTTTTTTTTTGAAAATTTTATCACAAATGACACTATTTGACTTTTCTTCAAAATAGAGTTTTGAAGAAGAGTCGAAGTCTATCCACATGACGATGAAACTCTCTGAATCATAACTTTGTAAGGGCCCCACTCTAGCCTGCATGGCTTTATAGGACATGGTTGAAGACCAAATTGATTAATCCCTAGACTTAATTATCGAAAATGACTTTTTTCCATTAAAGGACCAGACCTTGACTATCATGGACTTTAGTGATCATTGACAAAAGATCTAAGCCAGCAGGAGCCAGACATGAGGGGAATGAACTGACAAGACCCTTCCGTCAGATTATGGCATGCCTCTAGCGGAATGCAGCTGAGTGAATGGAGCGAGACACCTAAAAATGAGATGCAGAAAGAGTTTTGATCTCTGACGGAGGACTGACAAGACCGACTCTAACATTGTCTCCAATGGGGGATGGTAGCTCCTTGGAGGTGCCAAGAACAACAGATCTCTGGAAGAGCTAGACAGTGCCTTCGTCCATTGGGCTATGGAGTCATTTTTTCGACAAACAACACAAGACTTCGACTCATTTATTGATTGAAACTTGACTTAAACCGACTTGATTATGAAACCAACATGACTGAAAAAACCGACTTAATGCAAAAGGAAATGACGCATGACTGACTTAAATAAAACAAGAACTGACAAAACTTATTCAATGGCAGCGGTCCATCAAGATTCAAGGGTTTCAAATCATGATGACAACCACCTATGTACTAATGTGATATGTACAATAATGTGTAATGTGTCTTCCAATGTAACCAATCAAGTAGATGCCTCCTTGATTGATTCTCCGGATCAGATCTTTAGTCAACAAAAGGTACTGGTAACTGGGCCTCCAAAAACATAATTTACTATGATCCCCTTCATCACTGAATACTGCAATAATCACATTCACTGCTGACTGCAACAAATCTGCCATTGGATCCTTAAAAACATGAAGTCTTTCCTCCTGCTGAAAAACAAGGTATCTTTTTCTCTTGATTCTAGTCTTTCTTGATAAATAAGAGTATGCTCCTGGTCTTCAAAAAATTCTGAACAAATAGGTGAGCAGATTTCCTCTTCAAAGAACATTTTAAAACATGAGACATATGAGGAAGAGTCTGAAAGGGAATCCTGGATGGTCTGGTCTACTGAAGTCTGAATATATTGTAGGTCATCTTCATATGATACTACAACCAGATTGTCTTTGCATTCATCAATCATGAGAAGGGAAACCTCAAATGATTCTTGAAACCCAACACAATCATTTATATCATCTACCATAAATTCACCAGAGCTTTTTCACTTACTTGAAGAAAGATCTCATCTCGCTGTTCATAGAGGGAATGAGCTACCTCCTCATGAAGGTCTAGTTCTGGTGAGATAGGGTCAGTTAGGTCTGTACCTCTGTTCTCCATTTGAGGTAGCCTCAACCATGCAACTCTATTTTTCCTCCTCACCATCTGTCTCTTGATCTGATTTATCATCCCCATTATCTAAGATTGGAACATCATTTTCTTGCATATCATATTTTATTTCCACCAGATCTGAAACAAAATTTCTTCTTTCATCATTTCCAGCCATATGGAAATCTTCAACCTGCTGATATATAAAGCTGCCCACAGGACTGTCGTCCTTTTTAGAAGAGAAAAAATTTCCACCATCACCTTCTTGACCGGGTGCACACTGTAGATCTGTGTTAACTTGAGCTGGAATATGACTGTTCAAGAGTTGATCTATTTCATCTTCAGACAAAGGAGATATGGTTTTTCGTTTTCTCTTGCACAAACAATGATTTTCTTCAATATTTTCAAGTGGAGGAGTGTACAAATTTTCCTCAGACTGCTAATCCATTTCATGTAATTCCTGTTGACTGTCAAGATGCAAAATTCCTTCATCTTCCACCGTACTACAATCTTGATTCTGCTGCAACGTTTCCTGAGCATCTTGATGGGACTCTAGTTTCTCTTCATGTTGCTGAAATGGATTCTCGTACAAGGCTTCCATGATCTCATCATCCATAAAATTATCATCCTCATAATATTTTTCAAGGCTTTCAATAAAAGTAGAAGCATGTTTGCAATAGTCATGAACTAGATTTAATGATGGATAAGATTCTTGATATCTTTCAATGAACAGGGCATGAAAATCCTTTAAACAATAAATACAAGCAGGCGGAAAATTTTCATACCAAGATTGGGCTTCACCTACCAGGGTGGCCAGGAATATCTTCATCATCAAGCAATCTTCAGGAAAATCAACCTTCAACTTGCGAATATGCATGTGAAATCGAACTAGATGTAAAGCAACTTCCTTCTTACCATCATCTTTAAACGTAGGCAAATTCCTTGACCAATCTACTTTCAGAATCTTATTTGGAAAACCTGGGATGTGATCTCGGCTCATGGGAGCGTATCTTCTTGCAACCCGCTCCATTTTGAAAATCTCAAAGCTACTGATCTCTTTGCAGTGGAGTCACCATGAAGGATTGATTGCTAGATTCTTTAGTGAATGGAGTCGCCAGGTGAATGATTTCAGCATTCTTATGTCTGATCGTTGTTCACCATCAACAATCAGCTCTGAACTTGAGATATGTACTGGGGTAAAACAATCTTCAAGCAAACCATTTTCGTTCCCCAGCGGAGTCGCCACTATGTTAGCACCTAAATCTACCTTAGGCTGAAGGAAGGAAAAATTTAGGGTAACCACAAACCACGCTCAGTCTGGTAGCTAGCCCTACCGGAACAGGAGAGGGCTCTCTTCGTGTCACGCTTAGCGAATAAGTAAACAGAATGGTATGAGATGACTAACAGTGAAATATTGATCTTAGGATAGTAAGTAAATATGGATACAAGAAGCAATTTTTTATGAATGACTGAGTTTCTGGGATGGTATGGGACCAACAGACATCAATGAGCAGAGAATTTAATACAAAGGCACAGATTACTTCATGAGGCAAGACAGGTGGAAAGTCTAGAAATTTAGTTTGAAATAACGCAGAATGGAGGAATTAATTAGGAGGGTGAAAAGGGCATAAGTACATGAATCCTTTTTAACAGAAGAAGAACATTGAAAATGAAATTTTCCCACAGGCAGAGCAATAAAAATGAATTCTACCTTATCTAACTTAGAAAATTTCACTGGAAATGAATATGAAATGAACTGTGAAACATTACGAAATACATATGAAACATAAGAGACACATTTGCTACACTCACAACCACATGAATCTCATGAAACAGATCTGTTGCCTTTCATTAATCCTCTGTCAAAATATACAATGAAGAACTGAGTTTCTCTCCCACAGTCTCCCAGAAATTACCAGCCAACCAACTCTTTGAAAATAGTTTGCATACAATATACAGAATGTGCCATGAAGAGATAGAACGCCCAAGGGTTGGGGAGTTACTCGAATCATTACCAAATGGAGGTGGAAAGCCAACCATTAGCTACAGGTGCAGCATTACAAACATGACAAATGGCTTGGGTGACTGTTTGCCTTCCTTTGCCACTTGGATAGAAGCCAATCTGGGGTGAAAATACTTTAAATTCCACCTTACGTGCCGAAAAAGTGAAATGTAGATGAGTGGGCCCACTTGGAGAAGTCGCGAATTGAAATTTTGTGAAACGGAGGTGAAATTGGCCTTTTTCCCTATATGCGCCGCTCCACTTTCTATACGCGTAAAGCCACTTTAGAGCCTTTTTTGAGGCACTTGCAAGAGTCCAAAATATACCCAAGTGTGCTTGTTGGAAAGCCTGTCCTGTCTACTTTCCAACCCAAGTGGAATTTCTGAATTTGGTGCTCATTTGCCCCTCCAAATCTTGATTCTCCCAAGACTGCTTCCTGTGTGTCAAAATAGGGGTAGAGAGGCCATTTTTTGGGTGTTTTTGACCTCCTGGAGACTTAAATCATGCCCAAATTTCTTGCCCAAGCACTAGTAGTCGTGATTTTTCATGCTAAATCCAAAAAATCAAGCCATTTGACATTTGGAGCTCCCAATCCTACGCACCGCGTCAGTGGCACGACGCACAGGGAGAAAAACCTGTGTTTTGACCAAACAAATTTCCATGTGACCAAAATTGCCCCAAATTTCTTGAAATTTGGGCTGGAGGTTCTTTAAGAGGCACTATGCTGGGCCACAGAAGCTTCAGCCAAGATTCGAAGCCGATCTTTCTCTTTTTCCTCTTTTGCCTCTTTTGGTGCTTTGCTCAATTTTGCCTTCAAGCTCCTTATCCGGGCCTTTGCACTCATATTTCGTGCCCTGTAATGATAAAACATCCTCCTTAGTATGGTTTTGTCCTTTTCGGCCTTCTCCAGTAGTCTCTCCTGGTGGATGTTGATCCGCTCTAGCCAGGACTCACGGTCATTGTTGATCTCTTGCTCCAAGGTAGTGAGCTCGATCCTCCTTTGTTGGGCAGCTTGTCGATTCTCAAGGATGTTTTGCAGCTTGATGATCTCATGCTGGTCCTCAAGCTGCTTGTTTCTCTGCTCCAAATACTTGATGATCCATTTGGCCCTCTCCACATTGAGTGACAAGTCTTGGATCTCCATGTTCTGCTCCTGAATATTCATCCTAAGTCGGGCGCTCTCCACATCTGCATCATCATCCTGAATGAGGATGAAATTAGCCTCCTGTTCACCTCATGGCCCCTTGTCATGCATGGGCTTCTTGTCCTTGTCCTGTACCTGCGTTGTCGATGTAGGAAGCGAGGCCCCTTCAACCCCGGGTGGAGATAACACTCGCTTTGCTGCTTCAAACAAGTGCCTACTGCCTATCTGATAGGTGATGGATACTGGCATAGCAGTGGTCTCATGGCGCTCATATTGATGAGAAGGACCACCTATCTCATGCTCTGCCTCTGCTAGTACCTGTGAAGTGCTGAAGAAGTCATGGGAGATGAAGTCCTCCCAAGTAATGCCCTGCAATCCCAACTGATGATCCACCAAAATCCGGATAAGAGAAAAGTGATAAACACTGTTAAGCTGCTGCTGAGGGGTCTTATGCTGCATGAAGGTGTTCATCCTCTCTATGTTCTTGCAAATGAAAAATGGGAGGTTCATCATCCACACCCTGGTAAAGTGCATGAGCAACCTAATGTGATAGGCATATAGTCGAGAGAACCTCCCCTCACAACTGAAGTAATTCATGATCAATTTCATGAGTGGAGCATACTTATCTTTCAAATATCTGAATGGGAAGACTCTTGTGAGCTGTCTCAAGAATCTGGCCTTAATGTAAGGCTCATAGTGTTGCCTATCCACCTTCTTCTTCTTATGCCACTGTTCTCCAACATTTGGTATGCTTGTTTCCACTGAGATAGTTTCGGGTGTCAATGTGAAGTTGACCCCGGCCAAGATAGACTGACCTCCATGTAGGTGAAGCACAAAAAGATGGGCCAACCCATGATGAACTCTAACATTAGCCACCCTTTGACAAAATTCAAAACATGCTAGGTGCTGGAAACATGACATGGCAAGAGGGAATGCTTGTAATTCAGTGAGGGTAGTGGGCTCATCCCTAACATGTTTGCCACTCTTGTGATGTCTCCTAGGAGCCTGCTCTTCCGAAGATGAGTCACTTTTTGTCTCCATCTCATACTCTGATGAATGCTGTGATGCCATGACTGCTGTGTGTACTGTATTTAGGCTGCCCTTAGATGATGGTGTGAAGCTGGGTGCTTTTGTGATATCTTCCACCAAGGGGAACAATGAAACAAAAGGGAGAATTAGGAGGGGAATAATGTGATGGGAATAGGGGTTATGGGGAGAAGTTTTGTTTAGGGATATGTAGGGGTTTTTGGGGATTTGTTAAGGTAGGGTTTTGGGGTTTATATTTGACCAAAGAGTGGAGGGATAAGGAATAGGGGTTTAGTAATATTTTAGGGTAGGGAGAATAGGAAAAATGAGAAAGGGAGGGTAGGGAAAAATGGTAGGTGAGGGAAAAATGGTGGGTGAAGATGGAACCTTGGCCTCAATACCTAATTATGCAACACTAGCAATAATGGCCTTTGGTGTTTTCTTGTGGTTGATTTTATGAATTTTAGTTTCCTTTCAAACATAGCCATAAACCACCATATCATTTATAAACTTTGATGAACAAGTCGTGTCATAGATCCTACCTTTCAATTTGATGGGCTTCACAAGAAATTTGAGGTGATTTGGCATGGTTTTGACCCTTTGTGGGTGTGCGCCGCGCACCAAACCCAGTGCGCCGCGCCTTGGGTGTGCGCCGTGCCCATTGAAAACTTGAACTGAGGGGTGGCTCTGTGTGCACCGCGCCCCTGTGTATATGCGCCGCGCTCCTGGAAACTGCCTCCAACTCTCTCCAAACACGCACTTTGCCTCTCAAACACTTTGCAATTTCTCCCTATGCACTTGATTTGCACAATGCCTCTGATTTTGGTGAAAACTTGTATATAAAGACTTGGAAGTCATGGGTTAAATTTTTGCTTCTCCAAAAACCCATTTTTCTAATGTTATGTTTTGACACTTTTTCACTTACTTAAAGTAACACTCATTTTCACTTTCCCTTTGAAATTTTAGCTCAAATGATGAAATTTTCCGCACTCTTTGCAGGGATTACATGACAGGACATTTGGCCATGGAAACCATGCCTGCACCTGAAGAAATCAACAGACGACTTTTTTTTTTGAAAATTTTATCACAAATGACGTTGTTTGACTTTTCTTCAAAACAAAGTTTTGAAGAAGAGTCGAAGTCTATCCACATGACGATGAAACTCTCTGAATCATAACTTTGTAAGGGCCCCACTCTGACCTGCATGGCTTTATAGGACATGGTTGAAGACAAAATTGATTAATCCCTAGACCTAATTATCAAAAATGACTTTTGTCCATTAAAGGACTAGACCTTGACTGTCATGGACTTTAGTCTTCATTGACAAAAGACCTAAGCCAGTAGGAGCCAGAAATGAGGGGAATGAACTGACAAGACCCTTCCGTCAAATTATGGCATGCCTCTAGCAGAATGCAGCTGAGTGAATGGAGCGAGACACCTAAAAATGAGATGCAGAAAGAGTTTTGATCTCTGACGGAGGACTGACAAGACTGACTCTAACAAGATCCACAAAATTAACTCTAATTAGTGCATGCATGTAAAAGTAAATCAAGAAGAAAAGTAGAGAACGAAAAAATAATCCCACACACATAATACACAAGATATTCTCTTTGGGAAACCCGGCGGGAAGGTGAGGCCACTTCGCTCTCTTTCTCTATCTTGAAATATGGCTGCAGATATAAAGATGTAATGTCTGTGGCCAGTGGGCTGCTACGATGCACAAACCCTCTCTGTGTGCTCTACCTCCTATATCTCCTGGCTATCTTTGCTCAAATATGGAACAAAATTCTCTGAAAGAATGGAATGCCTCTTCCTCCTAGTGGCTTGGTTATATGATTTGAATTTGAACCTACTTGAAATGCTTAGCAAGGTATTCAATTCAACAAATATACATGTTAACATATGTACTTGTCTTGTAGCTAAAAACAAATGAAATTTTCAGCTGTTTATGACTGATTTAAGTATAGTAGAATTATTTCCTTTCTCTATTTAACATACTAAAATGAATTTGTTTAGGAAAATAACTCAACCACAGATGAAAAAGAATTTGATGACGCAATTCACCCCTCCTGGGCTACATCTGCCGGGTCCAAGGCTCCCAAATGGACATGTCATTGATTTGATTAAAAGATGAAAATGATTGTACAGTTAAATACAAGCCTTAACAGGAAAAATGGACTATTAAAATGGTTTTAGAACGCTCAAATCAGTTAGGAATGACTACTGGTTCTCTTCCAATGAGTACCTGCAACCCTATACAACTCTCACAATGATGGGCCTTGGTGGCTCCTAGAACTTCCATGGAGCTAAATCACCTGCAAACGACCTCTGATTTCTCTCTAACCTATGCCAATGGCTTCAGAATCATCTGATTACTCAAAATAAAAATAAAAATCATCCAAAAAGGACTTTCCTAGCCAAAGTTATTGCGATTTACTCCCAACTTCCAGTTGGTCCTAGAAAGACTCCAGTTAACTAACTATAGAAGTCTAGATAGGCCTGCCAAATAGGGCGGGACTGCGCAAATTTGGCACTCCGCCAAATTTTCTGCCATGCTAACTGGTAGTTAACTCTAGTTTTAGCGCGCATGTGACCAAACATTAAGGCGTGCTGGAGGTCTGCCTTGGGTTGTGTTTCAAAGCAGTTGTGGGTTAAGGCTTGGCTTCCACCATAATGTGACCACACTTTAAATAACGCATAAAACATAACACTAACCGTTGAGGTTATTCATTGGCCACCAAGTCTTTTAAGCGCCTGGTTCTGAGGGCGGGGTCATGTGTTATGGGGGCTGGCCCTTAGGGGCAGGTTCCCTTTTGGGCCCTGCCCAAATGAACTTTAAAATTAAATAATGTTTATCCGCCTCTTTAAACAAGCCTGACTGCCATGGTGTGTTAGTAAGTCATTGTGCTTGGAGACCGTTTTTCAAACTATTCGCGGCGCCATAATCACGAGGTCGAGACCTATTCGGTCGTTCAGGTTCGAACCAGTTTTGATCACTTTCAAAATTGAGCATTTTTGACACTTGGTCTTGAGCTCTTGATCACACCTCCCAAATGAGAGGCTTTTGGTCCCCAAAAGCTTACTGAAATCTCTGAACTGAACTGTAGTACAGACAATGAGTGAATGAACATCCTCTTCTCTTTAGCCCTTCAAGCATTTGCTTTGCATGGCAAATGAATTTGAACCATAAAAGGAAAGAAATTGACATTTCCCTTCCTGAATGTGCTTGTCCTCCTGTCCACAACTGTCTTTCTTGCACTCACACATAAATTTTCTGGTGAGAAAATTACATAATGAAATTGAACAATGCTGCCTTGATCAATGATCTAAGTTGGCTCAAAATAAACAAGATATTACAGCATAGAATACATGCATACATCCGAAATTTACATATGTACAAAAGGAGTATGCCTTACTGTGTCAAGAAGTCCATCCACTTCTCACCAAGCCACTTCCATGGCAACTTTTGCTGCTGCAAATTTTCCTCATGTGAAACTTCCCTTTCCGCATCAATAATGGAATCTGTGGTTCCACCTTTGCCAATATTCTCGTCCTCTTGCTGCATGTGTGTGGGACGACGAGTTGGATGTAAAATCCAACATTGAGAGACATGTCCCTTCTTTTGGCAGAAAGTGCAAATCTTATGCACCTTCTTTGAAGGTAGTCTTTGCTTCATCTGTTCCCTGTGTGCTTTCTTCCTCATCCAACATCTTGAAACATGATGATTAAATTGACCACAATATGTACAAGGAAAATTTCTTCCATTAAAGCATGTAAAATTTTCATGCCTTGCAGAAACACAATCAAATCGATCATGAGTAGATTTATATCTCTTATGCTGCTTTGCATGTTTATCTTTTTTGCCTCCATGAGGAGATGAACTAGTAGAGGCTTCAACTTTCAATTGCCAACTAACATCATCGTTCTTGTCTTGAAAACTGCATAAAATTGCATGCTTTCCATAAGCTACATTTCTACCATCTTCTTGCTACAACAAAGGCTTAAAGCAATGACAATCATCTTTGAAACAAATTGGACATATTTGCCTCATAGAACTTGGAACAAAATTTCTCTTTGAATTAGCCTCACATGCCTTCCTGGCTTTTGAGTTTTTGCCATAAGATTTCACATAACCCAGTCCAAGATTCTTGGATCGTTCTTCAACAGAAATAGGTTCAATCATGCCGTGTTCATGCTTTCCCAATCCTTTGCCTTCATAACCCATCTTAATCATGAGCTTGAATCCTATTCGCCTTGTATGCTTTTCAAAAGATCCTACACATCTTTCTAAAGAGGAAACTGAAGACAAATCAGAATGGATTACCTCTTTCTCATGCATGTTCTTGGTCAAAGCCTCTTAAGGTTGATGAAGCTACAACTCCATATCATGCAATCTTTGAAGAATTTCTTCCTTCTCCTGCTTCATGGCCAACAATTTCTTATGAAACACTGTGCTTTCTCTCCTATCCTCAAATAGGATTTGCACCATATCCTTCAAGATAAGGAATTCATGTTTCATATCCTCATCGAAGAACCTTGTGAAGGAGAAATCTTCACTTGATGAAGTTGTCATTATGACGTGAATGAACAAATTAACTTCAAAAATGTTCTTAAAGCTTTCCAAAACAAATGACAAAGCTTTTCAACCCAAATGGCTTTACAACCATCACATATTCAAGCAGCCAACAACACATAAATCAAGTGAACATCATGTTCAAGCAGTGATCAGTAAATCAACTCAAGTGAAATTATTGTAGTGATTTTGAGGACCTTTGGGGTAATGAAAATATCTGTTATTCCTTTTTGTCTTTTCCAAGACTTAGCTAATCAATTGCTATCCCCAAACTTCAGAACTCAAACAATATGTAGTTTGCAGGATAGTAAAGAAGTCAATCTTCAACACTGCTTTTAACCCCTTTCGATCTATACAATCAAGCTATTGTGATCAAAACTTGCAAGACAGTCAAAATATCCTTGCACAAAAACAATCAAAAGATAACTACACCAGAGATTGATTGAAAAGAGCGTTTATCTACTTTGCAATTGTATAACAAGAGCATTTCGAAGGCTGCCTGGCTCATTTCAGGCTCTGTCTATAGTTTATGTGACTACTTTTGATACAAAGAAACAAAAACATAGCTCTGGTACCAACTTGATATGAATTTGAAACTACTTGAAATGCTTAGCAAGGTATTCAAATATAGTAGAACTATTTCCTTTTTTTGTTTAACATACTAAAATGAATTTTTTCAGGAAAATAACTCAACCAAAGTTGCAAAATAAGTTGATGATGTAGTTCACCCCTCCTGGGCTACATCTGCCGGGTCCAAGGCTCCCAAATGGGCATGTCCTTGATTTGATTAAAAGCTCAAAATGATTGTACAACTGAATACAAGCCTTAATAGGTGAAATGGACTGTAAAAATGGATTCAAAATGCTCAAATCAGTCAGGAATGACTATTGTTTCTCATCCAATGGGTACCTGTAACTCTATACATCTCTCACAATGCTGGGTCTTGGTGGCTCCTAGAACTTCCACAGAGCGAAATCACCTGCAAACGACCTTTGATTGCTCTCTAACCTATGCCAATGGCTTCAGAATCATCTGATTACTCAAAATAAAAATAAAAAAAATTGTCCAAAAAGGACTTTCCTAGCCAAAGTTATTGCCATTTACTCCCAACTGCCAATTGGTCCTAGAAAGACCCCAGTTAACTAACTGTAGAAGTCTAGATAGGCCCGCCAAATAGGGCGGGACCACCCAAATTTGGCGCTCCGCCAAATTTCCCGTCATGCTAACTGGCAGTTAACTCCAGTTTTAGCGCGCATGTGACCAAAAATTAAGGCATGCTGGAGGTTTGCCTTGGGTTGCGTGTCAAAACAGTTGTGGGTTAAGGCTTGGTTTCCACCATAATGTGACCACACTTTAACTAACGCATAAACCATAACACTAACAGTTGAGGTTATTCGTTGGCCACCAAGTCTTTTAAGCGCCTGGTTCTGAGGGTGGGGTCATGTGGTATGGGGGCTGGCCACTTTTCGGTCCTGGCCCAAATAATTTAAACCTTAAATAAAATTTATCCGCCTCTTTAAATAAGCCCGGCTGCTATGATGTGTCGGTAAGTCATTCCGTTCGAAAGGCGGAGGTCTTGAGTTCAAACCGCAGAAATGCCAAAAATTTTGTAATGAGCCCAAATAGATGCTTATGTCAACCTAGGCCACGTAGCAGTTTTCCATTTGCTACCCGTAAAGAAATATTCCTAGGAATATTCTTTTCTATTTTTTTGAAAAAAATTCAAAAACTAAGGGTTATTGGGCGATTTTATTTTTGGCATAACTTTTGCATACGGAGACTGTTTTCAAACCGTTCGCAACGCGAGAATCAGGAGGACGAGATCTATCAGGTTGTTTAGGTTCGAACCAGTTCTGGTCACTTTCAAAATTGAGCATTTTCGACACTTGGTCTTGAGATCTTGATCATTACAACACAACCCGATAGCCTGCTAGTGGTTAAGTTTGACTACATCAACTCTTAACTAGACTTATAAAATAGACTCTTCTAGAGTCTTTTACATCACAAACACGTGGCTAGACCCTTTTCCATGAATAATGGGGGCTGATGCGACGTCCTCCTGAACTATAGGTGTGAAACCAGGAAGGTAAACTTCTGAGTGGCATAACTTTTGCATACAGACTCCGATGACGTGATTAGGATTTATCCCAAAGAAAACTTCCTTCGGGGTGATCATATCAAGTATTCTATGAGGACTCCATTTCTATAAGTAGAATGCGATGTTGCATGCTTCCACCCATAGATGTAATATCAGCCCATGATCATGAAACATGGCTCTTGCTACTCCCACTATGCTTATGTTCTTCCTTTCACCTACCCCATTCTGTCGTGGATTATGGGGTGCTATCAGTTCTCCTTGAATACCTTCTATGGAACATAAATCCTTGAAGGCATGTGAAACAAATTCACCTCCATTTTCGCTTCTAAGAGCCTTTACCTTCTTCCCAGTCTCCTTCTAAACCAATGCTCTGAAGTCAAATTTTTTTTTAGAAAACTTCATCCTTCTTCCGTATGAAGAAGATTCAACATTTTCTAGAGAAATCATCGATAAAAATAACATATTACTTATGTTTTGTTGTGGAGGCTATAGAATAGGGTCCACAAACATCACAGTGGAATCACTCCAAGATTACATCTACTGTGCTATCTCGGTCATCAAAAGTGGATTTGAAATATTCCCTAATGTGCAACCCTTGTAGACATCCTACTGGTCAAGGGGGCCTTTAGGGAGATCAGTGGTAATTTTATTCATGATTGAACCATGGTGTAGATGACCCAATCTCCTATTCTAGAGTTCTATAACATCTAGACTCTGCACTTTTTCAGCCTTGCTACTCAATGCAGTGCAATCCCCCACCTCAATTTTGTATTGGTTCTTCAATCGAACTCCAATCTGCTTCACTTTCCTGGTAGCTATGTGTCTTAGAAAGGATTTCCCTTTACTGAAAATAACATCATAGCTTATATCCTCCAATACTACTATAGAGATTAGGTTCTTCCTTAGCCCAAGTACAAACATAATATCTTTGAGGCGGAGAGGAGAGGATTTCTACCTCTCAAAGGTGGCAGTACCAATTCCTATAGCATTGTACCTCCCATAATCCCCCATTTTGATATGCATATAGAGATCCTTCTCCTCCAAGATTTTGAAAAACTTCTTGCACCCTGCCATGTGGAATGAGGCACCAAAAACAAGGGTCCACATACTCCCCATAATAGTTCTAGACATGCATGCTATCAGGGTATAGTCTAATTTGAATTATGAAGCCAATGCTTCACCTCCTGCTCCTCCTAAAGGCTTCTTGTTAGACTTCTTGTGTGGAAATTTTGTTGCATACTGCCTATATTCATGGCAGGGGAAGCATTTTATCTTTCTCAAGTATTTGTTGTTGCCATTATTTTGGTTAGATTCAGGTTTTTCTTTAGGTCTTCTTCCCTTTGCCCTTCTTCCCATTCCCAACCAAGGAAATTTTTTCTTCATCCTCTAATCCATCTCTGGTATTCCTCCCGAAATCTTCTTGAACCAAATCATACCACAATATTTCCTAATTCAGTAAATTTTCCCTTCCATTCACAGAGTCCTAATAACTATGCCAAGATTTTGGAATGCTTGGAAGAGCTAGGCTCACTTGGTCATATTCTTCAACATTCACCCCAACCGCTTCAAGCTTATCACAAAATTGAGTAAATATGGAGAGATACTGTGAAATGTTATCATCATTTTACATCCTAAAGTTTCGAAGTTTGTCTTTCAGGGTAAATTTTCTATGGTCACTAGTATTTTTGAATATCTTAGTCAATGTCTTCCACATAGCAAAATGTGTCTCTTTTCCATGGATATTTGAGACCACATGTCCCTCACACCTTCTATAAAAATTCTCCTGGCCTTTGCAACGTACTTCTTCCATTGGGCTAATTATTGTGCATTAGACTACTAGGGTTTTGCAATGTCAATTTTAACATATTATAACACACCATTATCATCAAGCACTGCTTCCATTTGATCCATCTAGGCTATGAAATTCGAGCTTCCCTCTAGGGTATACTCCAATATCAACTTTCTGAAAGACATTCCACTAAGGCGTCTACTCAGAACGGGAAAAGTGTCTACTCAGAATGCCCCTATCCCACTAAGGCGTGACAGTACCTTAGAAACAAATAGAGAAAACTACTTTCGTATTCTTCTTTATGAACTATAAACGAATAGGAATAGGATGAACCAACCTGTGTCTTGCGCTAGTCCTTTGATCCAATCTCTCTCCTCTTTGACAGCTTCCAGCTACCTGCTCCCTTACTTGCCCAGTTTCACCAAGTTCCTGCAAGATCACAGAAGGAGAAAACTAGACAAAGACATGGATTTATATTCATAAATAGCTTAGGATCAGATTTAAGCTAAAAATGCAAATATAACAAAACATCATTGATACACAAGAACGTAGGAGAAACTCAAATAGTTTTATTGATATAACAAGAAGGTCCAGGAGGAGTTACAACCGATGATTCTTGATCCAGCATCAACCCCCTAGCAAAGGAATCCCCTCTTCACCTCCAACAAAGCATAAATCACCCAATACTCTGATCTCTATCTCAAAACCAACAACAATTCTCTGCAATGTACAAAATTCCAGCCTCTGGATCTCTGGGATGAGGGATCCATATATAGATGTATGCAAAGAGGATGAGTCAGCTTATGATTTGACTAGTGGCTTCTCTCTGTTCTTGCTTCCACTTCGAGACTGAGAGCCTCTTACTCATCCTTGGTCAAACTCAGTGAGGCAAGTGTCATTGGGGAAGATTCTGGAAGCTTCCATTGTCTGTCCACCTCGCGGAATGACACTGCCATTTGTCATTTCCCGCTCAACGCACCCTGGTAGTGCATTTAGGTGCGTTGTAACGCACCTAGCTAGTGTACTTGGGTGCGATGCAACGCAGCTAGCTAGTGGAGCAGCTGAAATGATCCTGATTTGACTGATTCTGAGCAGTTTCTGGTGGAGAACTTCTGGGAGAAGCTGTAATTTGTTGACCTTGTTCCTTTAGGGGCCGAAACAACACTTTTAGGGACTTAGGATCCCTTGGTTTATGGACATTTCATGCTTAGAGCTATAAGGCACAAAAATGTCTATAACAGTTGCCCCCTAAAGTATGAGGCCGTTTATCGGGTGAAATGCTTTATTAGGAGGATTCGAAGTTCTTTCAATGCTGGGAGGAGACCTGTAATAAGATACAGTACAATACATTATCTTCATACTGTTTTCATCATCTAGCTGAGGCGGGCATTCCCATGCTCAGCTTTATAAATTCATTTTCATGTACATAGGACAGACAATCGTCTGATGGTAGACTGATGATTCTGATAGAGCCATCATCCTTTTGGTAGGATGATTATCTGTGCTGCAACACTGTACATTTCAATGTCTTTATTCTCCTGAATATATATCGCAGCCCGGATGGATGAAACTAGATCCGGGGTCTTCAATCTCGTCCGATCTTCACTCGAAGTACAAGTCGATCCATGTGAGAAATGTTTTGAAGTCGAACATGGAAAGACATCGCTTGATTACAAGTGAATGATGTAAACTGTTAACAAGCGCGAGAGGAATCACCGATAATGATGATGACCCTCAAGGTACTGCAATACAATTCATGTGGTGTGAATAAAGGACTTGGCGTCGAACACCACGCAAAATCTTTTGGTCGAAGGCCATTGATGTATACCTGTCGCCGGAAGTGAGAAACTTGCCATTGAGGCATGCAAGCTTCAAAGTACTGAAGGGGGTGTTCCTAGATCAAATTCTTGGATAATGAGCTGGAGTCGACAAGAAGCGATCCGTCAAAGGAGGGCCTTAATGAATCCCACATAAATGACATGGAAAGGAGCAAATGATTTTGATGGAGGTGAAAACGATCTGATGATATATGGTTCAGGATGGCGGTCATGAAAGAATGAAGTGTAATGTATGGTAGTGGATGGGACACGGATGACTTCTCTGGATGACTTCTCTTGAACATGTCGGCAACACTTATGTGATGGATTGGTAGCATTTACCCCAAATGTGGATGGTATGGCGTGACCATGGTGATGTGACCGGTGAATGAAACAACCCAACCCGATTTAGGCACGGAATGGAAGTGTCATGTTCAAGAACGACTTGCTACCAATAAAGATTCTTTGAGTTTCTTCCCAATTTTTCCCTAGTCATTGCTGACCAATACCTCTTTATTTTTTTCAAGCTTGAGGAGGATAACATATGCTTGTTCTATAATTTTCCCTTCGGGCAAACCCATCGCTATGTTTTAACGAGCCTATCGATAGTGAAACTCGTTCTCATCTAAAGACAAGTTTGTCGCTATTAATCTTTTTAAAGAGTTTAACGACAAAGATAACTCGGTCCTTTTCATTTTTAGAGAGTCTGAAAAGGTACGTAAAGGTAACTCCGAAATTCCTTTTTCGTCATCTAATCCCTTAAGTCCGAAAAAGTATAAAACAATACAAAAGGGATGAATTTTCGATAATTTTAATGAGCCGAACAAAACAAGCGCTCGATCTTTTTGTGCAATAATCCCTCAGGTCCAAAAGATTAAAATCTAGAGGAGGGATAGCACTTCCGGTCGCTTTAACGAGCTGGAAGGCCAAAACTCGGCAATCTTTTCATATTTTATGAGTCAGTTGAAAAGAGCTTAAAGAAGACTCGTCTTTTGAGGAACGAGTGATAAAATGGGTAGCAGCTGATTCCAGGTAAGGGTTGGAATTTTCCAATCACGGAAGTGTCACAAGGATGGCTAGTGAAATCACTCTTCGCAGTTGTTCCTCAAAATGGGTAAACAATCAAATGGAGGTGAATGATCGGCCAATGGAAAAGTGCAGGTGACGGTGCAAACACGACCAAGGATTTAATGGCTGAAATGCTTCATTCACGATGGTTATTTACCGGGGAATAGTTCATTTTTTAACGAGCTTAAACGTGGGTGGAAACATTTGCTCATGTCTTATGTTTATTTTTTAACGAGCTTGAACTATGCGCTAAAACTGCTTGATTAGATGGTCTTGTTTTGATTTTTATCGTAAATAGCTTCGTCTTTCCCAAGATAGTACTGTATTTTCAACTGCTTCATCAAACTAGTTAGAAATGAACAATATTTGCTTGTAAATGAGATTAAAATGCTAATATTTTAATTTGAACTACGTAAAAGCAATCAAAAAGTGTTTTTTACCTCTCATTTTACCATTTCATTTGAACTTGGTTTGTTGGAGCTTTGGAGGTGCCTTTTCCCCCTCGATTTTCATCAGCTGATTTCGGGAGATTCTGTGGACGATTCTCGGTGCCGTCTGGACCAGGTAGGAGCTAAACCCGAGCTCTTTCATTTCATGGTTTCCTTTTTGCATTCTGTGCTTCATTCCCTGCTTTTCTGAGCCCCTGGGGTTTGAGGGGTTCGTTCTGCCATCAACGCACCCTTAGTACATCAAAACCTGCGCTGAATGTTGGCCTGTATGAAGGCAGTTTGACATTCAATGCAGCTGGAACACTGCTGCAGGTGCGTTGGGCGCAGAAAGGGAATTTGTTGCACAGTTTTTGATGGAATTTTTGCCTGTTTCTCATCAAAATCAGGATCTAACTCCTCTCTTGTTTGTTTTTCAGAGATCTCGGAGCAAGATGACCCTTACATGGTGAGAACGAGAACATGAAGAAGAGGACATGATTGCCCTACATGATCCAGTTACAGTGAACGCGCTGCGGAATTGTGGCTTGCTGAAGTTCTTCCGCATCTCTAGCATGAGACAGCAGATCAACTTACTGCAGTATTTGCTCGATGCTTGGGATCCTATCAATCAAGTTTTCCAGATTAGGGGCAAATCTATCCCCTTGACTGCAGTAGACATCTACTTCTTGACTGGCTTGTCGAGGCGGGGTGCCCCCATCTCTTTGTCAGGTTCGGCCCGAGGAGGTGACTCTGTGAGAGATTATGTCCGCCAGTATTGCAGGGAAGGATCTCAGCCGAGTAAAGATGGCAAGATCATCATCCGTGATGTCACTGACAGGTCCCTTAGGACTATCCTGTTTACTTTTGGTAGGATGGCCGATAGTGCGTCTCTTCATGTAGCCAACAGATCCTATATGCAGCATGCCTTGGAATGCCTCCAACCGAAGGTATTCAACTGGTGCGACGCAGTACTTCTTGTGATGAAAGATCAGTTGACCAAGATAAAGAACGGGAGGTTGAAGAACTTTGGGTTCGGTTCTATTTTGACCGCCTTTGCCTTGGAGAAGATACCACTGATGCAGCCGCAATACATTGCACTCAACTTACCTTCTCCTACTGAACCACGTATGCAGAGATGGGTTGACCATATGTCTAGGCATGCTGGCCAGTCTCAGATTTCGTTTTCCGATACCTTCTTCAGGTGGTTTGATCGTCAGGAGATGGTTTATGCCGAGTATCCATATGCTGGCATGGACTTTCGGGGTGATCCAGATTTAGTACTGCCGGATGGCGAGTAGTGGGGTGCTATTGGTAAAATCTTTGACCATATCGCTGTTTACTATTTTTATTTATAATGTCCTTGTGCTTTATTCTATCAAGACTTTAATCAAACTCATGTGTACATGCAGATGTTGGTCCTGTTCGTCCAGTAGTTCGCCTGAGAGTGCCAGTTGTTGCCCCGGCAGGAGAGGCCGCCGGGAGAGTTATTATTCGTGACCTCGATGTGGCTGAGACTCTCACAGCTGTGCAGGAGCAGGTTGAGAGCCTTACTCTCGGTATTCCAGATGTGAGGATCGACGAGCTACCTTTGCAGTTACAGCGGCATACTACTGGTGTGCCTAGACGATGGACTCGTCTCTTACGCATGATCGTACAGGCTGTGACTTGCTATCACGAGCATCATTAGACTAGGGTGCCCCCTCGCATTTTGAGTTTTTGGGTCATGTGACCGATTTTGTCTTGGTTACAGAACATTATATGTAAACCATAAACAGCTATATATATTTTGATTTTCGGGGTTTTATTTTGGTTGAGCTATATGATCCACATGTAAAACATTGATGATGTGTTTCTTTTTATAAATGTTGCAAATGTCTATCTAACACATAGTTTTCTAATGAGTCGGTTAATGTGTTTGAGTTTCTGGAAATATGTTGGTATTGAATAAGATCAAATTGTCTTTCCAAAATCTTAACCCTTAGGAACATGCGATAAATAGCTGGGTTTCGGACGGAATATATACCATTGAGATGTAGTATTACGAGTTGTGAGTCTAGCCTGACAATCAGTCGGCGTATACCATGGGTGATGGCATCAGAGAGAAGTTCTATCAACGCGCTATACTCAGCGATGTTATTCGTTGATTGACCAATACATACACCTCTGAAACTTACTAACTCGCCGCTTGGATTAAAAATGGCCCAGGCTGCGGAGGACAGGTTCCGCGAACTATGAATCGCTCCGTCGGCATATCCAACACACGGCTCCAAAAGGTTTGACATCTGCAATAAATGTAAAAAAGTGGATTACTCGACTAAAACAAACACTTTAGCGAAAACAAAATATAACAAAAGCATATTGGTTACTATTTAAGCATAGTAACGCTTGAGGTACAACCCATTACGAGGTTGCGCCAGTGGAACTCCGTCATAATCGATTAACTCGTAGGCTCCTTTTGCTAACACGCGTTTAACAATATAGGGGCCCATCCATAAAGACTTAACTTTACCTGCTCCCAATTTATTGGATTCTTGGTCGTAAAGCAAGACCAAGTCACCTTCTGAGAAGACACGGGGTTTGACATTTTTGTCGAATTGCGCCTTGACTCGTTTCATATGGGCTTCGTTAGCCAAAGCGGCATCACGACGGGTTTCATCCAATTGGATTAATTCCAAGAAATGAGCCTCTTCTTCTGAAGTTTCGGGGAGGAGATCGATTGCGAGTTTAAGAGACGAGATTTCACATTGGACTGGTAAGACTGCTTCCAGGCCATATACCAGTTGGAAGGGTGTGAACCCGGTTGCATTCCTTACCGATGTTCGGTAAGCCCACAAGGCTGAGTACAGGATTAGGTGCCACCTTCTTTTGTGAACTCCGATCATCCTTTGCAACATGCGCTTCAGGACCTTGTTGATCGCTTCAACTTGTCCGTTGGCTTGCGGATAATACGGAGTAGAGCTGTCGTGAGACAATCCTAGTTTGGCAGCTAATTCGAGCATCATGTGATTGCGAAAATGCGATCCATGATCTGTGACTATAGCCTGTGGTACGCCGAATCTGGCGACTACATGATTGAAAAAGAAAAGGGTAGCTGTTTCACCAGTATTATCTAATGTAGGCATCGCCTCGGCCCATTTGGTAAAATAGTCAACTGCGACTATGATATACCCATGCCCCCCGATCGAGGTGGGGTTACATGTCATGAAATCGATGCCCCATTTGGCGAATGGCCCAACAACAACTTGGCTGTAGAGGCGCGGGTGGTCTTCTGGTTTTGCTATCAAAAATTTGACAAGCATGGCAACTTCTGACTGTGGTTATGCAATCTTTGAACATTGTTGGCCAGAAGTATCCTGCTCGTAAGATTTTTTGTGCTGTAGCATATCCAGATTGATGCCCCCCACAGGCTCCTAAATGACACTCATTCAGGGCTTTTTCGGCCTCCTCATGGGTGAGGCACCTTCTCAGAACTGTATCGATGCCTCGATGGTAAAGTGTATCACCGACGATCATGTAGTATTTTGCTTGGTATCGAATACGTTTTTGTTCAGAGTGTGAGGTGTTTGGCCTAAACTTTTGGGTTTGGAGATAAATTATTATATCTCTATACCACTCATTGCTTGTAGATATCAGAAACAAATTCTCATCCACGATTGATTCTTCGGATGTTTCATCGTTGGACGACGATGGGAGATCGCATAATAGTTCTGCAAAAACTAGAGCTTTCTTTGATTTGGATTTTATAAATTCCAGATCAAACTCTTGAAGGATCGCTATCCATTTTGAATATTTGCCCCCCAGCAACTGTCGCGACAATATATAAGTCATGGGGTTGCAATTGGACAGAATGGTAGTTTTGCGAAAGAGGACATAGTGTCGAAATCTTTGTATCGCTTGAACAGCTGCAAGCGCTAGTTTTTCAACATAAGAATATTTTCTTTCTGTATCATTTAAGTTCTTACTTAAATAATATATAGGATGTTCAATTCCATTGACTTCTTGAACTAAAACCATTGTGATGGTTGTATCTGCTGCAGCCAGATACAGGTTAAAATCTCTTTGATAATCGGGGGCATACATTAAAGATGCTTTCATTAGGGAATCTTTTAAAGCATCAAAGGAAGCTTGCGCGACCTGATCCCAGACAAAGGGTACCTCCTTTTTCAAAAGATGTGTATAACCTTTAGCAAGTTCGGTGTAATTCGGAATGAACCTCCTCAGAAAGTTTGCTTTCCCTTGGAGTTTCTGAATCTGAAGCAAATTTGAAGGTGGAGGCAAATTTATGATTGCCTGGACCTTGCACGGGTCGAGACGAATCCCATCCTTGGAGACTACAAAGCCAAGTAAACGACCAGAACTGACGCAAAATACACATTTGTGTGGATTGAGTCATATCTTGTAGTGTCGGCAACGTAGAAATATCGCTCTTAAATGCTGCGGATGATCAGTCCGCTTTCGCGAATGAGCCGGAAGGTCGTCGAGGTATGGTTGAACAATGTTTTTGATGTCATGGAAGGCATAATTCATTGCCCTCTGAAACGTCGCCCCTGCGTTCTTTAAACCAAAGGGTAATTTTCGATACGCGAATGTGCCCCACGGACAAATGAATGCAGTCTTTGACTGGTCCTGTGGGCGGATATTTATTTGATTATACCTGGAAAATCCATCCATGAATGAAAAGATTTCACATCCGGCGCATTCATCAATTATCTGGTCGATGAAGGGTGTAGGGTAGTTGTCTTTTGGACAAGCTTGATTTACATCCCTATAATCGACACACACTCTAATCGTCCCCTGTTTCTTCATAATAGGGACAATATTCGATACCCAATCGGTTAGAGGAACCGGGTAGATGAAACCAGCATGGAGAAGTTTTTCAACTTCTGCCTTAATGGCAGCGGCTTTCTTAGGGTGCACCTGCCTTAGCCGTTGTCGTACTGGTTTAACATCTGGATACATCTTAATTTCGTGTTCAACGATACTCGAGTCGATGCCTGGAATTTCACTGTATGACCAAGCAAAGACATCTCTGAATTCGCAAAAAGAGCGTTATATATTTCCAGTTCTGAAGGAGAACAACATTTGCCAACATAAATATTCTCTACAACATCTGTTTTAGTCGAGATATTTATGGCTATAGTCTCTTCAATGTTGGATAAGTTTCGTTCGGAATCCACCGTATTTACAGTATTTGAAAGAAAATCAAATACTGAGGGATGATAAAGGTCATGTTGAGTCTCTTCTCCACAATCCGGAAGAAGGGAACGATGGTGGGAATCATTCCATGGTGCTCCTTCAATTACCATAGCTTGGAGAATTCCTTCGTCAGTGACATGCACTTGCGACCAAGGATCTGAAGGAGTACCATATTCTCTAGACCTATCTATCCAAATGCTTGATGAGCGTTGATTTGGGTTTGCCTCCCATGCTAGAAACATTGATTGCTATAATATTTCTATTGGGCTTGGGGGCAAAACCATTGCATGATCCATATTGATATCGTTTTCTGAGATCTTTGTAGAAGATATCATATTGCAGGTTCCTATTGACGCTACTTCCGCCAGATTGATTGGAGGTGGAAGAGCAAAAGTTCCCATTAGTATAGGATCTTTCAGTAGGCCTACTCCGATATTCTGAAGCGAATGGGGGCTTCCATGGATCATGGGAATGCTTCCTGTAACTTGGAAACCATTGGGGAGGAAGTTTTGTTGATCGACGATTGTAATCCCTCCTTGAAAGGGAAATGCAATCTTTCTAAAATAGGTCGACACAACAGCTGCCATGGCATATATCCATGGTCTTCCTAGTAGGATGTTGTAATCAAGATTCCCATCGATGACTTCAACATCTATTTCTACCGTTTTTCCCCCTAGTTCAACTTTCAAGTTATTTAGGATACCATATGGGGTATATGTCCTTCTGTCGAATGCTTTTAACGTCGTCACAGATCATGACAAGGTTGGAGATCCTAAAGTTTTCCAGCAACTCATCGACATAATACATGTAGATGCCCCCTCATCAATAATTGTTCGATGAACAGTTTTGTTGAGGGCTTTCACTTGAACAAGGAAAGCTAGTTGAGCCGGTAACTGAGGATCGTATCCTTTGTGGTCGAAGGATACAAGATTGGAATCCTTAGGATCAATCCCACCAATGGCTGATAACAAAGCTTGCCTTTGGGATGGGCAATTTTGTAGTACTTCAAGAGTCGACATAGCAGATGGCGATTGGGCAAAATCTTCCACTATGTTATAATGCTGCGCCGCTCTAGCACGGGGATTAAATGTCGACTTGTGTACTACTCCCTTCGGCGATTTTATTGTTAATTCAGGAATGGTAGGTGGTACAACTTCTGTCGAAGTTGTTGTCGAACTACTTGGTTGATCTTTATCCTTGTCGTTCGACAGCTGCGGATTCCCGTAATCTTTGTTCCTTGTCGAAATCAAAGCATCATTCTGCTGTTTCGAAATCGACAACATTAGCACTTAAGATGGGGAAGCATTTTCACTTTCAACCAGATTTGCTCCTGGATTTGGAAACGGATCAGTTAACACAACTAAGGTTTTCGAACTTTTAAAGAATCTCTTAAACTCAGCTTTGTATGGACATTCTTTTGTCTAATGATCCTCATCACATATGTGGCACCCTGTAGGGGGTTTCCTATTTCCAGGAGGGTTTGAAGAAGATTTTTCAGGTGATGATTCATCCTATTTCTTCTTCTTCCCTTTTCCTTTCTTCTTGCTTCCTGGTTGTTTGGTTTCTTTGCCCTTATCTGTCGATACAACATTTACTTCCGAAGCAAGAAGTTCATCTTTTGCATTTTGATCTAAAATCTTACGGGCCTTCTTGGATGTAGCCTTTGTCGATTTCATGTCTGTTGTGCCAATCACGCCATCGCCGGCGTGAGAGTCATTGTTCGATTTAGGAGGAGGAGGAATTGAGAATTCCGGTCTAGGGGCGTCAGGTATTTTGTCGTAGAGCGTGCCGGACTGAGTATAAATCAAGTCTAGATATTGTGCACGAGCGATAACTTGCTCTTCTGTTACGACTCCCCCCTTTGCCACATCTTCCGTGATGGAAGGTAATAATGACTTGATAAACCATTCAGCTAATAGCTGATCGGGAACGTACGTTTTTACCATCCTACGACGACGTCGCCACTCATGTATATGATCAGATATGTGAGTGGCCGTTGTCTGTTTGAAGTTGGTAAGGAGTTCTGTTCCCATTTCATACCTTATCGGTAATTGAAAATGGGTTAAAAAGGTTGTGGCTAAGGTACTGAAGTTGTCGAACGAAGCTCTAGGCAATTCAATGTACCATTTTGCCGCTGGACCCGTTAACGTCCTCTGAAAGAGGCGAAGCCTTATCGAATCATCATTTAGGGTGTTTGATGAACACCATAGATGAAATGTCATCACGTGATTCGATGGATCTTCACCCGGATTCCCATTAAATTTAGGAATATCTGATGGAAGTTTATGTGGAATCGCTGGCCACCAAGGGGCGTAAGCAATTGGATCGTTTGTTAACCGGTTTAAATCAGGTAACTCTAAAGTTGCCACGAATGGTAACTGCTGATTCAGATTAGGTGAAGCATACCCAGGGTAAGATGGGATTGCCTGAGCAGTTGGTCTTTGCATGCCAGCATAATGCATTTGATGCTGATATGACTGATAAGGTTGGTGGACATGACCATTGTAAAATGGTTGATTTTGACCGTTTTGAATGTACGGCTGTCCACTGTTCGCAAAGATTTGCTGCTCAGAACCTTGGTATACTTGTTGGAATTGTGGTTGTTGGTATTGCACCAGCCATGGTTGAGAAGCCATGTGTTGTTGTGCTATACTAACCATTGGACCAAGGTGTGGGGTAATTGTACCCGTCTGGACTTGCGTCACCCCACCAGTTGGCGATTGTGGTTGAGTCACAGGGTCAAGGGGCTGTTGCATTACAACCTGAGAAATCTGAGGTTGACATACAACAGGCAGCGTTTGAACTTGTGACACCGTCACAATAGCTGGTGTAGTTAGGATATTCGACATAGGTACACATTTTTGCATCGAATACACAACCCTTGGTTGTTGAGGTAGTATAGGTACCCAACCACTTGAGGTAATTCCAGTATAACCTGAATATTGCTGTGAACTCCCGTATGGATATCCTCCTGGAGGGGATAATGAAAGGGCATACTGCCCCCCATACGGTGGTAATCCAGAACTCAAGGGGATTGTTTGCCCTTGGGGACCAGACTGCCCAAATTGACCTCCAAATGGATCAATTTGTTGAGACTCAACACAAGAGTTTCTGGATATTATTCCGGATGAACAAACAGGAACGGACCAGACTGTCGAAATAGCCCCTGAGTGGGCTCCTTCTAGCGGTTGAGAGCTAGTTGGGACAGATGGTATGCCGACGAACATTGTCGGAGTGACGACAGGGAGTTCTGCTGTCGCTGTGTCAGACGACACAGTCCTAGATGTTGACGGTTGTTCAGACATTTGGAGTCTATCCAAAAGATTACCTAGCGATTCTACAGGAACTTCCACTGGTGGTAGACTAACTTCTGATGAAGAAGGATATAGAGTGATCCCGACTCCAAAGTGCGTTGGAGTACTTGTTTGAGGATCTTCTACAATTTCTTCAATTGCAATCAGACCAGGTGGAAGGGGAAGACCGTCAGGTCCATAAAATATTTCTGGTGCCGAAGAAGGGGTGGGATCGACAGCGACAGATGTTTGAAGAGCAAGAATCTCTGACCCGGTTGTAGATGGAACTGGTTCGGTAACACAAGTGTTTACTCTCAGACTAGGATCAGTATCACTGTCCCTCTGTGGTTGTTGAACTTCTTCTGTAGAGGCAGGGATTCCAGAAATGTTTGGAGTAACCGGAATCTCGAATGTCGTTGGAACACTTGTTCTAACTTTAATAGGAGATTTTGAACCAGTTAAACGAGTTCGCTTTGTCTGTACTGGTTTCGATTCCGGAGACAAAGACGGTTGACTCATAAGCCTCCGCGAATGACAGGGTTTCAATTGACTTTCTTCCACGATTGCGGATTACTCGATCAACTAAAATAAAAAGGGGAAGTATGTTTCCGAATTAAATGAATTTTAGACGCTTTTGACACAACTTGTGTTTTCAATTTTAAAGAGTCGAGAAAAAACAAAAGATGACTCTATCTCCTTCGATTTTTAATGAGCCTGAAGTGACAAGTGCTCAGATGGACCTTTTCCGTTAAGGAGTCTGAAAAGGAACGAAAGGGACTGCTCTGGAGATCTAGGTAGAGGGAGAACCAAACCAATCGCAAAACTGCAGAATACTTTTTACGGTACGGCAGTCAATCTTCCAGAATGCTGTGTTCGGTGCATTGCGATCAGTAGGGCGGTCGACATGGCTTCCTATGGATAAAAGGTTTTAAGCCTATAGGGGTCTCCCAATATATACTCGACGGTACGTGGGAGCACAAGTTCGTACTGGCACTTATCGTCTCAAAGTGGAGGAATCACCCAACCATCAGTGAGGACAACAGTTACCAGGCTTTACGACGCCGGAATACGTCTCTAGCCTAGACCTCTAAATGTTGTGCGTTAAGTTCCAAAGCGTTGTTAGATTCATTCAATTTATTTTAAGTTGATCTTTCTTAGAAGTTTTCCTTTTGGGATCACCACGAGATGTAGATGTAATTCCTAAAATGCAATCTAAAGATGATAAGCAAACTTTTATCTCTTTTCAGCAATGAAAATCCTAGCTACAAGGGGAAAAGAAAGACACAATCTTTTCTCAAAGAGCAAAGAGCACACTGTAGATGCACTTTTCCTAAATCAAGCCAAACAGACTATCAATATGCAAATGCACATATGCATGTATTTGTTTTCACTTTCTTAATATTGATGCCTAAAAAGAAAGTTGATATACAAATCTGAATTTGCTTTCAAGTGACAAAGACAAACAAGCTTCTTTTCGAAATCAAAAGGTAGAGATGATTACGACACTTTATGATTTTGAAATAAACACTCGTTTCGACACTAGAAAGTCTCATATTCAAACCAAAGGCAAAAGTAAAAGCATAATCGTCTGTCAACAACAAATAAACTTTCTCCTAAGATCAAAATCGACACTTACGACAGATCTAAATCAAAGGACGGCAGTATGACTATTCTACTTTTTCAATGGAAAACTGTAAATGATGTAACAAACACACAAAGAACATCTACAGTCTTTTTTTACAAAGGAGGCGGAATTAAGGCAAAGAAAAGGGGTTTTTAAACAGACACACACTGATCACAGGCTGCAAAAATCAGAGACAAAACTGAAAAAATGAAGCAAAGAACCTCAGCTGCACAGGGCTAGGCTGATCAGCGCACTTGTTACACAGAGAAACTGGATTGCAGCGCAGGTAGCCCTCTCGGGAACTGCGTTGAAATGCAGAATCTCTTCACAGTGCCTGCGCTGGGGCAGAAACGAGAATTCTATCCGGGTTCTGGGTCACGGTTTGCAGTTTAATCTATGGTTTTTGGCCGAGTAAAAGCAATCAGTAATGCACAATCAGAGGGTGGATTTAAAGGAGGTCTAAGAGCTGTCACAAAGGGTAATCAGATCATTTGTGAATCAGCTGTTCGAATCATAAACAAATCCAGTGAATGGATTGAAGCAACAGATGTCTACTTTGCATTTGATAATGGCAAATGCAGTTCGATTGCTACTTTTGTGTTTATGAAACAAACAACAAGAGAAACACAAACACACTAACTAGACATGATCCCCAGTGGAGTCACCATTTTGTTAACGGGAAAAGTGTCTAGTCAGAACGCCCCTATCCCACTAAGGCGTGACAGTACCTTAGAAACAAACAGAGAAAACTACTTTCGTATTCTTCTTTATGAACTATAAACGAAGAGGAATAGGATGAACCAACCTGTGTCTTGCGCTAGTCCTTTGATCCAATCTCTCTCCTCTTTGACAGCTTCCAGCTACCTGCTCCCTTACTTGCCTAGTTTCACCAAGTTCCTGCAAGATCACAGAAGGAGAAAACTAGACAAAGACATGGATTTATATTCATAAATAGCTTAGGATCAGATTTAAGCTAAACATGCAAATATAACAAAACATCATTGATGCACAAGCACGTAGGAGAAACTCAAATAGTTTTATTGATATAACAAGAAGGTCCAGGAGGAGTTACAACCGATGATTCCTGATCCAGCATCAACCCCCCAGCAAATGAATCCCCTCTTCACCTCCAACAAAGCATAAATCACCCAATACTCCGATCTCTGTCTCAAAACCAACAACAATTCTCTACAATGTACAAAATTCCAGCCTCCGGATCTCTTGAATGAGGGATCCATATATAGATGTATGCAAAGAGGATGAGTCAGCTTATGATTTGACTAGTGGCTTCTCTCTATCAGTTCTTGCTTCCACTTGGATACTAAGAGCCTCTTACTCATCCTTGGTCGAACTCAGTGAGGCAAGTGTCATTGGGGAAGATTCTGGAAGCTTCCATTGTCTGTCCACCTCGCCGAATGACACTACCATTTGTCATTTCCCGCTCAACGCACCCTGGTAGTGCATTTAGGTGTGTTGCAATGCACCTAGCTAGTGTACTTGGGTGCTATGCAACGCAGCTAGCTAGTGGAGCAGCTGAAATGATCCTGATTTGACTGATTCTGAGCAGTTTCTGGTGGAGAACTTCTGGGAGAAGCTGTAATTTGTTGGCCTTGTTCCTTTAGGGGCCGGAACAACACTTTTAGGGACTTAGGATCCCTTGGTTTATGGACATTTCATGCTTAGAGCTGTAAGGCACAAAAATGTCTATAACACTCTAGGGTATACTCCAATATCAACTTGCTGAAAGACATTCTCCTGATCCAGAAGAAAAAATGTTGCACCAAAGCTGTAAAATCAAAATTACTAAGATACAAGTTTGAAATACGAGTTCTAATGTGATTTCAGGCCTTTGATACCATGTAGAAATTTGATAGAAGTTACAATTGCTCAAGTTTTCAAACTGAAAAACAAGAGACAAAATTTTACTCTACTGATTTGCGGAACCCAAAACTGAACACCACAAGTACATAGTGATTTCTAGGGGAACCTAACTGGGAAAAACCCCTTAAGCCTCTTTGCATTAATCAGTTGAATAGAGAAACTATTACAATTACTTGCTCCAGCTTTGAGCACAACTTAGAAAAGAAGAACTATTCTCTTTGTTGAATGAGAAACTCTGGCCAGCACTTAGAAAAGTATCTTCTCATCTAGCCTCCTGTTTCCTTGCACAATCCTTGAGTAAATTAACTCCCAAAAGACAAGAATTTCCTCTTATTTTCTTACCAAATTCCCAAGGATTTATCTCCTCACTACATGCAACAACCGTAGATTAAGACTAGAATACAAATCATGTTACACTAGTCTTGTCTCTTCCAATTCATCTGAGAAATTCGAATTCCATTGCACAACTGATCTTCAACTGACTCTATCAATAGTTAGAGGTTAGTTAATTGAATACACATAGAAATAACTTAACAAGATTGCTAAAATTTACCAATCAACGCATGCATAAATGAAACCTAAGCCCCTAACTCAAATTTACTGAGCTAACTAAGTGAAAAGAGCCATGTCACACTAGTTAACTTCCTCCAAGTTGTCTTGCTGATGTGGAAATTCGATTTACTCAATTTGACTAAGGCTAAAGTCAAATTGAGCCTTTCTTGCTACATTTTTTAACACTTTTCTTCCTTTTGATAAGAGCTTTGTATATACTTATTTCCTCAAGATTTACAGTTTCATTAGGAGCATCTCTAATCGCTTTCCTCGCAGTTTTAAAATCATTATCATACCAAGAGTTGGAAGTTTTATTATTCTTTTATATGACACATCAGTAGAGAATTTGTTAATTGTATTAGAGAGGGTTGCAGTAAAATTGTAGTAGATGTGATCAATGTTATGAGAGGGTTGTAGTAAAATTGTAGTAGATGTGATTGATGTTATAATTATATGTTAAGAAACCTAAATCCCTCTTTAAATCTTGTAATAAGAGATTAATTTTACTTATGTCAAAACGAATGTTCCTTTGACTCTCATAATTATTTACATATGGTTGGAGTGCATGTCAAGATTTAGGGTTAAGGATAAAGGTATTTGGTTAGAATCAGTCTCATGGTAATTTAGGAGGTCAAAACTTACAATGTGATTGAGAACATGGGTGTTAGATATTGCATAATCCACAACACTACTACACGACCCATGAATACAATTCGTCTAGCTAGAGGTTGGCCACTTATTAATTCCATTGCAAATTATCAATTCTTGGGAACCGCAAAGCTTGATAATCTCAGCACCAAAAAGGTTCTCAGTTGTGTCTTCAGAATTTCTTTTGAATCTACTAGCTAAGTCATAGTACTCATCTAGCCATAAGGGGTTAGGGTTAGAGTTGTACTTACGAGAGTTTCTTGGTTAGTGGTTGTTCTAGCATTAATTCCCCAAGCAAAATTACATTACCTTCATTCCTTAGACTATGGATATCTTTTTCTAAGGTATTGAAGGCGAAATTCATATCTAGGTTTTTATTCTTATAGGAGGTAGATTTGATAGGAGCAAAATAACAAATTGCAAGAAAAATCCCATTACTGTTAAAATCAGAATTTTAAATCCACATGTACTAATTAAGGGGGCCAATCTTATTAAGAAGAACGTGGGAAGAAATATAATTATTTATGTAACAAGATATGACACCAAAACCTTAATGAGAGGATTTCCTATTCCAAGTTGACTATAGAATGAATCCATCTATGTGGGGAATCCTAGATTCATCATGCTCCCAAGTTTCAACTAAGTGAATATGATCAATATCACTCTGGATCTAGCTTAACATAGGACCTTTACTCCATGGAAAATGTTGACAGTTCTAGAAGAGGATCTAGAGTGTTCCTAATTCCTATTTTTCACTTTTGTTTTGGACTCTATCTCTAATAATAACTTTCCTATTTCTAATGATTATCCATTTCATTTCCTTTCTTGCTTCCTTCACCTTTTGGACCTCTTTCCTTAGTTCAACTTGGTCTTCTGGAATAAGATATTCATTTATAAAGATTCCTTACCCTTTTAGGCTTGGTGTTTACTAATTGTACTAATTTATGGTCATTACAACTTACCTTAACATGGATCAATCTAGATTTATGCTCAAGTATCTCTCCCACCCTTTTTGCTTCTTTTAGATAAGTTGTTTGAATTTGTTACTATTTCTAATGTGTCCTCATCATTTTGCTCTTTTATGCCAATGAGTAAAAGGTCTAGTGCTCTTTTGTGGCACTCATGATCTAGTTCAATTAGTTTATTAATTTCCTCTTTTATGGGTTTGATATCTAATTTATTCTCTATGTTTCTTAGGGGTGGATTATTATTTAATTTTTCTTTTAATTCTTTAATCTCAACTCTCACGGTGTTGTTGTCTCCAACCATTGATTTTTTTTGTCTTCAATTTCTTACATCCTATCTTTCTTTGCTTGGAGTTCAATCTTGAGTGTTATCATATTAATTTCTAATGATTTTTCGTTGTTGTCAAGAAATGTATATAATTCAAGTTTATGTTTTGTAAACATTGTAGACAATTCTTGTTTAAGTTTCCTTTCTCTTTCTTCTCTTCTCTTTCTAAAGATTCAATGTAGTCGTAAAGAATCTATAGGGTAATTTTTCTTGGCCTCCCTTTGCTAGGGGGAGGTTTAGAGAAATGAGGAGAAGTACTCATACTTTAAACAAATAGAACTTAGTAAGAAGATAGAGAAAGTAGGTGAAAGAGAATTTATGCAACTGGGATACTTGAACCCATAGAAACTACAACAATATAAATCCCTAGACCGAAGAAGTATATCAAAGAAAGGCCTTCAACCATAGATTAGAGTGGGAACATAATCAAATGCACTCCATCCGTAGAGATAAAATGGCCTTAGATTGTAGACTTGCACCACAAAGATATAATAAAACTTGCCTCAAACCATAGACTCGCATCGCAGAGGTATAATAATTACTGTTCAAATGTGTAGAGTTTATAATGTATACAAACGACAAAGAAAAGAAAATCCGAGAGTTGTAGAGAGAATAAAATTTGAGAATTATAGAGAATATCCAAAAGCCACAATGAATTATCCAAAAGCTGTAGAGATTAAGACAAGGATATATCTAGGCCACAAAGTTTATAATGTATATGAGTGACAAATAAAGGAAATCCAATAGCAAGAGAGACAATCAAATTCAAGAAACATAGAGAAGTATCCAAAAGAAATATGGGCCAAAATTAGGATTAAAAATATTATTATATAAAATAAGTAATATAAAAGATTCAATTATATATATATATATATATTTCAATGAAACAAGTAAGGGAATTTGTATTAATAAAATATGGAGATGGGCCCAAAACCCTTACATCAATTTTTTGAGACAAAATCTTGATCTTCAACATAGCAAACAAAGTGTGTACTTGATTGAGGTGGCTCCAAAAATAGAAGTGGCAATGAAATAACTCAAAAATAAAATTCATCAAATAGAAGCGAAACCAAGACCAGATCGTATTGCTCATCGCCCTTATTCCAACGTTGTGAATGATACTTAAATTTGAGTTCTTATGCTCAAGATATAGCTGTTCAAAGTTCTGGTCAAACTAGGCCAAGTGACACTCACTAACGATGCAATAATTGGGTGAAGGACGCACAAAAAATGACGATCAGAAAGGGAAAAATTTTAACCTTTTTAAATTCACTCGGTGACCCTTAATAGGATCTGAAATTTTAACCATATGTTTTAAAAAAAACAAAAAAGATAAAAATACTGGCGTGGCTAGCGGCCAACCCCCAACAAAATCCATATATATATTAAACAAAATACAATGGGTGGGTCACTGATCAGGAGCTCAAAATTTGCCAAAAATTCAAATTTGTTAGAATGGTGTGGAACCTAAATTCCTGCGTAGATCTCATCGTCCTGATTCCGGTGCAACTCGTTTCGTAGAAAACCGATATCACATGCTCAAGATATTGCGTGCTGATAATTTGCTCAAACATGGAAAAATTTTGCAAGTGATGACAGGGATGTTGAATGGGAATCCATACAGACCAGTCAGCAAAAGGAATATTCTTGGTATATTCTTGTGGTATATTCCTTTGTCATATTCTTTGGAATATTCTTCAAGCTCCGTGGCATCACTCTATTGGATCACGTGTTTTGTTTGGGGCCAATGAGGAGGTGAAAAGTGTCTAAGCCTGAGGCCACCACGTGTCCTCCTCGGCATGGAAAAATTTGTTATGGCGGATAGGGCGAAGGCCGAGCTCAACCCTGCGACCTCCCATCACATAGACCAACCACTTTACCATTACGCCCGCACTGTGTTACATAACCATATGGGGAGGTGAACATATTTAAGTTTGTAAGGGTTCCATTTTGGGCGATGGGGACCATGGTTAACCCCCAACCCCGGTCTACTGACCATGGTTAGGGGCTAACCACGGCCCCAAACCTTAACTGTTGTTGATAATTGATAACAATAAGCGCCCACGTGAATTCATATGCAGGAGGTGGAGTGGGGGGCTCGACTGGAGGGGGTGGGCCGTTAGCCTTAGCCCCAGGCATGTGCCCCCACTCCCCCCCAATGTGACCAGAAATTTTAGAATTTAAGCGTCAGAGGACATTTGAATGATCCAAAAATTTGGCCCGATTTTCAATGAAAATGTCACTTAGTTAGAGCACTTGGCAGGCAAAATTGTAGGATGATGCTGACTTTTGAAGAAAATGTAGAGTGAATAGTGGGAAAACTAGGAGAGGTCATAACTTCTCCAATTTTCGACCAAATTGGATGCAGAAAGAGGCTAGGTAGTCATTTTCAGATATTTTGGACTCATTGGAGTAGGTAAAATGGGTGCCATGGTCAACCAAAGTGTTAAATTAGCTTATGGAGGAGTTTGAAGATGGAGATGACCTTGCAGGGGTTTTCTAGCCTCCATGTGTTTTCTGCAACAACTATTACATCAGTGTTGTATCTTTTATTCCTCTTTTCTCTATGTGTTTTTGAGAAGAGACTTGTTTATGTACTTCAAGTGGATTGTAGTACCGTTGAAGCTCTTTGAAGTTGGAGTATGGGGCCTTGGTGCAAGATCCCTTTGTTTGATGAAAGTTTACATGTTTGACTATAAGTTTACATGTATATGGAGTGATAACTCTTGCAGAAGTTGTTTCTTTGAAGGAGAAACTAACCATTCCATTTCTCAGCACTTTATGTACTCTTCTTTTTCTAAACATTGAGCATAATGAGAAGGGGTCATGCCATTAGAGTTGATCCAAGGAGATGTAGCCCAAGAGGGGTGAACTCCTTTAACAATGGCTGGTGTATTACTGATTGATGCATGCTTCCATTTAGTGTTTTGATTTCATGTTTAAAGTTTCTCATGAAACTAACTTAAAAAAACACACATAAAAACTCATGTTTTTACTTGCTGTTTCGGAGTGCAAACCTCAAGCACATTTTTGTATTCTGATGAGGATATTAACATAGAAAACTAATATTCCACATTCATATCAAGTTGGTATTAGAGCACTTTTTTCTTTGTGCAAGGAGGAATTGACTGTTGTTTGCAAGTGAATGTGTTTTGAAGCTCAAGTGAGGAGAAGGTTTTGGAAAGGAGAGCAATATTGTTATAATCTCTACCACTAGTTCTACCTCAAGTTGTAGTAGAAGCTTCAAGAAAAGTATGTCCCAAGGAGGATATCCTGCAAGAATGTTAGAGGATGTGAAGGATTTTAGAAAGGATTTCTTAGACATGGCAGAAATGGTGAAAGTCCTTTATGAAGAGAAGAATACCAAATTGCAAGGTTAAATTTGTAGACCTCCAAGAGGAGAATGTTCTCTAAGGGAAGAAGGTAACAAGAATGGTGATAACCCACCATCTTCTCCACAATCTTCATGTTTTTCTACAACTCTTATGCAAGATGCTAGTGTAGAAAGTCCCTCAGAGAAGGATGATGGAAATATTTGTACCCTTTGTCCACATGATGTGGAGGATGAGGTTCTATCAGCACCCAAATTCAAGGAGCTAAAACAAGAGAGCCAGAGAGTCCAAGAAGACACATCCAGAATCAAAAGAGAGTTTGAAAAGATCTTTGTATGTCAATCAAAATATGAGGCAAATGGTAAGAATTTAATTTCTTCTTCTTTACATGCAAGTGTTGATGTAAATTCATTTGCAGCCTTTGAAAAACATAGTAAAGGCATTGCATCCAAGCTCTTGAACAAGATGGGTTACAAGGGAGGAGGCCTTGGAGTGAACCATCAAGGCATTAAAAATACAATTGAGGCAAAGGAGAGGCATAAATATGAAGGCTTAGGCTATGTTACAAAATAATAATGGTCTTCTAGCGACATCTCATAGGTATCATGTTCCTTTTTCCATAAGGGAGGACATGAGGAGGAAAGATGTTGGGATTTTCATCCAGAATTGGTATTCGCTTGGTTCCTCAAGCATAAGGAGGACTTGAAGTGCAAAACATCTCCAAAGAGAGATGAAAAATTTGAAGAAGAAACAAAGCTAAGTTCTTCATGCCATGCAAGTTCCTCATGCAAGAAGTGTAAGCCAAAGGACAACAAAAAGAGGTATAATCATCCTGTTATTTCAAATGCTTTTCATAATGGAAAATGACATGCTGATTGGAATAACATGTTGAGGAATGTGTTTCCATGCACATTTTTCATTTCATCTAACCATTGTGTAGATAAGTGCTATAAAAGGAAAGAAATCATCAAGAAGATGTTTATGTCTAATGGAATTAAGACTGAAAAGAGAAACTCATCCAAGGTTAAAGCATGTGAGCCAAGAGAATCTCAAAATAACTTCTGCACACACTACAATATCAGTGGGCATTGGATTGAGAAGTGTTGGAAATTGTTTCCATAACTTCATCTTGGAAAGGGAAAGCAAATTATGCAAGAACCAGAAGAGGAAGCAACAAAAGAAAAAGTGGGGCAAGATGCAACCATCCCTGAAGTAGCTCCATAAGAAGAAAAAGTTCAAATAGAGGGTTCATTTACCTGGTTGGGTAAGAAATGGGCAGACTATTTGTCCAACTGAAGTTTGTAAATATTTGTTTTTCACTAGTTTCATATCCCCATACTTGGGCAGTTTGTTAACGTGACGTTCATAAATAAATTACTTATATGCAACAGTGTGCATTATTATGCTAGTTTGGCTTGTTGATAGTCAATTTGAATGGAAAATTTGGGAGTCAAGTTTATTCCATCTTGTAAAATTCATCTCTATTTGTAGTTTAAGAAAACATTTTAAAACTATTGTATGAGTAGTTGCTACACATTTAGTATATTACAAATGTGTTAAGCCCTCAGTTATACAAGTATTCACTATGTGAAAATTGTTTGGTTCATTTGTCAAAGTCTTTTTGGGATCTTATCCTTGATAAGGGTTTTGTAGAAAATCGTCGAGAAGAACATTGAACTTGAATTCTTTGGTTGGGTTATATTTCAAGCTCATATTGAGAAAGAGCTAAGACAAGTACAAGTCAAGGCACTACAATCATTGATTGGATCGAGTTTGGAAACATGAAGGAATTGTACCTTCAAATGTTGAACAATTGAAAGTGAACTTCTGGGTCCAAAAAGTTTTCTGTGGGGAAGAGTGATCAGGAACTCAAAATTTACCAAAAATTAAAAGGTTTTAGAATGGTGTGGAACCTGAACGACCATGTATATCTCGATGTCCTAATTCCAGCGCAACTTGTTTCGTGAAAAACCGATATAACATGCTCAAGATAGCACATGCTGATCATTTGCTCAAACATAGAAAATTTTTGCAGGTGCTGACATGGATGCTGACTGGGCATCCATACAACCCAGTTAGAAAAAGGAATATTCTTGGTATATTCCTGTGGTATATTCCTTTAGCATATTCTTTGGAATATTCTTCAGGATTGGTGGCATCACTCTTTTGGTCCACATGTTTTGTTTGGGGCCAATGAGGAGGTGACACGTGGCTAAGCCTGAGGCTACCACGTGTCCTCCTTGTGGCATGGAAAAATTTATTATGGTAGATAGGGTGGAGGATGGGTTTGACCCCATGACCTCCCATCGCACAGACCAACCACTTTACCATTGCATCCGCACTGTGTTACTTAACCATATGGGGAGGTAGATGTATTTAAGTTTGCATGGGTTCCATTTTGGGTGATGGGGACCATGGTTAACCCCCAACCCCAATCCACGGACCATGGTTAGGGGATAACCATGGCCCCAAACCTTAACCACCATCGATAACCGATAAAAATAACTACCCATGTGAACACATATGCAGGAGGTGGAATGGGGGGCCTCACTGGTGGGGGTGGGACATTGGACTTAGCCCTGGGCACATGGCCAGAATTTTCGGAAATTAAGAGTTAGAGCACGTTTTAATGATTCGACAATTTTGCCTGATTTTTGGTGAAAATGTCACTTAATTAGAGCACTTGGCGGGAAAAATTGTAGGATGATGCCGGATTTTGGGGAAAATGTAGAGTGAATAATGGGAAAACTAGGAGAGGTCATAAATTCTCTAATTTTCAACAAAATTGGATGTAGAAAGAGGCTAGGTAGCCATTTTTGGATATTATGGACTCATTGGAGTAGGTTCCAAAATCAAAGGAGCACTTATAGATATGATTTTTTCATATTTAATTCTATGGGTGCCATGGTCAACTAGAGTGTTGAATCAATTTATGGAGGAGTTTGAAGCTGAAGATGAGCTTGCAGGGGTTTTCCAGCCTCCATGTGATTTTTGCAATAGCTATTACATCAGTGCTATATCTTTTATTCCTCTTTTCTCTATGTGTTTTGGAGAAGAGACTTGTTTATGTACTTCAAGTGGATTATAGTACAGCTGATGCTCTTTGAATTTGGAGTATGGGGTCTTGGTGCAAGATGTCTTTGTTTTCTGAAATTTTACATATTTGACTATAGGTTTACATGTATATGGAGTGATAAATCTTACATAAGTTGTTTCTTTGAAGGAGAAACTAACCATTCCATTTCTCAGCACTTTATGTACTCTTCTTTTTCTAAACATTGAGCATAATGAGAAGGGGTCATGCCATTAGAGCTGATCCAAGGAGATGTAGCCCAGGAGGGGTGAAATCCTTTAACAATGGATAGTGTATTACTGATTGATGCATGCTTCCATTCAGTGTTTTGATTTCATGTTTAAAGTTTTTCATGAAATTAACTTAAGAAAACACACATAAAAACTCATGTTTTTACTTGCTATTTTGGAGTACAAACCTCAAGCACATTTTTGTATTCTGATGAGGATCTTAGCATAGAAAACTAATATTCCACATTTAGATCAATCACCCACCAATAAACCTACCCCACCTAGAAACATAACGGTTACAAAAATGAAGGGGAGTCAGCAGGGTTTGAACTCGCCTAGTCCGGGTGGGCCAACCTGTCAAACAAGCGACCCCATATATGTATTATAATGCAAACCACCATACCATTTTAAACAATGAGTTGTTATTCAAATCAATGATCGTGCCATAAATATAACATTGCACCAAAAATTAAGGTTATGTGGGGTTGGACCCCGAAACCTCCCCAACCACAACGCCTTAACATAGTACTGTTGACCAACGGGCCAAAGACCCGTCCATTGAAACTTTTGCCACACAATTTTTATTTAAAACCATACACATTTTCCTGTTGGAGCTAATGGAGGGGAGAGAAGAGGTCTGTGGAGCGGAACTAGGAGCGGTTAAGGAGTGGCAGAACCCTGAAGAGGGGTATCTTTTGATGCTGAGAAGATTCCTTTGGGATCTAGAAGTGCCAGTGTCAGAATGAGACAAATTTATAGTCATTTTTACACAATTTCATGCCAGGAATCCAATGGTGATGTCCATTTCTACATCTGAGCTATGATTTTTTCATGCATGATCAAGATTGTAGGTATAAGGGTCATTTATGTAAAGTTTATTGTAATTCATTTCTTTGTTTCCATTTAACGAAAGAAGGCCTCCCCACTTTGAGTAGGGCCCGAAGATGTAACCTAGATTGAGTGAACTCTGTAATCAAATTGTTTGTGTTCCTTTGATCTCATGGTTGCTTTATGATTTTCGATTCTTTTAGTGTGTTTAAATTACTTAGTTACATGATCTTTTATATGCAATTTTGTATGCATCCTTGAAGTTAAAAGATCTAGATCAAGTTTTGTATCAGAGCAGGTCTTCTTGATGCAAGTTGCATGAGTGAATGCTAACTAGGAACAAGCTCCAAAGAGGAGAAGGCAAAATAAATCCTTTGATCCCGAAGCGGGGTGTGCACCATGAAGACGAAACATGGTAGATGAGGAAGCTCGAATGGAGGAAGAGCGAAATTATCGCAAGATTTTCATCACCATGCAGAGAAAGTTGACAATTTGTTTGTAGAATATGAGAAGACAATAAAGCCCGAGAAGAAAGAACCAAATGACCATGCATTAGTAAATGATGAAGGTAGAAGAGGAGAGCCTCTCAAACCACCCTCTCCATCCTCTAGTGACAACTCTTCTTTTTCTTATTCTTCTCATCACTCTAACATGCATCATAGGAATACATCTAAGAAGCCATTTTTTAAAGATAAATGTAAAGTTTTATTTTCCCACATATAATGGAGAATGTAATGTAGAGAAACTAAACAATTGGATTAGATAGAACGAGGTTTATTTTTGGATTCAACAGATCAAGGAAGATGAGGCCAAGATCTAATTAGCATCTCTTCGACTGAGTGGCATTGCTCTCGTTTGTTGGGAGAGCAAGTTCTAGAAATAGAAAAAAAACTTGGGTAGTCTCCTTTCTTCTTGGTCCAATTTTGTTTCTGCATTAAACGATCAGTTTTATACTTTGGGTTGTTGACAAAAGGACTTAATGGAATGAAAATATTTAAGACAAGGAAAGGGTCAGAATGTACAAAGCTTCACATAAGAGTTTACAAAACAAGCATTGAATTTGGTCATTTCACTTGATTCACCCAAAACTGTAACAAAGTATATTGGTGCTTTACATAGTTACATTAGGCATTCTTTGTTATTATTTGAGCCTACTACTATTGATGCGACCAGTGTGAAGGCCATTCACCTTGAAATCAGGGGAAATAATGATAAAGAAGAGAAACCAAAGAAATCATCTTTTAAACCTCATAATGGAAAGTTCAAAGGAAAAGGAAAGGGAAAGGACAAGAAGGCAACTACAACCAAGGAGGAAGGAGCAAAGCCATCTTGCACACATTTCCAGAAGGAAGGCCATGATGATGAAAATTGTTGGAAGTTGCATTTGGAGTTGAAACCAAAGATATTTGGTGGGAAGAATAAGAAAAAGATGGTGGAAACTGCACAATCAGGACCTTGGATCTGATTTCGGTGACGAGGCACTGATCACAACAGTGGGCATGCAAGGTACTCTTTTTCTTCATGCTAGTGAAAATTCTGAATTGCATGCAAGTACAAGTTCTTCAGATGAGTCTTTTGTTAGTGAACGAAAGAGGATTGAATTGTTCCACATTAGGTTAAAATGAAACATACTAAATGTTGGAAATAATACTAAGAGGGGGGGGTGAATCAGTATTATCAAATTCTTTTCAATATATCTTCTTTATTTTTACTTTGAATAATTCTTCAAATATTGATCATTACTTTGTATGTCAGTATCATAAAATAATGAGCAGGAACAAGAAAAGCAAATAGTCACACAAAAGAACACCAGATATAAGGTGGAAACCCAATGTGGGTGAAAACCACCTGCTGCAATATGTCTCTATCTTGTTTTAATAAGAAACTCATTTTACAATGATTTTGTATTCGTGCAGTCCTTTACCAGTACGCAAGCTACAACCTGCAGAGAGCTACAACTCTCTCTCTCATTTTCCAGTCTCTCCTGGAAGGGAGCTACAACCCCCTACTTCTTTTCTTTCAAGGACCACTTTTCATTAATTTTTAGACTGGATCCAAGAACATCAAAAACCCATCAACTACACTTGCATCATCAATCTCTGATTTCACCAAAGCCAACCCGCATACAGATCTGCAAATATTTCCTTATAACTTTGTAGTTGTTCCATACATCAGACATACCCAGATCATAACATGTGTACAATAAAACATGCATCAATAATTCAGACCCAGATTATTAGATTTATAGATCAAGCATGTGCCACATACCACTATTCCAGCCTTAAGATTTTGACCCATCAATAGAACTTATCCTTCTCCTTATGCTCAGGTTCCTTCTTCATTCAGATCCAGATCTGCACCATAACCCAATCACCATATTCCAGATCTAGCACTTTATCAGATATTCAATCATTCAGAAGATGCTTTGCCAAATGATTTCCTTCCTCTTTTATAGTCTTAGGCCTTTCACAATACCATGGTCCAAAACCATAATAACACAATACCACGGACCCAATACTTGGGATCAACACTTTTGGATGCAATACCACGGACCAAAACCATAGGATCAAAAACTGTCGGACTAATACCATGAACCAACCATGAAAGTGCATGAGATCAACACTTTTGGATGCAATACCATGGACCAAAACCATAGGATCAAAAACTGTCGGACTAATACCATGAACCAATCATGAAAGTGTGTGATATCAACACTTTTGGATGCAATACCATGGACCAAAACCATAGGATCAAAAACTGTCGGGCTAATACCATGAACCAATCATGAAAGTGCGTAAACTTTTCTCTACATGAAATAAAATTTTCTCTGCATAAAAGTGCGTGAACATTTCTCTACATGAAATAAACTCTTCTCTGCAGAAAAGTGCGTGAACTTTTCTCTACATGAAATAAACTTTTCTCTGCATAAAAGTGCGTGAACTTTTCTCTGCATAAAAGTGTGTGAAATTTTCTCTACATGGAATAAACTTTTCTCTGCATAAAAGTGCGTGAACTTTTCTCTACATGAAGGAAACTTTGTTGCACTATAATTTATCAAATAAATTTGCTGCACTATAATTTATCATTTGTGTGATTTGCCATCAAGGACAACACTTGTCTCATAATGCCAACACTAAAGTGAAAACCTTGTTTGATCCAGGCTCACAAGAAAATTTGATATCAGAATCCTTGGTTAAAAAGCTAGGATTAGAGACCAAGCCTCATATGAAACCCTACCCTCTTGTTTGGGTGTGTGATAAAGACAAATTACATGTAACCAAGCAGTGTAGAGCCAGATTTGTGATTGCATCCAAACTAGTAGATGAGGTTGATCTTGATGTTATACCCTTGGATATCTATGGTATTGTATTGGGGAGTCCATATTTATATGATAGGAAAGAAAGTTTCTTTCAACATGAAAAAAATTATCATCTCACGAAAGATGAGGTGGAATACATTGTTAGAGCTCATCGTGCCAAAATTAGTGTTAGTCTTGTAAGTGCAGGTTAGATGAAGAGATTGATCAATTCCATAAAAGGATGCATTCTCATGGTTGTGAGAGAAAAATATGCAGAGACATCTAAAGCTTTCAAAGGTTGTGATTCCACTCATAAAAAGGAATTGTATGAAATTGTTTCTAACTATGATGGGATTTTTCAGGAACCAAGTGGGTTGCCTCTAAAGCATGAGATCCAAAATGAGATTCACTTGCAACAGGATGATCCTTTACCCAACATTGGTATGTATAGGTTGTTAGCTATTGAGATGGAGGAGATAAAGAAGCAAGTACAAGAATTGTGGAGCCAAGGGGTCATAAAGCCAAGTTCTTCTCCATGTGGCTCACCCATCGTGTTGGTGCCAAAGAAGGATGGCACATGGAGGATGTGCATGGACTCCAGAGCACTCAACAAGATAACGATGAAGGATCAGTACCCTCTCCCTCACATTGATGATTTGTTAGATAAATTGAAAATTGTTGTTTATTTCACAAAATTGGACTTGCGTAGTGGTTATCATTAGGTTAGGATTGCAGAACAGGATGTATCGAAGACTGCATTTAATATGAAATAATGGTTTTTTGAGTGGTTAGTGGTGCCATTTGTACTATGTAATGCTCAGATCATATTTGTGAGGGTGATGAATGATATTTCATACCTTTTCTTGATGATCTTATACTTGTGTATCTTGACCACATTCTTGTTTTCAGTAGGACATGGGATGATCATGTGAGTCATGTTAAAAGGGTGCTTGATGTTTTGAAAAAAAGGAAAATTGTATGTCAAAATGTCTAAGTGTGGATTTGGTAAGAGCTATTTGGTTTACTTGGGTCACATTGTCGGTGGTGGATAATTGAAAATATATCCTTCTAAAATTGATGTGATTGTAAAGTGACCTAAACCCACTAATGTTACAAAGGTACTAGAGAAGGTTCATTTCCAAATTCTATGTCATTGTATCCCCCTTACATGCATTGATGAGTGTGAAGCAAACATTTCACTGGGGAGGAACACAACAGAAATCCTTTGATACAATGAAAGAGAAGATCAATACTACACCAATTTTGGCCTTACCTAACCTCCAACAACCTTTTGAGATCAAGATATATGCCAGTGAAATGCCATGGGAGTAGTATTGAGGCAATAGAGGAAACCTGTATGTTACAATTAGAAGACATTCTCCCAAGCTATTTTAAACTATCCCACATATGACAAGGAGTTGTATGCCTTGGTTCAAAGCATGAAGAAGTGGAAGCACTATTTGATTGGCAAGGATACCATCATTCACATAGATCACCAGCCCTTGCAGTACCTCTAGTCACAAACCAAGCTTCAACAAGAACATCATTTCATATGGATGGGATTCCTCCAACAGTTTCACTTAGTAATAAAATACAATAAGGGATCTAGCAACAAAGTGGCATATATGCTCTCTCGTCCTCCTATTTCTGCATCTATAGTTTTGCAAAATGCTTCTTTATCTTTTGAAAGTTATGCTAAACAATATGTTGATGATGATGATTTTAAGGAGATTTATGCAAAGATGACTCATGGATCACAGGTGGACAATTACCATTTACAGGGAAAGTTGTTGTACCACCTTGGAAAACTTTGTATCCCCACTAATGAGAGAATACATGTAATCAGAGAGGCACATACCTATCTTGTGTCAGGTCATTTTGGTGTAGGGAAAATTTTGTGTCATTTTCATAGTTTGTGTTATTAGCCTCACATGAAAAATGTTGTGACTCGATATTTAAAGGAATGTGTGTTGTGTTCAATTAGAAAACCCACTAATCGAAAATTGGGGCTCTACACACCACTCTGTGTTCCAAGTCGTCCATGGGAAAGTGTGTCAATGGATTTTGTAGGCGTTTTTACTTTGACTAGGATAGGTCATGACTATTTGTATATCATTGTGGATCGATTTAGCAAAATGTGTGTATTAATCCCTTGTAAAAATTAGGTTAGTACAGAGTAGACTGCTCATCTCTTCTTCCAATTTGTATGGGTCCACTTTGGGTTGCCCACATCCATTGTGTCTGAATAAGACTCTAATTTTCATGGAGAGTTTGGATGATTTTGTGGAGAATCATGGACACCAAGTTGAAGAGGAGCACAAGATTTCATCCACGGGCTATGACTAGCAACTTTAGACACCCTAGAGTGGTGGGTTCTCTTTCATTCTGCAGGAGCATTAGATCCAGAACTTCTAGTCATCAGCATATCTGTTGGAATCCTGGATACTTCCAGTGCAACTAAATAAGCACTAAGGGAATAAACTTCCTCCATCAACCCTTCCAATTAATTCTCCATGTTGGCATGGTGGTTCAACATCTTAGCCTAAAAAAAACCTAGAATGAGCACCTTTGTCTCTCAACCATATCTTCAAGTTTTTGAATTAAAACAAGCAATTCTTGTGCAACTTCAAAAATTTTGTCAATAACTGTAGTTACATTGAGATTCCCCTTGAGATTAATTACTTGTCATCCTAAGATGAAGGCTTGAGTCCCTGCTACTAAACACAGTGTAATTCACACCACCAACTTCTAAAAGTAGGTTGAGGCAATTGTGAAAGCTGAGGGACCAAGAAATTTGATATATAATTGAAGCCATGATCCTCACATGATCCAACCTACATTGCATAAAACAATAGGAAGAGAAAAAATATGATGAAGAGGTAACACGGGACAAGAAAATTAACTCCATTTTCTTGCATAGAACAATGGACACCACAACCAAGGAGTTCAACAATAAATCGAGACTAGAGAAGAATAAATAGACATGACCACTGAGAAGAGAATGTTCCAAAATGAGATGCCATTTGTACAACAATATTTGACACTGAGAGTAATCCATGCAGGTTTGAGGCCATAAAAGGGAGAGGGATGATTGGATTTAAATTTGGGAAGTATGGGCCCAAATTTCCACTTTGAGTTAGATTTGATTACTCTAAAAACCTATTGAATTCTATAAATGGAAAGAGCGTGGGGAAGATCTCTCCCAAATTGTCATGTTAAAACTTTATAGACCTAATATTAATAAGGAATTGGAGAGAATCCCAACCTATGTTTCAAATCAATTACAGTTTGGCCATAGTGGCTCCTTTTTTAGAACGCCCATCAACCATCGAGTTCAAGTGTCTATACACATGAAAGAAATCCACTTGTTTGAACTGAGAGGTTGAAGCAAGGATCCTTTGACTTAATGGTGAGGATTCAAAGCTAATGGCCTTCTTGGATTTGGTTAATTGATGGATGGCAAGCATAGAATCACAAAAAATAATTATCTTGGGAATCTCAAGTTCATTTCCTAGTTCCATCCCCTTCCATAGAGCTAAACATTTTGCTTGAATTTTTATCACTATTCCAAAGCCCCAAGCGAATTGGGAGACAATATTTTCATCAGGGGCAAGGATGACCCATCCCACTCCTGCCTCCATCATTTTTCATCTTGATCTCCCATCAAATAAAAGAGAAAAGTGGGACTTTTCCTACCTCCAATTCCTAAAGTATTATTGATTCAACCTAATACACATAGCCCTATTTATTTTAGGTCAAAGCTTAAACTTGATAGGTGGCTTGAAGACCAAGCCTATCATTATCCAATCTCGTTCCTATTGGTTTAAATCATCAACCTATTTTGGAGTAAATCCACAAGATGAGATAGCCTCGAGTATCATGGATAAAGTTTGGGAGGAAACTCTTTGAGGGAAAGAGTTTTCATTTTTAAAAATGGCTTTGTTTTGATAGATCTAGATTGACTAGCATAGGAATTTTGGGAGAATTTCCCAACATTGAATAGACAAAGAGGTTTCTTTCCTGTTGTTGGGTAGCGGATCCCCCCCATTGCAGGTTTTTGGGGCTTGAAGCCTGAATTTTGGTCTAGTTAATGTAAAGACCCTGCGAAATGCGGGCGCGAAGCTCAAGAGTCTAGGGTTGTCCACCCTAAGATAATGTAATTTAATGTAAAGTGTGTTAGCCTACCAATTGTTTGCGGACCATGGGATTGTATAAATAGAGCCAGGCTCTAAGTGTAAGTCAGTCTTAGTTTTTGACAAGTAATAGATAGATGCAAAGGCATGGTTAGAAGTTAGAAGTAGATCTGAAGGTATTGGGTTGTAGTGATAGGTAGAGGCTCTATAGCTGAGTGTGTAGAGGCCTAGTAGAGTCTGCAACTGAGTGCACGGATCACTGCAGCTGAGTGCGCAGGGTGGAGTTTGGATTGTACTTGGATAGAGAATTAATAAAAGATAAGCTGATTTTGAAATATTGTGTGTCTATGTTTCTATTATATTTATGCATCTCTTTACAGTTTTATGATTGCACGCACTTGTTATGAATGTTGAATGATTAATGAGAATATTGGGCCCACACAATTAAGTTAAGATCTATAATAATAGCACAGTAAGGATAAAGGATCTAGACAACACCTCTTCACACTCTTTACAGAGCTGCACAGAAGTAGTTGCACAAGTTGCGAAGGATAGACGACTACGCGGAGCAGCGCAAGTGCACAGGTTCGGTTTGCAAACTTCCTAGATTTCATCAAGACATCCCTAGGGTGTGGAAACCTGGTTCCAGCACCCTCCCATACTACCTTGGGTGAGACCTCAGTGCGCACATTGTGGACTGTTGCTGAAGGGGCCGGTAGTTTTAGGATTTGTTTGGCTAAATCACTTCTGAACCTGGGTCAGGCCCCAACAAGCCAACAAATGGTTCCGTTACTGGGACTGGGATCTGCCTAAGGGATGTCTGATGTCATGCCATTGGAACCCAACAAAGAAGGAAATTGAAGAGTGGTTGGACAAGAAGATTCATGAGTTTATGACACAGGAAAACAGAACTCCGCAAGTGTTTGAGAAAAGGTGGCTGGATCGCTACATGTATATGAAAATCCATGAGATCTTCTTTGCATCCTTTCCTTCCGAACTGTATGAGTGGATCGCGAGGTTAGCTGACAGCAAGGGAAGGTATAAGCTTGACCAAATGATAGTATGGACTCCAGAATTAGTGCGTAGACTGGAGGCATCAGAAGATAAGATTGCGCAAGCTGTGGACCATTGGCTCGACCGGATAATAGGGGGATTTATCACTGCGTTCGCGGTAGACACAATCATGAGCTACAGTGAAGTAGAACGAATTTTTCTCAAGGGACTGTGAGGTAAGAACATTAAATCTTTGAACACTTGGATAAAGATGTTGTTATGTGAAAAGTGGATTATGCGAATATATTAATGTTTGGAATGACGCAGAGTGAAAAGATCTATAAAGGTAGCGGGGAATTAGGAAATAGTCCCTTAATTTCACCTTCGTAGGAGAGTGAGGAAGAGCTCGCTCGAGTCTCCCCAAGAAGTGCTGTTAGTTTGATAAGGAAATGCATTCTGCAGTTACCACCTCCACCCATGCCACCACCCCCTTCACCTCCTTCACCTCCATCTCCAGCCACTCCACCTCCGCCAAACCCATAGTTCAGCATGGCGAGCATGATCAAGCCACTCATATTCAGAGGAGTAGGGAATGAGGATCCAAACTAGTTTTGGTTCGTGGTAAGAGGAGTGTGGGAAGCGCAAGGGGTCATGGACGACAACACTAAGAAGGCTACATTGGTGAGAGCACTGCAGGATCGCACGTTGACATGGTATATCAAGCACTCTAATGACCACCCAAATTCAGGGATAGCAGAGATCTAGAATGCGTTGAACAGAGAATTTAGCCAGTCAAAATTAGAGACACAGTTAATCATTGGGTTTAAAGAGATCACGATGCTTCCAGGCAAAACCCCCTGGGATTTGGATCAACGACTGAAGAGTACGATCTGTGAGGCTAATATGATGCTCACAGATGCACAACATCACGCATGGTTTGTGGCATCTCTGACACCACACCTGAGGATGATGCTATCACAACAGAAACTTTCTACCGAGGCCAAAGCGTTGGAAATGGCAATGAGGTTGCATGAGACATTGATACAGGATCCAAGGCTGGAAGTTCAACAAATCCATGCGCAACAATAGAATCTCTGCCTGGAAATGCAGATCTTGAAGCATTATAGGGAACTGTGGCCAGAGGTGCGCAAGGAAGTGTGGTGCATAAAATCAAAAGGCCAGGGCGATGACAAGGACCATTGTCTAGTTTCGCGAAGTACTTGGCAGGAGGGGGACCAATGCCATTGAGACTGAAAGCACAGACAGGGCCAAGTGTGACACCCACGTTATGGTGTGTGATCTGTCAAATAGGAGGAAAACACAAGATGGATAATTGTCATTTGTTGCAGAATTATACACAGACCCCCTAGCAGTTGTTTTGTAATTTCTATAGGTCAATAGTCCACAGTGAGCATACTTTTTGCAGCTACGAGCTAATGATGGATTATACCCCAGCATATCGGATGCATATAGAAACAAAAGCCCTCGACCCAGTGGCAGGGATGGCGCGCGTGGGATTTTAGGGGCGAGGTTAAGGATGAGGAGGAATGGGGCCAGGAAGGGGCCACGAATAGCTAATTTGTTACAATTGTGGAGGACCAGGGCACTACACCTGTGATTGTACCAACTCGACGAGAATATCCTATTCATACTGTGCTTAGTTTGATCATGAAATGATAGATTGTCCTACATTGATCACACAGATGTGTGAGAAAGGGGTACTCCAGCCTCCTCCGACTCAGAATATCCAAATGATGAGGTCTGAACCATGCGAAGAAGACCCAAATGTGAACATGATGCTCAGAAGTGGTGCGACCACAGGGGAGGATAAGGGGAAGCAGCCCGAGGAAGATACATGGGTTTGCAAGGCTCCTACAAAGGAACCTGAGTTTGACTTAGAACGCACAAAGGAGACGTTCATGGAAGCTAAGAAGAGCTTCGCGGAGGCCTCCACTTCAGGTAGTAAGGATCAACCAGAGCTAGGGATGGATCCTTCTATGCTTACTACCTTTTTGGAGACATGCATGAAATTGTTGCATGACAATAAGGTAGTTAAGGGACTACAGGAGTTGATCACCAGGTGCGCAGGGTCAGGGGAACCATGCGTAGTCCAAAAATTGGGAAAGCATGCATTGCACACCGGGAGGGAAATGAGATTGATAGTGCAGATTGGAAAGTATGAAATGGATTAGGTAATCCTAGACCTAGGTTTAGATGCGAATGTATTACCGAAGTAGACATGGGAACGTATGGGCAGGCCCGTGTTACAGTGGTCCCCTATTCAATTACAAATGGTGAACCAACAGAAGATTTTGCCCATGGGGAGGTTGCAAGGGGTAATAGTTGACATTGAAGGCACGAGCAAACAGACAGACTTTGAAGTAATAGAGATTGTCGATGACAACAATCCTTATCCCACGTTGTTAGGAATAGACTGGGCCACTGATATGAATGGATTCATCAACTTGAAGAAGCGGAAGATGATATTTGAGAAAAATTCCCTACGCGTAGTAGTTCCGCTAGATCCAGCCGAAGGAGTGTGCTACACCAAACCTGTGTGCGATGATGAGCTGGATTGTATCTACAAGATAACTGAACGAGATCAGGATTGGGTGAATCCAGTTATAGATGGAAGGATCTCGTGGGAGAGTGCAAGTTCCTGCACCTCAGATTCAGACGAAGAAGATGAACGCTGGCACAATCGATTGAACGAAGTGACAACGCTAGATTGAAACATGATGATTAGATCACGGAGTTGCGTAACAACCCAGGCCCGAGATCTGCCAACATATGATGGATTGAAAACGATGGATGAATTCTTGAGCAAGTTTGAAAGCACAGTACTAGAATAATAGCGTTCGATGCATTGAGGTGGGCGCTGTGCGCGACACCTACGCGCTGGTGGGGAACACATCAAGGAAATTTTGAAAACTGGCACGGATGTAGAAGGATGATGCGCCTACGATTTGGGAAACCACAACTACGAATAGAAGATAAATACGATGGACGAGATGAACCGCACACGCACCTTGCGAAATGGACCAAGGTCTATGGGGAAGAACCTCAGCCTGAATGGGTACACTTATTCTACCATACCCTGGATGTCATACCCATGAATTGGTATATTGAGACAGAACTTCGACATGGTACGGGCGAATGGGATGTCTTGTGCAAGGGATTTTTGTTAACATTCACATTTGAAGACCAATGGTCAGATACTGTTGATGACGCACTGCAAGCCGTAAAATCTGCCATCTTCAAAATACCATAAGAACCACGGCAAGTAGATCAACCAGCATGGGCAAACCTGTTAAGTAGTGCTCTAGAATGTTATAATGTGCAAGTAGAGGAGGATGATGACGATCCTCGAAATATTAATATTCCGGAAACTGAAGGGTGTCACAAAGTTAGAGGACCATCAATTGAGGATCCAAACATCACTGTGCCACTAAAAACAAAGCAGGTAAACATTGGCACAAACGCGGAGCCGAAGGAATATTCAGTCCAGCAGAAGAAGGAATTGGTGGTGCGCGCGGTGAACTTTTCTATCATCGCGGGGCACCTCTACAAAATGGGAAACGATGAGATATTGCGAAGATATGTACCTGAATTTGAATGAGGACAGATGCTGCAGGAGGACACTATGTCGGATGCGCGACGACACAAAATATTCTTCGCGCAGGACTATGGTGGCCAACCTTACATCAATATTTAAAAGCACACTGCTGGGCCTGCGACATATGTCAAAGGACTGGGAAACCATCATGAAGGGATGAGATGCCACTCAATCCAGAGATGACGCTGCAGCCATTCGAAAAATGGCAATCAACTTTGTGGGACCAATCAAACCTCAGTGAAAGACGGGTGCGCACTACATCATCATCGCGACAGAGTACCTAACTCGATGGGTGGAAGCATAGCCAGTTAAGGTCTGCATAGCTGCTACAACTGCGAAATTTTTGTTCGACAAGGTATTGACACAGTTTGTTTGCCTGAAAATTTTAATGAGTGACTGCTGAACGCACTTCTTGAATGAAACCATTAGTGCACTCACTGAGGAATTCCAGGTGTATCATCACCAAAGTACACCCTACCATTCGCAAGTTAATGGGATAGTAGAAGCATTTAAAAAAATTCTGGAAACTGCACTGACCAAAGTATGTAGTGCGCAGTGAAATGACTAGGACCTGCAAATACCTGTCATCTTATGGGAATACAGAACCACATGCAAAAAGTTGACGGGTCAGACACCTTTCAGGTTAGTCTATGGCACGGAAGCAGTCATGCCAACGGAATACATCGTACCTAGTTTGCGGATAGCAGCACTTACAGGGATGTTGGACCGCGAAGCCTTGGAAGATAGGTTCGCGCAATTGAACAAACTTGAGGAAGAATGGTTTCTAGTAGGATTCCATCAGCAGGTGTAGAAATAGCGTGAGAAAGCCTGACATGATCACCATATCAAGTTGTGCGCATTCAAGGTAAACGATTTAGTGTTGCTGTATGACAGCAAGTTCGAAAAATTTCCTCGAAAATTCAGAATGCATTGGTTGGGACCATATGTCGTAAAAGTGGTCACAGACAGAGGCATGGTCTAGCTAGTCAAACTTAATGGAGACTCCTTCCCAGGAAGAGTAAATGGCAATCGCCTAAAGCCCTACACAAGGTGGCCGGCTGTTTAACTAACCGACCAAAGCACAGTCTTCGCGACCCGACAAGCCGGAAAAAAGTGTGGGACTATAAACACAGGTACTAGAAACCGACCTTAAAGTAGAGAATCAAGTTAGACACAGATGATTCAGAAGAAGAAATGGAGTGGATCCAGTGGATGACAGAGTAGTACGTTGCAGATCTTCACGCAGCATAAGCACAGTTGGATGGACTTCGTACAAGATCGCCGCACTAGCAAAGTGACTTAGGATGAGTCACGATAATTGTGTTGGGGGCCTGTTGGGCAGTGGATCTCCCCCATAGCAGGTTTTTAGGGCTTGAAGCTCGAATTTTGGTCAAGTTTAATGTAAAGACCCCGCGAAATGCAGGCATGGAGTGATAGAGTCTAGGGTTGTCCGCCCTAAGATAATGTAATTTAATGTAAAGTGTGTTGGCCTAAACATGGTTTGTGGACCATGGGATTGTATAAATAGAGCGAGGCTCTAAGTGTAAGTTAGTCTTAGTTTTTGACAAGTAACAAATAGATGCGAAGGCATGGTTAGAATTTAGAAGTAGACCTGAAGGTATTGGGTCATAGCGATAGGTAGAGGCTCTGTAGCTAAGTGCGTAGAGGCCTAGTAGAGTCCGCAGCTGAGTGCGCAGGGCGGAGTTTGGATTGTACTTGGACAGAGAATTAATAAAAGATAAGTTGATTCTGAAATATTGTGTGTCTATGATTCTGTTATATTTATGCATCTCAGTACAGTTTTATGATTGCGCGCACTTGTTATCAATGTTGAATGATTAATGAGAATATTGGGCCCACACAATTAAGTTAAGATCTATAATAATAGCACAGTAAGGATAAAGGATCTAGACAACACCTCTTCGTGCTCTTTACAGAGCTGCACGGAAGTAGTTGCACAAGTTTCAAAGGATAGACGACTGCATGGAGTAGTGCAAGCGCGTAGGTTCAATTTGCAAACTTCCTCATCAAGACATCCATAGGGTGTGGAAACCCGGTTCCAGCACCCTCCCGTACTACCTCGGGTGAGACCTCAGTTCATGTACCGCAGATTGTCGCTGAAGGGGCCGACAATTTCAGGATTTGTTTGGCTAAATCACTTCTGAACCTGGGTCAGGCCCCAACAAGCCATCACCTGTTCCACGGATATTTAAATCTCCAAATTTCAAAAATTTCCTCCCACATACCTAGGATATACGCAATGGGAGAAACTGAGCTAAAAGCGATCCTACAGGCTTCCAAAACGAACAGACAGTGCCAGAAAATGTGGGGAATGTTTTTCTCATCATTACAACATAAAGCACATCTTGATGGGCCAAATATGTTTATCTTTACAAGATTCTTAGCATTGAGAATTTTACCATGAACTAAGGACAAAAATAAAGTGTTTACCTTTGGTATGTTGTCTTTACTCCACATTTTGGACCACATCCTGCTCAGAGGGGGATGAGGGAGACACTTTATGAGGAGAGAGTAGTCTATCCTAGTAGAGTATTTTTTATGAAGGCTTCTATTCCATATATGACTTTCCTTCAAGTAAACTGAGATAGGTACATGCCCGTTAACATATGGCTCAAACTGTACCATTGACCCTAGTCGTCCAAAATTAATATAATTTTTAGCTTTCGAAACCTATTTCCTTACATCCATAGTACCAGAACTTTGAAATCTTCTTAGCCTTTAAGAGGACCCAAAGGAGAGAAGTTGTTAGTCCAAATGTTGATATGAGCACTGTTTCTGACACACCAACTGAGATGATCAACTATAACAGGGGAAAATTCCTTACATAGTGCCCATATTTTAGAGCCAAGACCAACCCATGAAATAGACTCCACCCTTAACAAGCAATTTCTATTAAAATATCGAACAAATTCCATTTTCCACCATTCTTTTGAGTGTGTGATTAACCTTCCTATAATTTTTGCATTGAGAGCCAAGTTCATGTATGGGGGGTCTTTCACTACAAACCTCCATTTTCCTTGGGGAGGCTCACAATATTCCATTGAACTTGGTGGAATTTATTTTCATTATTTTTTCCTCCTTTCTAGAGGAATATAAGGATTAAAATACTCATCTGCATTATCACTGATTTAAGAGCTAACAAACTAGAACATGTGTAATTGGGAGGGAGGACCACTTGACCAATTTTTGAAAGCCACTGAGCACCCTAGGCTTGGATTTTCTTCTTAAACTTGTTTAGGATATCGGTCTAGTAGTCCAAATTCGAAGATACCAAAGATATTAGGATTCCAAGGTACTTGAAGTAATGCCACTCAGTCACCAAAGAGAATTGACCTTGGCAATCTCCTTAAGAATATGAGGATAGAAGTTCCAACCATACAATTGGCTCTTATTTTTGTTTATGATTCCCCTTGAGGGATCTAAGTATTTGTCAAGGATCCGTTTGAACCTAACCACAATTTACTTTGAGGTGTCTCCCATTAAGAGTGTCATCAACGAATTGGGAATGATTAACATCTTTGGTATTACTAGTAGTGCTTAGACCTTTCAACCTTCCTTCGGACTTAACAAGATCCATATTTATACTAAGGATTTCAACAACAAGAATGTAAAGAAAGGGAGAGAGGGGACATTGTAGTCACTGGCCCCTTGAGGCAAGGAAGAAATGGAAAGGTCGAACATTGACAAGAGGGGAAATCCAGGGTCTACCTATGCAAGCCATGATATAATTGACAAAATCCCCACGGAATCCAAGATTTTCCAAGAGAAAGAAGATGAAGGAATGGTAAACCTGGTCAAATGCATTCACCATGTGAATATTTATAACCATGCTTGGTTAACCACTTTGCTAAAAGATTCAATAATAATAAATAATATAAATATCAATAACTATTATAATTCAAAATAAATTTAAGACTAAATATGCATATATAATTATAATAAGGGAATTATGGGGGAATAAATTCAGGAATAGATAAATAAATAATATTTTATTATAAATAAATAAATAACTATTTTATATATAGGGTTCAATATATATGAATAACTATATAAATTTAGGACTAAATAAATAGTACTTGAATTAAATAGATATATAATTATTTAAATAACTATTATAATTATATAAATATTTAATACATAATAGATAATAAGGGAATAGAGGTCAAAATTAAGATTAAATAAATAATAAATTATTATAGATAAATAATTATTATAAATAGATAAAAAGAGAGGTTAAATAAATAAAAAATAAGTCAAATAAAATCTAAATAAAAGAGAACTAAAAAAATTAATAAAAATAATATTATTCATCCATAATATTATTATTACAAGAAAGATAATTAAAGCTAAGCTAAAAATAAATAAGGGACTAATAATATATATTAATAATAATAAAGTAACAATTAAATATAATAGATCATAAATAGTTAAAGCTAAAAATGCGTCAAAGGTGATAAGCAGATAAATAGAGTAAGAAGGTAATTACTAATATAAAAAATAAGAAATAAAATAGTAATGAAAACCAAGAATGGTTACTTCCAAAAAAAAAAAGGAAAAGAAGCGGAAAAATAAAAATAAAAAGGATGAAAAGCAATGAACTATGGAGGAAAATTAAGACAAAAATATCGAGGAGAGAGTAGCGATCCAATTTTTATTGATTTTCCAATCATCATTCTTGTTAAGATTGTTGATCTCTCATTTTTATATCTCGTTGGCTTCCTTGAACTTTCTGTGATGATAATGAGAAATCTTAGCTATGACACAAACATCTCTATACATATGTGATTCTTAGTAGTTGCAGAATACTCAACAAGAGTCAAAGATAAAGAGTGATTATGCTTGATTTCTATTACATGCTCCTAAATTCTACGTTTGATGGAACGACCTGTCTCACCTATATAAGGCTTCCCACATGAATAGGGAATCATGTAAACCCCTTTAGAGTTAGAGGGATCAATCCGGTCTTTAATAGACCCACGGGAAGATCGAATAGTGGTAAGTGAATTAAAGGTCACAAATATATTGTTTTTCTTAAGAATTTGAGCCAACTTTTCTGTGGTTCCCTGAATAAAAGGAAGATGGACAGTGGCAACAAGATTGCTGAAATTAATTTTAGCACTAGGTATTTTAGCCACTTTATAGGGGCCTAAACTATAGTTCCATCAGGGAAGACAAATTTACATAAAATCTATCAAATTAAATACATGTACATACTTGATTTTCCTATCTAATGTTGATCCCTGGCTGACATTTCTCTATGGAAAATCCAAATCCTTTGCTTCCATTATCAAGCCAACTAATTCCTCCCTACCTATCTAGGATCAACCTCTTTGGTTCCCGCACCTAAAATACTTCGAGATTCAAGTCTTCTAGCCCATGTGCCCAAAACTCCAAGAACAATTCTCACATTTCCTAGGTTTTGAGTTGAGTCTAAAGCCCCCAACTCATCCACCAGACTAGTTCCATCACAATATCTCGTAACTTTTCTTTCTTCTGCCTCCCATTCTTGAACCAAAAGAGCCCCTCACTTTAGCCTATTCAACCATCTATATCAGGGAGGTTCCTTCCTAATCATGAAGCCTCTCCACAGCCTCTGAATAAAAAATTCCTTAACTCCTCATTGGCTACTTCCTTCCTGACCTTGCGATGAATGGCCTTCATGGTCTGTTCAAGCAGTCACCACCCTTTAGTTTTTTTTAATATATTTAAAATGAATGGCCTTTATGAACTTAGGTGGTTGTTTTCATCTATATATATATATTAAATGCAATTATAATAAAAAACAAACTTGGTTGATTTTATTTGGTTGCCAAATTTCCTTTGAAATGGTTTTATTAATTAGTGTACTTTTAAAATGGGTTTAATTAATGAGTTTATTAGTTTATATTTTTATTAATTATATATTAGTTTGGTATATATAACGTTCTAGACTTAATAAGTTTATGACATTCTTGATAGTTATGTATTTAATTTAATATTAATTTATTTATCTATATTTAGACAGCCGCCGTAGCCACTTAGTATATATACTAGTGTAATGCATGTGATGTATGCATATGTAGATAACATATGCATGCCTCATATGCATGCTAATAATCACTCCCCGTAATTCGAGATGGGTCATTAAACACTTCTGTTTCCCTTTTTAAGTCTTTCGGGCCTTAATTATTTCCATAACTATTGCTCATTAAATCCTCTAAAAGATGAGCTTTCTCATCATTGATATAAATATCATTAGAAATACTAAGGGCTTTGGTAGCAAGGGTGTTCAAAACTAATTCAACTCAAAAATTCGATGTTTTGAACACCCTTGCTACTAAAGCCCTTAGGATTTATGATGATCTTCAATAAATGATGAGAAAGCTCCTATTTTAGATGTTTTCATGAGAAATGGTTATAGAAAGCATCAAGGCATGAAAGCCTTCCAAAAGGCAGAAAAAGTGGCCAAAATACCTAGAGCTCAAACTAGTTCCAACAATCCCCATTGCCATGGTCCATCATCCTTTAATTCAAGGAACCTAAAACAAGTTGGCTCAGGTTCTTAAGAAAACTTTAATATCTTTACAACCTTTAATCCGCTTACCACTATTCGATCTTCCCTCAAGTCTGTTAAAGACTGGATTGGCTGTTCTAACTCTTAAGGGGTTTACATGATTCCCTGTTCCTGTAGGAAGCCTTATATAAGTGAGACAGGTCATTCCATCAAGTGTATAATTTAAGAGCATGTTGTAGAGATCAATATACTCATTCTTGATCTTTGTCTCTCGTTGAGCATTATGTAAATCGTAAGCATCATGTATGTATAGAGGATGCTTGTGTCCTCACTAATATTTCTCATTATCATTACAAAAAGTTTAGGGAAGCCATAGAGATAGAGAAACGAGAGGCAAACAATATTAACACGTATGACGATTAGAGAATCAGTAGAAATTGGATCCATGCTCTTTCCTCAAGATTTTCTTGTTACTTTGCCTCCCAAGTTCTTTGATTTTCATCTTTTTGTTTTTCATGTTCACCCTGTTTTTATTAAGATATATTTTAATCATTCTTAGTTTTTATTACTATTTTATTTCTTATTTTTTATATTAGTAATTACCTTTTTACTCTGTTTATCTGCAACCTTTTTGGAGAATTTTTACCCTTAGCTATTTATTACCTATTATATTTAATTATTATCAATATTTCTTATTAGCCCCTTATTTTTTTGACATAGGTTTATTTATTTTTCTTGTAATAATAATTATGTATGAATAATAATATTTTTATTATTACTTATTATATTTACTTATTATTAATATTTCTTATTAACCCAACAAAGGTTTATTTATTTTTCTGGTAATAATTATTATATATAAATAATAATATATTTATTGACTTCGTTTAGTTTTCTTTTATTTAGGTTTTATTTGACCTAATTTTTATTTATTTAACTTATTTATTTATTTATAAAAATTATTTATCTGTAATAATTTATTATTTATTTATTCTTAATTTTGTCCCTTATCCCATTATTATATGATCTAATAAAAATCTATATAATTATAAAAGTTATTTAAATAGTTATATATCAATTTAATTAAAATATTATTTATTTATTCCTAAATTTATATAATTATCTATATTCATGCAACCTTATTTATTTATTTATTCCTAACTTTGTTCATCCCATAATTCAATTATTATAATTATATATAAATATCTATATAATTATAATTGTCATTTATTTAAACAATTATATATCTATTTAATTTATTTATAGTAAAATATTGTTTAATTTATTTATAATAAAATATATTTATTTATTTAGTGATATATTTATTTTGAATCATAATTCCATTATTATAATTATATATAAATATCTATATAATTATTATTCTTATTTATTTAAATAATTATATATCTATTTAATGTATTTATAATAAAATATTATTTAATTTATTTCACTCATTTGTATACCTCTATTGGATTTGAGTTTCTTCATTTAAATCGTCCCGATGATGAACCACATTAGCTGGTTTAAAACACGTTGGGAATTAATTCATTTATATGATGAATCGAGAAGACAATTATCTAACTATAGAAGAATTTCATTCATGGAAATCATAAAGGGCATAGTAAAACATTCATGATCAACAATAGCATCCTCTAACATTTTAATTCTAGCAAACAAACAAATTTGATTTGCTTTAATTTCTGATGTCATGGGAGGCTCTCTTGTGTCCTTTGGAATCTACTAAGTAAACTTATCTTTTTCACAAAGGTTGAAAATTTATTATTAATAAACTTTTGATCATTTTCCAGATCCATTTTAAGATAAAGAAAATGAATAAATTCTCTATTCTAGATTCCTCAAATGCATAGTGATTTCCAAGAGTTCTTCAACAATTTCCATTCTCTTATTAATGTTAATTATAATCTAGGATTCGATTCTCGTGAATAGGTTGTAGGTTTTAAACCTGTACATAAATTACCTAGAAATAAATTCTTAAAAATAGAAAAATGAATAATGGTGAGAACATAAAATAAATATAAAGAGAGATTTTCCCATGGATCCCAAAACTGAGACTACGAGATTGATTTTTCATTATATTCTTTTCAATGTGACAATACATATACATGCCGAAGCATTCATAAATCCCAATCCACTAACCCTAGATTATAACATAATAGTAGTTCCCTTGACTGGATCTATAAAATACCATGGGCAGAAAACCATCATGCCCAAAACCATGTGTAAAACCCATGCATAAAACCATGGATAGGTCCACCCACCATCTTTGGGTCCACCTACCATCCTTGGGTCCACATAATTTTTTTCCCCTTCCCTAGACCTTGTGCAAGGGGGATACCACCCCCTTGCAAACCCCCCAAAAGGGGGGCTTCCGCCCCTCTTGTGACCTCCTTGCTACGCTCGATGAAACTTACAGCACTCGCTTCTAGTCATGGAAAGAATATAACACATACCCAACATTCTCCCACTGGTTGTTTTCTTTCCACACAAGAGGTCATAGGAGAGTTTTTTCATTGGTCCAAGCCTACAACACCCATTGTTTCTTTATACCAAGAAAACTTCTCAGTGCTCACATAATTTGTCAATGCATTTTCAAAGTGTCCACCTTTACTAGCAACAACTTTTTGTCCTCAACCATATCCCTCACAAAGTGATACTGAACATCAATGTGCTTTGTATTTGAATGATAAGCAGAGTTCTTAGCCAAGAAAATTGCACTTTAGCTATCAGACTCTATCCTTATAGCTCGCTGCACCAACCCAATACTTGAACACATTCTCTGCAACCAAACTGCTTCGTTGCTTCCATGAGTGGCTACCATGTATTCAACCTTTATAGTTGAAAGTGCCACTACAGACTGCCTCTTACTCATCCAACTGAATTCTCCTCCAAAAAGGTTAAACACATACCCAGTTGTAGATCTTTTTTTATCTATATCTCTAGCCTACTATACATCAACAAATCCATGGATGTCCAAAACTCTGTCCAATCCTGGTCTTCCTTGGTAGCACAGACCATAATCACTGGTACCACGCAAATACCTAAAAACCTGTTTCATTGTTGTCCAATGCTCCTTCCCTAGTTTTGACACAAACCTGCTCAATACTCCCACTGCATGTGCAATGTATGGTCTAGTACAGACCATTGCATGCATTAGGATACTGATTATGCTTGCATATGGAACATGGGACATGTCCTCTTCCTCTTCTTGTGTCTTGGGACACTGTTCAATAGAAAAATTTACAGCTACAGGAATGAGAACCTTCGCCAGTTTACTATCTTGCATATTAAACCTTTGCAATATTGTCTCGAAATATTTCCTCTAGTTTAACCAGAGTTTCCTCTTTTTCCAGTCTCATTTAATTTCTATGCCCAAAATATAGTTTGCAGCACCAAGATCCTTCACGTTGAATTTGGAGGAAAATTGGGTCTTCAAATCTTGGATAATTTCTTTGTCTTTTTCAATCAACAACATATCATCCACATACAATACCAAATAAATAACATGGTCACCAATTAATTTAAAATAAATATAGTGATCTGATTTGATTCTTGTGAAGCCAAGTCCCCATATATGTGTATTAAATTTACTGATACCTCATCCTTGGTGACTTTTTTAACCCATACAAAGACCTTTTTAACCTGCATACTAGTTCTTTCTTACCCTTCATCGCAAAGCCTTCGGGTTTCTTCATGTATATCTCTTCTTCTAGATCCCCGTGAAGAAATATTTCCTTCACATCCATCTGTACTACCTCAAAATCAAAAGAAACAATAACAACTAAAAGTAATTTAATTGAAGCTAACTTGGAAATAGGATAAAAAATATCACCAAATCAAGTCTCGATACTTGGGAATAACCTTTTTCTACCAACTGAGCTTTGTATTTCTCCACGTTTCCTTCTGCATTCATCTTCTTCTTAAACACCCATTTTATTCCAATGGGTTTCCTTCTAGTTGACAACTCTACTAGATCCCAAGCCTCATTTTTGTCTAAAGATGTCATTTCATCAACCATGGTCTCTTTCCATAGTTTTCCATCCTCTGAATCTATTGCTTCCATCATTTTTTGGAATCATCATCAATAATAGATAAAGAAAAATTTGAACAGAAAGAAAATGGAATATACCTTTTCTAGCTTCCTTCTTTCTCAAACTGATCTTCTCAAAACTGGAGTTCGTGGTTCTTCCTCTTCTGATTCATGTTTTGTTATAGACTTTGATTCTTCCTCCTTTAGCTCAAACTCTATCTTATCAAGTTCCTTTGGTAGTACCTCATGTTTAATAACATATTTCACCTCTCTAAACACCACATCTCAGTTGTACACAACCTTCCTTGTTTCTAGGTTCCAAAGCTTATAACCTTTTAAACCATCCTTATACCCAATAAAAGTGCACCTTTAAAATTTACTATCCAACTTGGTTTATTTCTCCTTTGGAACATTTACATATGCATCACATCCAAATAACCTCAAATGTGAAAGAGAGGGTTTCTTACTAGTCCATACCTCATGTTGAGTCTTATCCTCCAACACTGATGAAGGTGATCTGTTAACCATGTAACATGCAGTATCTACTGTCTCTGCCCATAATTCCTACCCTAATTCGGTACCATTGAGCATGATTCTTTCCTTTTCCATCAATGTCCTATTCCTTATTTCTACATCTCCATTTTTCTAAGATGTGTATGGAGTATTCTTCTTCCACGCTATTCCAAAATTTTTACAGAACTCTTCAAATTCCTTCTTGCGAAAATATCCACCATTATCTTTCCTTAAAACCTTAATCTTATTCTCTGTTTGATTTTCCACAAAAGCCTTAAATTCTTTAAATCTGTCAAAGACTTCATATTTCTTCCTAAGGAAATACATCCATGTATTCCTCAAGAATTCATCTATAAATGAGACATAGTACACAAACTTACCCAATGATGGAACAAACACAGGTCCAAACACATCACTGTGCACAAGCTCTAACATTCCTTTCACCCTCTTAGCACTGGAGGGGAAACTGACTCAATGTTTCTTCCCATATACACAATGTTTACCAAAATCGAAATCCAGAGAGAAATTAGACATACCTTATACCTTATTCGAAGGCCCTTCTCTCCAATGTGTCCAAGCCTTTGATGCCATAGCATGGTATTTTCTCTAGATACCACTAAATGTTTTGCTCCACTTTTAGGAACCATAGAACTATTGCACCCATCAATAACAATGCTACCTAGAAGCTTGTATAGAGTTCTAATCTGAAGTCCTTGCATCAATACCAATGCTGCTCAAAACCATCTTGCAGGTATATTTCTCTAACAACATTTTTACACCTTCATCATTAATCTTTCTTACAAAAATCAGATTTTTGGCCAATGCAGGAATATGCAGAAAACCAGGAAGTGTTATAATCCTTCCACCTTGAAAATTTAGCTTGACTATTCCGTGTCTGATCATTTTGGCCTTCTTGACATCCCCTAAGAATACATCACCACCATTATATTTATCGTACTTGCAAAGCCACTCCCTATGGGGAGTGAAGTGAAAGGATGTACCTGGGTCAATCAACCATCCTCATGAATTACATGTGTACTTGAAGAAGAAACCAAGTACACATCCCCACCTTCAATTAAGGTGGTTTTCGCCTCTACAAAAGGAGCATCATCAAATCCTTTTCCTTTCTCAGGAGCTTTAGATCTACAGTCCCTTTTGTAGTTCCCTTCCTTTTCGCGTTTCCAACACACCTTTACAAATTTTCCTAGAGATTTAGATCTCCCTCTAGATTTAGATGTCCTACTCGAGGAATTATTTTTGTTTATGTTCTGGAACCATCCTCTCACAGACAAGGCATCTCCATTTTGTCTCTTGATAATTTTCCATTTCATTTCCTCTGATAGCAAGAATGGGACTATTTCATCAAACTTCAAGGTAGTATTGCAACATATTGCAACAACCATACTATCCCACAAATCTAGTAGAGAACATAACAAACTGATGCAATTATCTTTGTCTAATTTTTTTTATATCAATAGAAAACAACTGGCTTACCATATTAAATGCATTCAGATGCTCTGTTACCGAATCTCCATCCTTCATCCTTAGGTTATACAACTTTTTCCACATGAAACATTTGTTCACCAGAGACTTAAATTGGTACAAAGTCCCTAACTTGTCCCATAAAGCCTTCATTTTAGCTTCCCCTGATACATTCAACAATACCAAATTTGAGATACACAACCGTATTGTGCTCTTTTCCTTCCATTCCAACTTCACCCAATCTTCTAATTACATTGTCGTTGGTTTAGTACCTAGATATACCATGGTCCATTTTTCTTTATCCACCAACATATCCTCCATATTGAGTTTGCATAACTCAAAACTTTGTCCATTGAATTTCTTGTTCTCTATATTTCCACTGTAATAATTGATCCCATAGATCTCCCACTGTCACAGGGTCTACCACAGGCCCGAGCAAAGCCCCTCAGTAGCAAAGATGTCCCCTTGAAGCCAAAATAGCTCTGATACCAAATGGAGGTTTTAATTCTATACAAAAATTACCTGCAAACGAGTTCTTAAAAATAGAAAAATAAACAATGGTGAGAACATAAATCAAACATACACAGAGGTTTTCCCCTGGATCCCAAAATCGGGGCTACTAGATTGATTTTCCATTATATTCCTTTCAAGTTTACAATATATATATATATATATATATATATATATATATATATATATATATATATATATATATATATATATATACACACACATGGTGAAGTATTCATAAACCTCAATCCACTAACCTTGGGTTAGAACATAGCAATAGTTCCCTTAACTAGATATACAAAATACCATGGGAAGAAAACCATCATGCCCAAAACCATGGGCAAAACCCATGCAAAAAACAATGGGTAGGTCCACCCACTATCTTTGGGATTTCCCCCCATCCTTGGTTCCACATAAAAAAAAGTCCCTGACCCCAGACACAGTGCAGGGGGGCTATTTCCCCCCTACAAACCCCCCAACAGGGGGGGATGCCGCCCCCCTGTTACCCCCCTACTACGCCTGACTCAATGTACAACACCTACTTCTAGTCATGCAAAGAATATAACACATACCCAACATAGGTATGCCACTTTCTTTATTTGATGGGGTGTATTGGGTGTGTTTTCCATAGACTTAGGTGATTTGATAGCTAAGGGGGTCCTGAACAGGGGTGCCATATTAAGAGCCTCTTCAAGCTGATTTATTCTCCTTTTTAGTATTATATTTATAGCTTCTGGTTTTGTAATATAGTGGGCTAGAGCTTCAACAATAGTTTGGTGTAATTTCAATAATTTCTGAAATGTCCACTTCTATTTTTGATTGGTTAATGACCTTTTTATTCTAAATATTTACCCTTTAAATATTTATCTTTTTATTACCTCGATCATAGTGTACATCTGGCATAGTTTGTGGATGGTCATCAAAATGGCCGACTCTTCTTCTTTGTCTTGGATCATTCTTTGGGTTTTAGCCATGCGGGCTGTAACCCAACTAGGTAGTGGAGTACTGTCAACTTCCATATCTACTAGCTCTTTTACAAGTTCAACCTCTTTAGAGTTTTTTCTCTTGGATAATTCATAACGTGTGAGCTTTTCAAGAAAAAAATTGGGAGGTGTCTCCTCTCCATCTCCCCTAGTAGAGTGCCTATCATTACTTGTGCCTCTAACTAGATTGTATTCCTTCTTTTTATGACTGGACAATGAACTCATGTGAGCCTATAGTGTCGAAGCTAGAGAGGCATTTGTAGGATTTCTACCTCTTTATTTACATTTCCTTCTCAAGGTAGCATTGAATTATTCAATAATTGGTTCACTAGGGGTAGTTGTTTATGTTTTCTTTGATGGGCCAATGTGACTGTATCCATTCACTTCAATAATTCTGGTGAATAAATTGACATATATGATTATGGCAAGGTGCCTTGAAAATATTCTTTCTAGATCAAAACCTTGGATTGGCTGTACTTCTGTTAAACTGAAAACTTTCAATGACTTTGAAAATCCCGTCAAGTGGGTTGAGTTCTTTACAGTCAATTCTCCCACAGTAAAGGGAAATAAATGAACTTATTCTTTTTCTTTCTCTCAAATAGAATGAGTGGTGGACGATATTGTCTACAAAATTCATCAACAAAATACCTGTCCAATACGAATTTAAGAAGCATTAGGGGCTTATCATGGATTATATAAATGCAGATTAGTGTGTTTTCCTCACTTTCTTCATGTATTCCCTTTCCCTAGAGGAAGGCTTGTGCTTCATTTGAAATTTGAGTGGGTTATCGCCCAATTATTAGATGACTAATTTCAATAACAAAAGAATATTTTATTTGAAAAAAGTGAAATGAGGCCTTATTCTTTCACACATCAGATATTAGAATTGCACCAGTTCTAGATCTAGATTCAATTTGTTCTTGTGGGGTAAATGATGGAAAGTATGACATGAAACTAGGGCCATGACCAAATAAGTTGTCATGAAAAAATTATGAGCCTTGGGCAGATTGGTGAGATGGAAGGATAATTCGGTAGGGATGAGGTATGCCTGGTCGAAAATAAAATTTGTTTTAAAAGAATTGTAATGCATAAATAGAATACTTAGGGACATTTACAGTAGTCACTCATCCCATTACTTACAAAAAATCCATGAAGAATATATGAAATTCTCAACAAATATTGTAATATATAAGAAGGAAATGTCATAAGGTACATGTATAGAAGGCGTAATGAACTCATGAATAATGTTCATTCTACATGCCTAGTAGTCTGTTAATGGTGCTGGTGTTAGGTCCCTACACTATTTGTGTAGCCCCTTATTGTTATTAGTGCAACTCCCTTATTTTATTGATGTCCCCATATTGTTATTATTGTGCCCCATAAAACCCCACTGTTGTTATTATTGTGCCCTTACAATATTATTGTTATGTAGGCTCATATTATTTTGTGATCCCTTCGAATCCTATATATAGAAATGAGGTCTTTCCATTTGTATCATCCAAGAATTGTTCATTTGTGTAATGTAAAAGAGGTTTCCACCTCGAAGAGGCTAATTTTTAAGTCGTTTATCTATCTCTTCTTCTATTTTGTGAGTTGGTTGCATAACATTTGATATCAAAGCTTTGGATTCTAAGGTTTCACTATTACAAACAAGTCATTGTGCAATTTTCACTATATTTTTTTCTATGAAGCTTCAGAATATGAAATTAAAATCCAGTGTAGCCGAAATCTTGGTGAACATAGTGTACAAATTTCAGGTCTTGTCTCGCTATATTTTAGGAGATATGATTCGAGGAAGTTAGGGTTTTGGTAGGCTCCAAAATTCCATCTCAAACTGGTGACCTTGGGAAAATCATCATAACCTTCTCTCTAAGTATAGGATTTGAATTTAGTAAAAGGTGATAGAAGGAGGACGAAATTTAGTTTTTTGGATATCAATTTTAGGGCCTTAATTTGAAACAGTGACATGTGGCACTCCATAAAAGCTCACTCTACTAAACTAGTCTATAATCAGGTCATTGTGGGAGATTGGGCATAACTCCTTCTTGAAGAATGCAATATTGATCAGACCTATGGGGTTAGAAATAGGACTCAAAGGGTTATCACAGGAAGAAATTTCAAAACTTGGAGATTTGAAATTATAGAGTTACAATTGTTTTAAGATTGAGCTCCTAAAAGCAAGAAAAAATGTGTGTATTTTAAAAACAATTGCATAACTTTTGTTTGAAAAATCATTTTGAAGTAATTCAAAGGGCATAGTGAAGCATAGATATCATTGTTTGATTTCAAAATGAATCAAAGAAAGAAAATAAAAATACCTAGTAAGCAACCGAATGGAATCGAAGCTAAGATCAATGATTTAAAGAATGGAATCGAAGCTAAGATAAATGGTTTTATCTATGGCATGGAAGCTAAGATCGATGGTATAGAAGCAAAATTGAAAGGAAACATGGAAGATTTGAAGAAAGACATAGAAGGTTTGAAGGAAGGTTGGACAAATTTGCTACAAGAAAGACTTCCTAATGGAAAAAAGGTAGTAGAGGAAACTCATGATTGAACAAAAGAAATGTTAATCATGGTTTCATAGAATCTAACATGGGATTGAAGCCTCACCATATTCCAAAGATTGATATGAGGAAGTTTGATGGGAAGGACCCTGTAACATGGATGTTACAGATGGAGCAATATTTTGATCTCCATAATGTGAAAAACACACAAAAGGTGCGTATTGCAACTTTATATTTAGAACCCAATCCGTTTGTATGGTATCGATGACTTTGTTCTCGTAAAAAAATTGTCACTTGGTCCATTTTTATGGAGGAAATGATAGAACATTATGAGGATACAAAGAGAAACACCTTCTTTAGCCAAATGATAAATATCAAACAAAAGGGTTCAATGGAAGAGCACATTGAGGACTTCCAAAAATTGAATATAAGGGTAAATGATATTCTAGAGGTGCATATGATTGATGTCTTCATAGGAATTTAAAGGATAACATCCAACATGAGGTTTGTCTTTGGGAACCTAATTCATTAGAGAAGGAATTTACGGTGGCTAGAAAAGTTGAAAGAAAAATTATGGCAACAAGGAAGTATACCACTCACAACTATAAAGACGTAAGTGTTGCTGCTCCTAGCCTTCCAAAACCTATAAGGTTGACACCACAACAGTTGGAGGAAAAAAGAGAAAAAGGGATTTGTTATAGTTGTGATACCAAATACACTAAAGGTCATAAGTGTACTGAGAAGAAATTATTTTACATAGATTGTGAAGATGAGGAAGAAAGGGATCAAGAAACATCAAAAGAAGAGGATATACACCAAGAACCAACCCTAGAGAAAGAAGAAATGAATCTGACCATATCTTGTAATGCATTGGCACTTTATGGATATCATCCAACATCCATCACATCATCTTTAAGAGAAAATTCTAAGGTTAAAATAATGGAAGATCACATTGGAATCAACAACAAGTTCTCCAACTCTTAAAGGATAACCTCACTTTGGCACAAAATCAAATGAAACAACATGCATATCAACATCACAGTCAAAGAAGTTTTGATGTAGGTGACTGGGTATTTTTATAGCTACAACATAAAAACAAATTTCCCTCAAGAAAAATAAGAAGGATAATAAATTATCACCAAAGTACTATGGTCCTTACAAGGTGTTGCAAAATATTGGTACTATGGCATACAAATTGGAGTTTCCTACATCTTTCCAAGTTCACCTAGTTTTCCATGTTTCATGCTTAAATAAGGTTATAGGTGACAAGCTCTGAGTTCAAACAATATTGCCAGAACTTGACGAGGAAGGAAAAATCATATTGGAACCTGAAGTAGTCACGGAATCAAGTGCCCTCCATCTACGAAATCGATCAATTTCATACTATTAGGCCCCTATACTACTAGTGTAACCCCTTATTGTTATTAGTACAACCCACTTATTATATTGATGTACCCATGTAGTTCCCATATTTTTATTATTGTGCCACATAGAAGCCCACTATTGTTATTATTGTGCCCTTACATTATTATTGTTATGTCGGCTCTGATTATGTTATGACCCCTTAGACTCCTATATACAGAAAGGAGGTCTTTTCATTTGTATCATCCAAGAATTGTTCATTTATGTAATGTAAAGGAGGTTGTCCCCTCGAAGAGGCTGAATTCTAAGGCATTGATCTATCTTTTCTATCTTTTCTTGAGCTGCTTTCATAACATTTGGTATCAGAGCTTTGGATTCTAGGGTTTCGCTGTTCCAAACATGTCATCGTGACATTTTCGCTATAACTTTTTTTTCTACGATGTTTCAGAAGTTGAAAAAAAAACCCATTTGAGTAGAAATTGCGCTGAACCTCGGGTCCAAATTTCAGAGCGGTTCGCGCTATATTTGCATAGATATGATCTGAGGAAGTTGGTCTTTTTGCAGACTCTTGAATTACATTCCAAACAGGTGACCTGGGGAAAAGCATCATAACTTTCTCTCTGGGGATCGGATTGAAATTTTGTAAGAAGGTACAGAAAGAGGACAGACTGTAGTTTCTTGTATGCATTTTTTAGATCCAAAGGTCGAAACAGTGACTCGTGGCAAGTCGTACAAGTTCGCTCTACTGAACTAGTCTATAATCAAGTCACTGTGGGAGATTTCGCATAACTCTTCCTTGGAGAATCCAATTTGGGTCAGACTTGTGGCATTGGAAAGAGGACACAGAGGGCTACTGCAGGTCACAAATTCAGATCTAGATGATTAGAAGGTACAGAGATACATTAGAGGCAATATCGAGCTCCTACAAAGTGAAAAAAGGTGTGTAGATTTTCTTAAATTTTTGCTTAAGCTTGGTTTGAAAATTTATTTTGAAGGAATTCAAAGGGCATAGTAGAGCATTATTATCGGTAATTGATGCCCTGAGGAAAGAAAATGCAAACACCTCGTAAGGAACCTGAAATCTCTAGCATGACTCATGAAGAAGAGGAAGAAATGCAACATGATATATCAAAATTACAAGACTAAGTGCAACAATTGTCCCTTGCACAAAAAGGAACAGAATCTAAGATGGATGGTTTAAAGAAAGGCATAGAAGCTAAGATGGATTGTTTAAAGAAAGGTGTAGAAGCTAAGATGAATGACGTGGAAGCTAAGATGGATGATTTGAAGATATATTTGAAGACAGACATGGAAGAATTGAAGATAAATATGAATAAGTTGCTATAAGAAAGGGTCACTAATGGTGAAAGGGTAGTAAAGGAAACTCATGATGAGAACAAAATAAATGTTAATCATGATTCCATAGACTCTAATGTTGGATCAAAGACCCACCATATTCCAAAAATCGATATGAGGAAGTTTCATGGCAAGGATCCCGCAACATGGATATTACAGATGGAGCAATTTTTCGATCTCAATAATGTGCAAAACACACAAAAGGTACGTATAGAAACTTTATATTTGGAACCAAATTAGTTTGTATGGTATCAATGGCTTTGCTCTCGTAAACAATTTATCACTTGGGCAATTTTTACGGAAGAATTGATAGCACATTATGAGGATACAAAAAGCAACACTTTTTTTAGCCAATTGATAAGTCTCAAACAAAAGGGTTCAATAATGGAGCACATTGAGGAGTTCCAAAAATTGAACATAAGGGTAAAAGATATTCCAGAGGAGCATAGGATTGATGTGTTCATAGGGTCTTTAAAGGATAATATCCAACATGATGTTCGCCTTTGGGAACCTGATTCATTAAAGAAGGCATTCAGGTTAGCAAGAAAAATGGAAAGCAAAATTATGGCAACCAGGAAGCATACCACTCACAACTATAAAGACGGAAGTGTTGTTGTCGTTAGTCTTCCACAACCTATAAGGTTGACACCACAACAGTTGGAAGAAAAAAGAGCAAAAGGGCTTTGTTACAGTTGTGATATCAAATACACTAAAGGTCATAAGTGTGCTGAGAAGAAATTATTCTACATAGATTGTGAAGAGGAAGAAGAAAAGGAGCAAGAAAGGTCAAAAGAAGAGGATATACTCTAGGAACAAAGCCTAGATAAAGAAGAAATGAATCAGACCATATCTTGTAAAGCATTGGCAAGAATTACCACTCCTCAAACTCTTAAGATAGAAGGACATATCAAGAAGAAAAAGGTGCAAGAAGTGAAAGATCACATCAAGAAAGAAGAAATGAATCCAACCATATCTTATAATTCATTGGTCGAAATTACCACTCCTCAAACTATCAAGATAGAAGGACATATCAAGAAGAAAAATGTTCAAGAAGTGAAAGATCACATCAAGCATCAAGAAATGAATCCGACCATATCTTGTAAAGGATTGGAAGAAATTACCACTCCTCAAACTCTAGAGATAGAAGGACATATCAAGAAGAAAAAGGTTCAAACAGAGAAAGATCACATCAAGCTTCAACAACAAGTTCTCCAACTTTTAAAGGATAATGCCACTTCAGTGCAAAATCAAACGAGACAATAGGTAGATCAACATCGTAATAATTTTTTTTTGAGGTAGGTGATTTGGTATTTTTACTGCTACATCTCAAGCAAGCTATTTATGAGAAGGAAATGTTGGCAATACTATATGCACTTAAAAAATGGCGACCTTACCGAATGGGAAGACTCTTCAAGGATGAGGATGTGGAAGCATTGTTTTGTGCTATTTCTATTATCCAACCAGATTGGATAAACGAAGCAAGGGATGAATGGAAGAAGGATGAAGAAGTATGGCCACTGATTCAAAAGTTGCAAAAGATCCCAATTCAAACAATATTGCCAGAAATTGAGGAGGAAGGAAAAATCATATTGGAACCCGGAGCAGTCACAGAAACAAGCACTCGACAGCTACGAAATCGATCAATTTCAGAGTATCTCATCAAGTGGAAGAACTTACCCGCTGAAGATTCCACATGGGAGGATAAGAATTTTATACAGAAGCATCAAGAACTACTCAAGCATTGAGGACAACACTTTTTGAAGGAGAGGGGCATGTTAGGCCCCTATACTACTAGTTTAACCCCTTATTGTTATTAGTACAACCCACTTATTATATTGATGTACCTGTGTAGTGCCCATATTGTTATTATTGTGCCACATAGAAGCCCACTATTGTTATTATTGTGCCCTTACATTATTATTGTTATGTCGGCTCTGATTATGTTATGACCCCTTAGACTCCTATATATAGAAAGGAGGTCTTTCATTTGTATCATCCAAGAATTGTTCATTTATGTAATGTAAAGGAGGTTTCCCCCTCAAAGAGGCTGAATTCTAAAGCGTTGATCTATCTTTTCTATCTTTTCTTGAGCTGGTTTCATAACACATACTATCTCATCAAGTGGAAGAACTTACCCACTGAAGATTCCACATGGGAGGATGATAATTTTATATAGAAGCATCCAGAACTACTCAAGCATTGAGGAAAACACATTTTTGGAGGAGGGGTCATGTTATGTCCCTATACTACTAGTGTATCCACTTATTGTTATTAGTGCAACCCCCTTATTGTATTGATGTCTCCATATTGTTATTATTGTGCCCCATAGAAGCCCACTATTGTTATTATTATGCCCTTACAATATTATTGTTATGTAGGATCTGATTATATCGTGACCCCTTAGACCCCTATATATAGAAAGGATATCTTGTCATTTGTATCATCCAAGAATTGTTCATTTGTGTAATGTAAAGGAGGTTTCCCCCTTGAAGAGGCTAATTTTGAAGTCGTTGATCTATCTCTTCTTTTATTTTGTGAGCTAGTTGAATAATAGTTGGATATTTTTCTAACACTAGGGGATCTCCCCAGTTTAAAGTCCCAACTAGACCCTACATTGCTTGGGATACAGGCCCAACTGCCATCACGTGTGTTTTTTTCTCTCGGATATCGAATGCGAAGATATAAGTGTCAGACCATGTGTAATATGTAAAAAGAATAAGGATGATGTCAACCCTCCAATGATAGCTTTCGAAACATGATATAAGACCGCAACGACATATTAATGAGCAAGAGATTTCCTTAAGAAAGAATCAGATAGTTGAGACTAACTAAGATATACACAATGGGAAAGTGCTAGAAACTAACTGCAAAATGGTTTCCAATCAATTAATAACATTAACATTGAATGGAGTGTAGAGATTCAAAGCTAGCACACAAGATATATGCAATGAATTAGTTCATAAACATGTAACCAATATGTAAACACACATCCATACATAATTGGAATACCAAACAACTAATACAACCAACAAATGAATGCACATAATCAATGTATGAAGTGAAAAGATTCTCATTAATACTATCGTCTATTTAAGTACATGTATCACAAAATCATCAAAACCCAATAGTGGGATGAGAGAAGTTCATATCATCTCCATAACATAACACTAGCCTCACAATATCGCCACCTACAAGCTATCAAGAGTGAATGCTTTCAGCTCAAGCACAAAATAACGATCTAATTACTAGTCTAGCTTAAGTGCTAAAAGGCCATTTGAATGAGGCACGAGGTTACATTTATAGAAATGGGGAAGTGGTCTTTCGCCTTCCCTATCACCTTTCATATTCCTCATGAATTTTCATATTCTTCGTAGCTCCTCATCTTCCCTAGGACCTTTGCTATTCCTTTTTGCTCTTTTTATGGTTTTAATATTTGTCATTTATAACAAAATAATATATTTACAAAATAATAAGAGGAAATGCACAAGATTTAATGTAGCAATCTTATAAGAAATATATTGGTCTTTAATAACTTTGTAAGAAATATATATAGGGTCATCTTGGTGCTAGTTAGGTCATTCAATAGTTATTATTGATGGAGATAAAGTATTCATGAAATATTTCAATATAACTGATCAGCAATTTCCCTGCAACTCCGGCCCTGTAAAAACAAAACCATTAATTAGGATGTTAAATGAACACACTTTAATAGAATATGAAATAATTGTTATCAATAAAGTTGATTAATAAAAATAGTGTTAAAAAGTCGATAGCAATTGACATCCTTGAAATGCTGATTTCATCTTGATGCTAAAGCCGATCCATGTAGTGCATTATTTTAACATAATTTCCCATTGAGCAGAGAGTTGGGCACATCGTCCTTATCCACATCATCAACTTTAATATAATCGCCTTATTAACATGCATTCACACATTGTTGTCTCCATTGCAACTTGTTGTCGTGATCTATCATATTACATGCATTGTTGCGTTATTATTCTCTTATCTCATCATTGCATTTTCATAGTGTGGACATACAACTCTTGTAGTGCAACTGTCATGATAATATTGTGGTATTACTTCGTTTGGGCATGGTGTGATTATAATCTTTGATACGTACCCAACATTTAATATGTTGTCCATTTCGTGCTTTGTCGTAGCATATTATATTTGAAATCTCCTTCGCCTGTTTAGTCGCATTATTTTCATTTTCTCTTGCATTGATTGCATTGCATGCTTTTTGATATACCCTCCATCTCATGCATATATAATATTTCTCGTTAAGTGCCTTGCTAGAAGGTGAATTGAAATTGTGTTCTTGTGGCCTTGGTCGTGGTATCTCTTGCATGGTGTTTTAATTCGTTGATTGCTTTGCATTTGTTGCGTTTTAATACATTATGTTCGCAACTAATACTCAATGTTTGTTAAGTTCTTTTCAACACACCTTTAATTAACACATGGCTTGTGTTATCCATGCAATGGTTGTATTATATCCCCATTGTGTTGTATGTATATTCATAGTGTTAATGAGAGTGCTTTGTATGATATCCATCAATATTTTATCGATTGCATATTTTTTTACATGTCAATTGTTATATTTGACTTGTTCTCCATTCAAATGATTAATCCATTCTCTTTCACTAGTAGTAAAATCCGTTTAGAATTTATCATAAAAATTGAATCTTAGGGTTGACCTTTTTTTATGATAGTACCCAAATAGCATAATAAAAGTCTCAATGGTGCCAATATTTTCGAGGATCTATGAAGCCTAGAAGATATATAACTTTTAAGTTCACTATTTTCAAAGGATCTATGAAGCTTGAAGACGTATAACTTTAAAATTCACTAGGGTCATTCTTATGTTATCGAGATCTCTCTTCACATTAGGTAGCCAAACTTGTAAGTACCCAAGAAAATTGTGAGCTTGGAAGTATATTAACCTTTTTTATTCAAAAAGATCAACAATTATATTTCCAAATGTCAAATTACCACTTTTAGCAAAGGGTATCTTATGCTAGTCTCAAGGTGACATGGGTCAACATGTCTAGAAAGGAATATTAGCTGGATGAAAAGGGAGTTCAATGCAAAAATGCATGTTTTGAAAATTCAACCTTGCATACATAAATGGCCTTTTTCCTCAAGCCAATTATTCAATTGTATAAAATAATTTAATGATGAAACATGACATTGATATGCAATGCCATTTCTACCACGACAATGCCATTGAAAATCTTAGGAACTGTTCATGAAGATTAAAACTGAAATATGCACCTTAGAGGATGATGATCAAATTGAAACATGGTTGGGAATTTCATCCCTAATCATTATAATCTATGGTTTCAAAGCTACATTAGCAAAGAAGAATTTCCCCAAACCCTAATGTAGTTAATAAGAACAAGATCCAAGATGAATCCAGGTAGATATATATACAATATGTATTGTGCAAGCGCAACATTATATGGCATCTAGATCCTTGAACAATTTAACTAATTCAAGCCACAACATACCTGTTAAAACCTTGAGAAGCAGAGGGGAACCCAAAATTTGAATGTTGGCAAAAACATTTGGGGGCAGTGTTGTAGCGACTACAACAAATAGAAAACCACTAGTAGAATCCAACATCTCTTCCTTAGCCCCTTCAATAGGTTGGGTCTTATTAATGACACAAGAGAGTATTTAACTAGATAATTTAAGTACCATTTGATTTACTTAACTAGTTATAAATACGTCGTCCATTTATTCCACAACTAGGTCTTGTTAGTCCTTAAACACCACATCAAGAACTCACACATGTCAGTCCTTGACAATGATACAGAGAACATGACAAATGGATTATTATTTTCATAAATTTAAAGTGAGTTTTTGGTGTTGCTCCACTACCAGTAGGCCTGTTTAGTACCTTGACAGAGTCACTGAAGAAATCACAAGCATCACTTCACTACCATCATGCCTGTTCAGTACTCCAATAAAGTTGCTTTCCTCACCTCTCTACACAAGAACCCTTTCTCTTCCTTTACCTTTGTTTAATTAGGTTTTTTTAGATGCACTTTGGTATAATTTGTTAGGGCGTTTATTGCATCAATGCAGAAGAGAGATCTTGACTTATTTTATGGGAAAGAGAGGTTGTTTCTTGTTTTACATAAACTGAAAGAAATTATGAGTTAGGTGTGTCCTCATGTCATATTTCTACATCAAATCTCCGACTGAAAAGTGGACAATGAAAACACATAATGAAATATCAGGCCCAGACTAGAAACAAAATTCAAGTTATGGATATAGGCTTTACAAATTTATTAGAGTTCCCTGCTAATATCTTATCATATTTTCAATCCTAAGAAAGTAGACTTATGTAAAATATATCAGGGACAAGGTTTCAATACTAGGGTCTACATGAGGATGCCCCTTGAAGTGACCACCACAACCCCTGGGTACCATTGAAAGGAATCTCAACATTGTGGACACAACAAGTGAGTTAGATAAAGGAATCTCTTCATCTACCAGGCATGTAGAGGACAATGCTTAAATGAGAAGCAAATGTATAAATCAAGGAAATTAATGTGGGATGTAATGAGCTCAATAATGCAAAGGTAACATGGCTAAATGAAATGCACAATGTACAAAATATGTCATGTAATGCAATACAATGGAAAGAAATACAAAGCCATGATATAATAAAGAGTTGTGCAATGCATTCAACTACATGAAAAATAAATTGCAATAGTTAAAATGGTGCTATATAACTAGCTACATCCAAGAAATAAAATCAACTGTGAAAATAAACTATCATGCACAACTTATTCTAACACGCGAACCACTAAAACTGAACCTAAATAATAATCTAATTTAAGAGAAAAGATACGGCTCATGAGAATTTTAATTTCGAATGGAATCATCTGAGTTGTTCCCAACCTGCAAACACAAAATGTAAGCAATTAATACCAACATGATAAAAGGTGAAAAAACAAAGATAATTACCTGAATATCTTGCACAAGAGAAAGCATGTCATACCTATAGGTAAAAGAGTTAACCATAATAGAATGTTCTAACCAGGCTACTACTCTATCCTAATAAAGATAATTATAGTCATGAATACCCTGAAAGTGTCTCAGAAATGTGCATTCATCCACATTTTCATTCGTATCTAAGTACAAGATAAGACTGAAACTTTTATTAGAAACAAATATTGCTAGATAAGACTCCAACCAATCAGTGATTCAGTCATGATATTCGAAGCAACCAACTCGAACACCTTGAAAAACTTGCAAAGATGGGCATCCATTCAGTGCGATCGAGTTACGGAGAGAAATTTGTGACGAAAACTTAATATGATCTTGTTTAGAGACCTTGTCAATATTGTGAGGACATAACATAACCATCAATGGGAATTGAAGTGCCTCACCTTCTTGACAAGTATATAAATCTCTAGATGGTGAATTGCCAAATTTTATTTGCTCAGTGAAGTCAGTAGATGTGAACAAAAAACTATCATCAAATGTACTGATAACATAATGATTAATTGGATGAAAATTGTTACATCAAGTACTTTCATAAGATTGGTCAGTTAAAACGTAACATTCTTTATTTTTCAAATATAGAGATGAATTAAATGGAAAGATTTCATGGATAATTTGGATGGTAAAATCGTCCTTTTCACATGCTGAAGATCATAACTAAACATAAAGATGAGCATGGTACCAATTGATTTCTTCCTCAGAATATAACAGACCATCACCTTGTACCTGATCACCCACAAGGTTAGGAACATGGAAGCCGAAGGGATTAAAAATGATTGTTGGTATAGTAGATTCGTAAAACCAGTTAGTATATAAGGAATAGTTAGAACAAGATGAAAAAAAGATTAAAAGATCCTCTAAAATAAGTATATAACAAATTAGATTCAATATTCATATTAGATTGAGGAATTAATTTTTCAACATGTAGGTTTCCATTCACCAAATAATTCAACCATTCAATAACACTCAAGGGGATAAATCATGCCAAAACTAAAATGATTAGCTTCATAACATTTACAAGAGAGGTGGGAGTTGATCATTCACAAAAGAGTTTAACAAAAAGAAATATTTCGACTGATGATCATCCCTATCTTGATAATCAAAAGACACACTTTTAAACCTTGTACATCCCTTAAAGATATGTATTCAAACCCTATATTCAATACAAGAGGGATGAAAGGTGGTTTTTAGGATGAATACTTAACTAGACAAGCTTCATCTATCCGATCATAAGCTCTACTTAGAAAATACAGAAAATAAACTTGAAAACATTGAAAATGTTTCAATAACGAGCTTACATCTAGTGAGATGATGTTGAGAAAAGAATATTGTGAGAGAATCCTGACCCGAACTAATTTAGGGACCCCATTAGGATTGTAAAAACCTCATGTAAGCATCATCTAGGGCTGAAGTTCATCACTCTCCTAACAATTTCCCAAACCTCCAAATGTTAGATGATAAAAATTTGAGGGCTTGGTTAGATAAAAAATGTATGAAAACAATCATCATCATTTATTTCAACAAGATCATTATTGATTGGATGGAAAATTATAGAATCACTAGTTTGATCAGATGTTTCAATGTCACCAAATAGATTATCCAACTCGCAAATTATTCCTGATCCGAATGGAATGTGCCATCTACCCATGGTGTTGCAAGTGGCATCCACCCATGGTATTCATCCACCCATGGTATTCATTAACCCATGGTATTTACCCACCCATGGAATTTACCCGTGGTATTGTAACTAAAAAGAAGACTATAAGTAAAAAGTCATGTTTTGTAAAAGGACTTACTATCCATAACAATGTAGCTTTTACAATTATTCTCTATTTTAATAAAAAAAGTTTCTTCGTGGTTTTATTTACTCTGTGTTCTCTCCTTTTTTCTTGGTATTTCAATTTTTCAGATATTGGGGGCCTCCCCAACCCCCCCGCCGCCCCCAACCACAAGATCCATTTCAATTTTTTAGACCTTGGGGGCCTCCCCCCAAGGTCTGGATCACTTCCTGACTTGTATATGAATATGTATAGATAAAAGAGATTAATATTTTTCTTCTTCATAGATAAAACCTCACTACCTTGCATCATCTTAAAGTTCGATTTGTCATATTCAAAATTTATCATATTTTCAACATCGATCAATTCATTATATGCATCAAGACATAAGGGGTGATGATTTGAGGAAGAAACAACATAAATTTAGATAAGGAATTCTTCTATGATAAAATTATGTTTCATATCTAAAATTTTCAATTCCAAATACTATTGAGAAAATCAAACAACCAACGATTGTGGATGGGAATTCATCATCTCATATATCAATTAGGTTGTTATCAATAAGATGAAAGTTGCCACAACCTTTTGTTTGATTAAGAATTTCAATTTCACTTGAATATCAAAGAGAACACCAGACTCTCCATTGATAATGAATGTAGAAACATTGTCTTGACATAGTATAATTTGGAAGATGGAAGAGAGATGAGATGTGTCTTCACCATTTTTTTCCCTCTATATGTGATATGTTATTACCTTGTACTTGGTCACTATTTGGCCTAACAGATTGAGAATTAAGAGTAATTGAAACAATTGTTGGTACATTGGGTTAATTAAATGAGTCAAGGCACAAGGTGTTATTAGGTTTGATTGAAAGAGGATGAAAGGAATCCCTTGAAGAGACAATACTGGAAATCAAATCTGATTCGAGATTTAGATTATGCTCATTGATGCCATCTCAAGGAATCAATGGACCAAACTTCACATTATGCTCTATAAAATCATTAAAATATTCCACGCCATTCCAAGTAAGATCTTTGCCATTGAAAACGGATAAAGGTGAGAGTCTGTCATGAAGGGATCCATGAATGGATTCTACTGGATGTTCAATGGGATGGTGTTGAGTCTCATCAACAAGAGGAGGTGATTTATCAATTTGAGGACTGTAACAGGTTGTATCTCAGGTGAATCTATTCCATTTTATCTGAGATCTCCTCATCTCATAAATTATTAATAATAAGAATTTCATTGTCATCACAATAGACCACTTCATTTGGTAATGAAAAAGGAGGAGGATGAGAGATATTGAGGGTAGCATATCTTTCCTCTAAAGGTTTGGGTACCTCATGACTCAGAAAAGTTGGAAAAATAAAATTAGGGATAAGATATATCTGATTTGCGATTGGAAGATCACCATCATTATTGGATTAATGATTAGAGATATTCATTTCATATTTAAATTGTTTCAGGGAGATGTAAACCAATCATCGAAATCTATCATCCAGAAAGTCCCAATCCATATATATTTCAGGAAATTCATAACAAAGATGTAGGAATCTCATAAAATATTCCAATGATTCATTTTATTTCATTCTAAACTGATTGATCCTTTTATACATGTTTTGAAATTCATACATGTCAAAGCTTCATGAACCTCCTTAATGAGTTGTGTGAAAGAATATATAGAAGTGGTTGGTAAGGTGTTGCACCATTCCTTGACATGACCTTCAATTGTGAGGGTGATAAACCTACACATGAAATCCTTACAATGTATTCCATTATAATGAAAAAAATTAAGAAATTGAAACATATGTCCTAATACAGTTGTTTCACCTTAGCCATCAAACTTAATATGTGACAAGTGATGGATGATTTCTACAAGGAACGAAATATCAAGCCTTTTAGCAATAAAACCCAGGATAATGATTTGGGGTGGAGCCATTTCATGATATAAAGTTTTGGATATAGACTCCCCAATCTCAACTTGTCATCTAACCCTCCTTCTAGCATCAAATGATAAGCCCTCTTTCATCTTCTTAGTATCATTGTCAAAGAATGACATGTGTGATATCTTGATGTAGTGTTTAAAGACTAACAAGACTTAATTATGGAATAAATGAATGGAATCTCTATAATTTTTCAAGTGACTAAGTGGTACCCAAAATGTCTAGTTCACTAGTACCTTGCATCATTAATAAGACCCAATCTATTGGAGAGGCTAAGGTAGAGATGCTAGATTCTACTAGTCATTTTCCATTTGTTGAAGCCACTACAAAAAATTCTAAGAAAGTATTAGCCTTTGATAACATCAATAAATTTGTAGTTTCCAATAGCTTAAGAAGCTTTTTGAATGCCTTTGGGGTTAGGGGGACTGGACTCCTTTTAACTCCAAGCATGATTATCTTTATTTTTGGGTCGAAATGTTGTGCACATAAGTAAACTATTTCCTTGAAATAAAATACCTTAGGAATGCATGCAACATTTTCTACTCCCTTGGTCCAAATTATAGCATTCCTATTTTCTTCTAGTGAGAGGTTCAAATAAAATTGGTATGCAGTTGACCAGTGAATTTTTTTTAATCTACGTAAGCAAGTGAATTGAACGTGTCACTGCTTATTAGCTCTCTCTTCTTTCTTGTATCCATTTGTTCATTGTACTCAAGAAAATATGTGTTAATAAATATATCCTTTTAGTGAGCCTTAGCTATTAATAACTCCTTTTTCTTTAGTGCAATTACTAATATAATTGGCTTATCTCATGCCATTCCAATGGTCGAGGAAAAACAATAAGTAGAAGTTACCAAGAAAGATCATTCTTTACAAGGAGTGACAAGGATCATATCCTAAAGTATGATCTCCATCACGTCACCTTTACCTGGAGACTGATTCCCTTTATTGATGCTTTAAGTGACCTCGAAACAAGTAAGAAGGGGACTGGGAGAGTAAAGGTGGCAGAGTGATTCCCTTATTAATGTCTGAAAATAATATCTTTTTGTCATTTCACTAACCCTGTTTTTCCTATTTTATCCTTAGAAGCTTGCCACTACTATCATTTTACAATCCAATGCCATCGTTTGTGCATAAGAATCATATTTGATCTATAGAGGTTACAAGTGGAAACTTTAAAGTTAAATATGTCCATTCTTCCATATTTTTGTATATATCTTTGTAAAAATAATTCAAAATAACATAGCTATTAAAAGCTTACACATTATGTAGGAGGTCGAAAAAAGGAGGCGATGAGCGCTAGGGTTTGCGATAGCAGGCAACGGTGACAGAGGTGCAGACAGGTATTGACAGAGGTTAGAGCGCGCAGACCTGCTGGGACAGTGAATCCCAGATTGCAGGCACGGGTTGGTTTAGACGTTCTCAACGGCTAAAGAGATTCTAAACATCTGATATCGCCCTGAGCGAAATGGGAGAGCCAAGGGGGGGGGGAGAGATCCCCTCCTTCAAAAATGTGGTAATAGGAGAGACAAGCACGGGAGGGGAGCAGCACACTGAGAGGGAAAATCATGCCCCAGTAATGGGCAACCTGTGGCAGAAAAGAATGAGAGGGAAATGCCTACCTAGGGCTCAGAAACAGCCAAGGTATGTTGTTCCCCACAACAAATTGGAGGAATATAACTGTTACATGAGAGACCATGCCCTAATATGTAGATTCGTTGGGTATTGGCCTTCTGAGCGGGAACTCTACAGATGGATTGATCAGAGATGGAGACCTAAGGGGCAGGTAGATCTCAAGCTTGGAGCTCAAGGTTTCTTCACAGCAATCTTTTCCAATCTGGAGGACAAGAACAGGATCTTTGAGGAGGGTCCATATTTCTTGAACAATGCTGGCCTGTTCATGAAATATTGGGAAGAGAGATACAACCCCGAAAAGGAAAAAATGCTTGATGCACCAGTCTGGGTCAGATTGTTTGGGCTTCCTGATGAGTTCTGGGACCCTGAAATTTTGGAGGGAATAGGCAACACGATTGGGAGTTTTGTCAAAATTGCAGAGGCTACGAAAAGAGGTAAATATAATGCTTATGCGAGAATCTGTGTTTACATAAATCTGGCAAATCCCCTCCCGGAAAATGTTGAGGTTGAGTATCATGATGAAATCTGGAAGCAGCCAATTGATTACGAACACATCCCTTTCCGATGCTGAATCTGTCATGAGTATGGCCACTTATACAGGCAATGCCCACTGAATAAAGAGGAAGAGAGCAAGAAAAGTCAAGCGGATCAACAAAGAACCACTGGGAGAATGGAGGATCTGGAGAGAGGATTTCAGCAGGTAGTCAGGAAGAGGAGACAGAATAAAGAGGGACCAAAGACCCAACCTCAAAAGCAACCCAGTCAAACAAGAAATCAGAACAAATTTCAGGTACTGCAGAGCGAAGATGAAGAATATGAAGTAAACCTGGAAGATGATGAGGATCCGGAAAATACCCCAATGGAAATAGCTGGAGAGGAGAAAGAAAAAGGAACAACTATAAGCAAAACCAATAGAGAAAAATCGGAGGAGAAGTCAACAGAAACAGAACTGGCATCTCAGATGGAAGTGGAAAACCCGCTTGAAAATGAAGCAGAAGAAGAGAAAATCATGAGACGGCTACTTCAGGAATGGAAGTATTTGGATAGCAGGTTCATACCTGAAAAACAAAAACAGCTGTATAAGGAAGTTTTCCAGAAATACAAAGAGAAAAAAGGAGAGCCCCCGGATAAACCAGCAATGTTAGAAAGTGAGCAGGGGAATGAAGATAAAGGAATGGGCAGCTCTGGCAAAAACAGCAGAAAAAGAGGCCGGAAAACAATGAGTGAAACGATCCAGACGGTGGGAGAAATATTGATAAACTCAGGTAAGGTGATACCTCTGTCGGAGGTATTCTTCCCCTCATACAAAAAGTTTTAAATGATAGTTATCAGTTGGAATATTAGGGGTTTGAACAGTAGAGGTAAACAAAGGTATATGAAGGATAAGTTGAAAAAAGAGAAACCTAGTATTCTGATCTTACAGGAAACAAAGATTTTGGTTCAGCAGCTTGAAGAAATAATAGAAAAAAGTAGATTACCATATCAAGTGATTGGGCAAGATGCAATAGGCTTTGCAGGAGGAATTGCAGTTTTGTGGAACCCAAATGAAATCATCATAGATAACTGGGCCAGTATGAGTGGAATCCTTTCTGGGCTGGGGAGGATAGTAGGAACCAAGCAACAGGTGGTTATTTCAGGGGTTTATGGTCCTCCTACCCCTGGGAAAAAGGAGCAGTTCATCCACAGTCTCAAATCAGTCCGTAAACTTTACCCTGAAGCTGCTTGGATTATTGGTGGAGATTTCAACTTGATTAGATCCTTGGAAGAGAAAAAAGGAGGGATTAGGAGGAGGGATCACCTCATGGACAGTTTTAATGAGATGATAGAGGAGCTCAGGCTTGTGGATATCCAGACCATTAATGGGACATACACGTGGAACAACAGAAGGGGAGGAAAAAACCAAATTGCATCTAGATTGGATAGATTTTTAGTTTCTGAAGCCATCATGAACAAAGATGTTTTTGTGGAGGCCAAGATCATTCCATCTCTGGGATCTGACCACTGGCCGATCCGATTAGAGGTTGATATCAAGAGGATTCAGGGGAAAAGGCCTTTCCGATTTGAAGCCTTCTGGTTAAGGGACCCAGAGTTCATCAAGAAAGTTGAGAATTGGTGGAAACAAAGTACTAGTCAGGGCAGATGTAGAATGCACACGTTCCAGCTAAAGTTGAAAGAGCTGAAAGGCAAAATAAAAAAATGGAACAAGGAGGAATTTGGCAACATTCTGGAGGATAAACAAAATCTAGAAGGGGAAATGGCAGATCTTCAACAGAAGATAATTTTGGAAGGAAGAACGGAGGAAAGCATCAACAAGGAAGGGGTAATCCTTGGTAGACTGGAAGAGAGACGAAAGAAAGAGGAGATCCTATGGCGCCAAAAATCTAGGATAAAGTGGCTTAGGGAGGGGGAAAGAAACACTAAATTCTTCCACCAGGCGATGGTCAAGCACAGGCAGGGAAACAAGATCCTATCGATCAAGGACAAAAACGGGGAAAGAGTGGTAGAGCAGAACGAAATTGAACAAGTCTTGATGGATCACCACAGGGAGATATTAACAGAACCTCAAATTGATAGAACGGGAGCCATACAGGAGATTTGCTCAGCTATCCCCAGCCTGGTCACTGAGGACCAAAATAAAGCGCTTATGAGGGCCGTGACCCTAGAAGAGTTGGAGGAAGTTGTGAAGACAATGAAGAAAGGGACAGCTCCTGGGCCGGACGGCTTCACAGTGGACTTTTACCAGGCAGGCTGGCACTTCTTGGGTCGAGAGATTCTGGATCTTGTGGAAGAATCAAGAATAAATCAAAAGGTATGGCCAGCTCTTAATTCTACCTTTTATGCTCTTATTCCTAAGGGAGACAACCTAGAAGAGGCTAGTGGCTTCAGACCTATAGCACTTTGTAATGTCATTTACAAAATGATCACTTCCCTGATTGCCAAAAGATTAAAACCCCTTTTGGATAATTTAATCTCGGCTGAACAAACGGGTTTTGTGGAAGGCAGGCAGATTCTTGATGGTCTTGTTGTAACTCAGGAGGTTATCCACTCCTTAAAAGTTAAAAAACAAAAAGGAATGATGATAAAATTAGATTTATCCAAAGCATATGATAGACTAAACTGGAAGTATTTAGTCCTAGAAAGATTTGGTTTTCACCAAAGATGGATTGCATGGATCCACAACCTGATCTCCACTCCTCACTTCTCTATCTTGGTTAATGGAAGCCCTTCAAAAACTTTTAACGCCTCTAGAGGGATTCGACAAGGAGATCCTTTGTCCCCATTTTTATTTATTCTTGCTGCTGAAGGACTAGGGCGATTCATCAAACAAGAAAGAGCAGCAAATAGAATCAAAGGACTGCAAATTTGGGGAAGCAACTTGCCCCTGACTCATCAACAATTTGTTGATGACATTATGTTGTTTGGGGAACCAACGGTAAGAGAAGTCCAACATCTAAGGAGAATCCTTGATCTTTTTACAGAGGCCTCTGGGTTAGAAATCAATAAAGATAAATCCTGCATCTTCATCTTCAACACAATGGAACAGGTTAAGTCCCATCTAATCAGAATTTTAGGATTCAAAAGGGGGGAATTGCCTACCAAATATCTGGGTAATATTCTAGACTTCACTTCTAAAAAGCTGAAAAACTGGCAAGGGGTTCTGGATAAACTTAACAACAAGGTTGCAAATTGGGCCTTCAGAGTTCTGAACATTGCTGGCAGAGTTGTTCTTGCCAAGTCGGTCCTTCAGGCTATCCCTATCTACCCATTATCGATTATGGCTGCCCCAGCAGGGGTATGTGCAAAAATCAGGGAAATCATAAGGAAATTCATATGGAGTGGATTTGATAAAAAGAAAAAATGGGCTCTGGTCTCGTGGAACCAGCTCATCGAAAGAAAAGAGAAAGGAGGTTTGGGTTTAAGAGACCCGGAAATTCTAAACAAGGTCCTGGGAGCCAAGCTGTGGTGGAGATGGCTCAGTGGTGGAAATGATCTATGGAAATCTATTTGGAGGACTAAATACAGAATGCCAAACTCTCCGGTAGATATCTTAAGGCAACAGGAAATCCCCAGAGGCTCCACTATTTGGGAATTAGCCTCTCAAAACAGAGATCTTATTGACAAACACACTTTCTGGGAAATCCGGGGAGGCTCAGAGGCCAACTTCTGGGAAGATAGTTGGCAACAACGAGAAAGACTGAACAGCATTCAAAACCTCCTCCAGGTCCGTGATAGAATTGCAGGTAACAAAACGAGGGTAAAGGATTATTGGAAGGTAAATGACTTGTCGGAGGGATGGAGAGTCTGGGAGGAACCGACAGCATGGGATCGGGAACTTAACTCAGATCTCCAAGATCTTTACCGGAAAGAAATGGGATCAAGGAAACTCAGAGTTCGTCATGGGAAAGACATCCTCCGGTGGGGGAACTCAATGAAGGGGACATTTACAACCAAAGAGGCTTATTTTCTAATGGAGTCTCAAAACGGAGGTGACAGGAATTGGGAATGGAAAACAATATGGGAAGGAAACTGGTGGCCAAAGGTGTCCATTTTTGTTTGGCTAGCCACAAAAAACAAAATTCTGACCTGGGATCGTATCCGAAAGAAGGGATTCAACGGCCCTTCACGATGTTACCTGTGCAACAATGATGATGAGACTAGAGATCATTTGTTGATCCGATGTCCTTATGCAGAGAAACTCTGGATGATTACCAAATGACTGTTCAATAAATCAGGAATTAACATCAGAGAATTTAATGATGTAGTTTTCCAGTGGAACAAGGAAACCTTTCAATGCAGGGTTGTCCAGAGGGCTTGGAATCTGATATCTACCTTTATTCTTTGGATAGTCTGGAAGGAGCGAAATAGGAGGATATTTCAGAATTCGGCTAAAGATCCAGAAGTAATTTGGGAGCAGGTGGTTGAGAGTACGCAGGAGACTATCCTAGTCGATAAGTGGGAGAGTGATGACTGGAAGACTACCCCAGACGAACAAGAAATCCTAAACAAACTAAATTTAAAACTAGAGATGGTTCACTTTAAATGTTCGGCCAGCCATGATATGAGAACTCAGAGCCCAGAGAAGTTCACTTACCCGAGAGATCAATTTGTTAAACTTAACTTCGACGGGGCCTCGAAGGGCAACCCGGGTGAAGCTGGCTTTGGGGGGATTTTCAGAGACAACAATAATCAAGTAAGGTGGATCTATGCAGAATGGGGGGGACAGATGACCAATAACGAGGCCGAGTTTTGGGCCCTGCATCAAGGATTACGAATTGCCATCAGGAATGGCTATACCAATCTGGAAATTACAGGGGACTCGAAGATTGCTGTGGACATGCTGAGGAGGCTCAATAATGGGCAGGGTTGGGAGAAAGTAACCAAAAGCTGGCGGACTGCAGGCATTGTTCAAGAAATTGCAGGCTTGATTAAACGCATCGATTACAGAATCATCAGCCATGTTCGTCGAAAAGGGAATCAGGTAGCGGATTGGTTGGCTAATTGGGGCTGCAGTGGACGTGGCAGCTCAATTGACAGCCAGTGGAGAGCCGTGGAAGGAAACCGGGAGTGGAAGGAGTTGGCGGACCTAATTAAGGTTGATCATGATCACGCCACAAATGACAATGCACGGACCAGTGAGTTGGATTAACAGGGCGTCGTGGAGACCCCGTTGTAAGAATATGGTGCAATCGGGATTCGTTAAAATCATCATAGCAGGCAGCAGGATGAAGGATCAGGATTTTGGTGACAGTACAGCGGTGGCGGAAGGAGCGGTTAGGCATAAGTACACACAACGAAAGATTATTAATGTCCGAACTATGAATGGCGATGGTGGCGGTTCGCCTGACTTCACATCAGAGGGAATGAATAATGATAAGATGGTTGGGAGGAGTGGTTCACCGGAGAGTGACCGGCGGCATTCGAAAACCGGTCATTGCTGTTTCTCCGAGGCAAGGAATCTGCTATATAATCAAAGAGGGTCGATTATGAGGGCATTGAGCGAGCTCATAATCTGGGTAAGAGTTGAGGGTTCCATTGAACGGCATAAGAGAACAACGACCAGTCTTGGCAATCAGAGAACGAGGAGTATCAGACCCTCGGGCATTATGGAAACCAGACAGAAACTGAGGCAAGCAACGGAACATCAAGGTGTAGGGGAGGAGAATAGTAATCGAAAGGGCAAAAATCTTATGCAGAAGGAACCTCCATTCACAGTGTGGGAGGTAGAGGATGACTCGGAAGAAGACGTGACCCCGGGCGCAGTAAAGGATCGTGGGTGCCACCATGAGCACCTGGCTGAGGAAGGAAACGAGCAGGTGAAGGCGGACCATTCTGGTTCTCAGGACATGAAGATTCGTCGCTACTGTTTGAAGAAGCGCAGCACTACACCTGACAAGGAAAAGGACTGGGATGGCAAGAGAGTCAAAGGCCGGAAGGGGCATGAGAAAGAGAAAGGGGAGACTTCCAGGCGTGGTCAGGGGAAAAACAGAAAACCGAAGGAGACGGTTAACCACCGCGTTCGAAGGGCCGAGCAGGCTTTCCTCCGTTACTCCAACCAGGCAGTGCGCAAGGTCATACAACGGCTTGAAGAGGAAGCGCTTCAGGAACAATCCGACGAGGAAATGGAAGATTGGACTTTTCTCCTCCATGACCCGGGACAAACCAGAGGGCGTATGTCCTTATTTAAACAGTCCCTTCACATCTACTGGGTGATGAAGGGGATTATGGCTAAGGCGTTGACACAAGTGGCGAAAGAAATGGTTAATTTAGCTAAGGGGGATCCAGACATTCCCCGCGAACTGAGCTTCCTTCGTATAGCCATGATGAAACAGGAGGAGGCCATGATGAAACAGGAGGAGAAACTAGATGCTATCCAGCAAATGCTGATTCGGGACCAGCCAGAACGTGCGGAAGCAGCGAACCAACAACCTGAGGGAGACAATGACTGATACGAGATATGTTTAGAACTTGCAAAATTTTTTTTGGTTATTGCTTTGTATTTGTCAAAGATAGGAAAAAGCATGTAATACAGAGCAGTAGTTTTAGCAATAGTTTTAGTAAGTTACAGGATTGCACAGTTTATCTAGCAAAGACTATCAGACTGTGGACCTACTTTTTTTGGGCTGCTATTAAGAACTATAGGTGGAACTATGTCCCGGTTTCCCCTAGAGGGCGGGCAGAAACTGTTTTATGAATGCTGTAATGTTCTGATTGATCAAGATATAGAATGAGCACCATCTTAGCTTACAAAAAAAAAAAAAAGCTTACACATTATGTAGCTAGTTTTTTATTATGTAGTTGAATCATAAGTTGTTGTAGTTGTAGACATGACTTAGCAAAAGACAATACAAGAGGACAAAAAAAAGAAAATAAAAGTAGCCCCATCTATTGAAGACAACTAGAAGCCATCCACTTCATTGTAGAGGCTTAGTCAACCCTATTGTCAAATTGTGGTATAGCACCAATGGAAAAGCATGCAATTGGAAGTGGAGTTCTTGTGGTCCAAATAATGGATTGGATCACGAGAACCAATTTTAAATATTACAAGGATTTGCATGAGAAATTCAATTGTACTATCATGAATTTCTCATCTATGTATTAATCAAGTAGATCCGTGTAATCTAAAGTGATTACAGTGTTCTAAAACTTTGTGGTAATATTCTCAATTGTTATTGTCATAAATTGTATAAATACCCATGGATCCTATGATGGGAAACAAGTTGGTTGTATGAAAACATTCTGAAGTAATATAAACATTATCACCAATCCTTTAATTCTTGTGTGGTATGAGCTATTTATCAATTCATAAGTTATAGTGGTATCTACAATGATTTAGAGTACTGGTTTACTTCTTGCACATGTGACCAAGCTAGGAAGGCCCCCCTATGTCAATGAAGCACAATTCCCTCTTTTCATTTTCTTAAACAGTTTCATTTCATTTTAGAACGAGCTTATTTATTTGTAGACAAACATTTGTAGACCAAGAGACAATTCATTAGACAAGTGATCGCTTAACTTTATTGTTCATAATTTAAATTAGTTACATTCAACATGATTGATTCAATAGAATTTGAGTTTCGATCATTAAAACTTGAATTTTCTTGTCTACCCATATAGTGAGGGCTAATCATATAGATTTTTCAATTGAATAGAAGTTATTATTTGCAGTCATATATATATTTTAAGTTTGTAGAACTATTCATAATAATTGTCTACATGGTATGAGAATCTAGAAGTGTTTTATAACCATGACTATATTGGAATAGTTAATTTGTTAATGTTTTTCATATACTAGAAGTTTATTTTCAAGTCAAGTTTAGCAACCAAAGCCTAGGATATTGTAATGTCCCTGTTTTCAGACATTGGGAAAGGAGAGTATCTCATTAGCATGGCTTACAAATTAAAATTAATTACGGGATATGAGAGAATTAATTAATTAAAAAGTGACTAAAGAAAAGAGAAATATTATAAGTCACTTTAATAAAATAATAAAAGACCCATGGTATTCGGATGACCTGTGGTATTTTTATAGTCCATGACTATCAAAGGAGATGAGAGCTCACTCCTTAAGCATGCATTGTGATTATTGCTTTGTTGTTGTTGAGTTGAGCTCTTGGAGCTTGTCTGCGTGAGAGCCCACATTTTTTAGAGAGTTAGTTTTGTTGGTCAATATTCCACCCTAGCTGATCTAGTGAGGAGGGGTTTCGGTATTAAGAGATATACCCTAGCCACTCAAAGAGGATAGATCAAATAAAATATCGTCACTAGGATTAATGTGTGGATTGCGAGCATAGGTTAATCAAATATCTCACGAGGGAATAATATTGCAGGAGATATTATCATTCATTCATATATTTTGCTAGTGTTTGTAACAGGTTCTCAGAACCATATTTAATATAATGAGGTTGGGATGTTTTGCATGTGTCTCTGCTTTATTTTGAGTCACTGCATTTATAGGTTTTCATATTTCCAAATTTACTTGTGCCAATAATTCATTTTGTTTTAAATTAAAAGTTTATGGTGTGAGTTTTATTAAGAAAATTTATCAAAAATTTTGCTAACTTATTTTATGGGATATTACAGTGGTATCAAAGTTGTTTTCCCTGCTATTCTAAAGGGTTTATTTGAAAAATATTTATGAACCAACAAGACAAATTGTTTGCAAAAGTAATTCAGAAAATTGAAGATGTGAGCAAAAAATTTGAAAATTATAGTAGAAATTCACTTTAATATTTTAATAGGAAAATTGAAGAATATCACATGAATTATGCAAGAATGGTGGATCAAATCAAAGCATGGGCATTACCAATGGTGGAGAAATGGAAAATAAATTATAGATATGAAGTCTACAAAGAAACAACTCAATACCAAAAAACATCAATTTAAGTGAGCCCAAAGGAAATAATTATTCAAATAAAATTATAGAAGAAGAAATTGCCAAGAGTGATATGCCTTGCTAGGGAATGGAGGTTTGTGGCTACATTGGGAAACATAACAGTAATGGAAACATTATTTTAGAATTTTCAATTGCATCTATTGAAGAGAAGTATGGGGCAGATAAAAAAAAAGGTGGCCCAATGTTTCCAACCACAAATGATTATGCATCATTTTATTTGATGATCAAAATCAAAATCCCTCCTCTCCATTACTTAATATCACAACTGCAATTTTTGATCGGGGGAAGAGAAATGACAAGTTGTCAAATTTACCACATGTTGGTTTCAGTTGTGTACATAAAATATATATGGGAGCATTCTACAGTCATATTTGTTATCTTGGTATTGATATGCAGATTGTGTATCATATGTTACAAGGGTTCTCTATGCTTATTTGGGACCAAGGGATGCAATTTGGATTTCTTGGGACAAGAAACCTCGGGAAGGGAGGATTGTAATGCCCCTTTTCGAGAACAAAAGAAAATATAAAACAAATTTAATGATTTAATTTCATATTAAAGATGACAATGAGTTATTAAATTAAAAATGGCATTATAAGTGAATTTTATTTAATTAAGAAAAAATAACTTATAAAGTCGCTTTATTATTAAAAAGGTGACTCGTGGTATTTCAGCGACCCATAGTATTTCAAGAGTGGAAAAATTATAAAAAGGAAGATGGGAGCTGATTTGCAATATGAATGAGTACTAATATTTGGTTAATAATTGTGAGTGCTTTCGTGGCTTAAGGTGGGAGGGATAAACCATCATTGTATTTTTCGATTTTGGTGTTGCTGAAATACACACCCTAGTTGGTAGTTGTTGGTTTCAGTGTCGAAAGACATGTTGGGGATAATACTGAGGGGGGGGGGGGTCAATCAGTATTTAAAAATCGATAACTTTTTCATTTCCATAATTAGATCTATATACGCTACTTCAGTGAAGGGAACTCGCGTGTGCACACAATTGTTCTTAAGGCAACTAACGTATATCCAGTGAACTTATGATTCAGTTAATTGATCATATGTTGATATTTAATCAGTGCATCAATACTTTATTAAACATTAAATAGTAAACATGTGTAGTATAATAGAGTAAACCATCACACATAAGCAACACACATGAACACCAAGATTTATGGTGGAAACTCAATGTGGGAGAAAAACCACTTGCTGTTGTTGTCTGTGTCTTCTTTTTAATATAAATAATAAGTTGTTTACAATCTTGTACTGGTGCAGACTCATACCAGTATGTAGGCACCCACCCGCAGAAGGCTACAACCTTCTCTCATTCTCCAACATCTACTGGAAGGGAGCTACAACCCCCTAGCTCTTGTACTAGCCGATATGTTTACCAGTATGTAGGCGTTGGCCTACCATATTCACTCATTCTCTAGTTGCTACTCGAAGGGAGTTCCAACCCCCTCATCTGATCACCAACCACTACTGGTAGGAAACTTCAACTTCCTCATTGAAGGCTCCAACCCTCAATATCCTCCAAGGATCAAATTTCATAAATTTTCAAATTGGATACTCCTAGTACACAACAACACAATATGAAGTCCACATTTCATCAAATTTTCCTACCCGACCCATCAGTAACATTGAATCTTAAAATAAATCACCACTGCAATACATCCAAAAAATACATCTGCATCAACTAATCATTGAAACCCAATCATCAATCCCTGAATCTGTTATCACTCAGGTTTTCCCAAAAGTTGTAAAAAAGGGAAAGGAGGCCGAGGTAACCACAGACCAATATTTTAGATACAGAATCTAGCCAATCTGTATCCAGAGTGGGCTCTCTCTTTATGATTTACCTTTGTTTTAAAGGTATTAGGCTAGTTATGAAGTTCAAGGGTTTGTTTGAGTTTGGGTGGTGAGATTCAATAGAGCAGAGAGGTAAGACAGAGTAGTTCAGTCCATTGGGCTAATGGAGTCCAAGAAGATGGCTTTTTGGATTTGGTTTCTTAACAGAGGATGGTTTCATAGAGCAAGGTGGTCAAACAAGGAACAAATAAAGACTTGAAATAGATGGAATGGGCTCAAATTGGGTGAAGGGAAATTAAGGATCCTTCAACTGATTTAAAGAGGGAAATTGGATGATTACTGATAAGGAGCAGTTAAGTATTCTTTAACAAATAATCAACGTGAAAGAATTAGGAAACATGAGCAATTAAGATTTCACTGCTTATCCTAATTCTGAAGAAAACACAGAGAACAATAATGACTTGAAAACAAAGTGCAATCAAGCATATTTTGAAATTAAATCTTTTCTTTATCATTCAGATTGTGAAACACAGATGATGTAATAAACTAAGAAAACTTTAAAACTCAAGATATAGAGGACTTATTGATCCAATGGTTGATTCAAGAAGTCTGTGACAAGTCTCCTGCTTCAATTCTTCATCCAGTAGGCCATGCAACAGTTGATTCCAACAACTCTTAATTCCAAAAAATCAATATTACAGCAAAGTTTAGGAATCCACACCCAATACTCCAATGGAGGGGGTATTTATGCAACAAATTATAAAACAAATATCTCATAACAGAGTGAGATAATATCTAGGATGAATAAAAATAGTTTACAAGACATAGAAACAACTAGCCTTCAAAATAGGGAAAAGATGAACTGATGTTGTGCTGGTCCTGTTTTTGTTGAATGTGCTGGAGGCAGACCCTAGGATTCGACTTGCAACTATCTTCTTCAGTTACTCTGTGTTGGCTGCCCTGTCTTTAGTGATACTCTTCAACCCTGATCTGATACACTTTGTCTGTTTACCCTGTTCATCTCTATCCATCATGTTTTGGTAAAGCAAAACTGCTAACGTGTCTTCTCACCACCTTTCTATGGTAATTCATGCTTCTGAATTTTCCTCAAGTGTGAGGAGAAATCTCCCTGTATCTCTTTTTATTTCTCTCTTCTGCAAGCTTGGAAGTCCCTCAGTGTTGGTTCAAACTGTGTTAAAGAGGAAGACCGCACAATGCAGGTTGAATGGCAGGCTACAGAGCTCGCGATATTGTCTTTCTAGTCAGGAGGCGTTTGAGAAACTGGAGCAGGATGTTGCTTGCATAAGAGCACGATATGCAACAATTATAGTAAAAATGAAATTTTATCGGTTTTATTTGAAAAAACGAAAGTTTGGAAGGATTTTTGGATTTCATTGGGTGGATGACGTCAGCAGAAGGTGGATGACATGGTGGGTGATGTGGCGGATGACGTCAGTGGATGATGTGGCAGATGACATCAGCAGACTAGACCTGACATCAGCAGAAGGCGGTTAATAGTTTTGCTCGCACCGCTTTTGGGGTCAGGTGGTACTGGACGAAGGGCGAGCGAGCATATCGGATGGGCGACGCGTGGCAGAGGTACGGGCGGAAAACCACCAGTGATCGCGAGTTAACACGTGGTTAAAAGGTGGTCACGATATCAATGTAGACCATAGGATGTGAAGGCGAAGATCGGATGGCAGACGGGCAGGGAACATGGCAGAGAGTTAAGCAGCGGGGCCGACACAATAAACAATGTTTTAATTATTTCGGGCGCAATTCTATTGGTCAGGGTAATGGTTAGGGACGATTATTAATTAACCCGGACGGTTAATTAACTCCAAGATTACGCGGCGGGGAAAGGTTATTAATGAATTTATAATAAATCCGTTAATTCCCGTTAAACAGTGCTATGATTATGGTCGTAATCGATCGGGGGCGGGAAATGTATTATATCGGGATTTTTAAATATATTTATATAATACAGGAATAGGTAAATTTTTATCCAGGATTTATATAATAAAAGTTAGAGTTAATATGAAAATGAATCGAAATGAAAAGTGCCAAGTTTTATGTTAAAATTTTTTACATTAAAACTTAGGCTAAAGGGAAAAATGGGTTTATATGAGAAATGCTTGCCATTTTCCTAAGTAAAATAGGGTTTTACTTAGGCAATCTTTATGAAATGGAATGAGTGGTTTATGAGTGATATTAAGAACAGATCTTAATATTTTAGGGGGAATTAGTGAATGATTAGGGAAAAATATGAAGGGGAGTTAGTTATTCAACCTTGCCTCGCCTGAGTTGCACGAAGTATAATGTCTGCCATTGCACTAGTGATAGAGATAAAGATTAACATTTTTAGAGATATAATCTATCACAAGTATCATTCTGCAACACCATCTACCTACCCTGCCTACTTTGTGTTGGCATTATGGCACAGGTTTGGAGCTATGGCACAGGTGTTGTCCTTGATGGCAACTCACTCTAGTGACAGATCTCAGTTCAGGCTCTCAGAATGAAAGAAAAGATATATACGCAGGTTCATGTAGACGAAGACGTGTATATATGCGGGTTAGACATTTCAAAGGCGCGTATGCGTATACATGCACTTTCACACAAGGAAAAGTGCATACATGTTGGAGAACTTACTTTTTGTCCGTGGTATTTAGTCCTTGGTAATTGAACCTATGGTTTTGGGCCATGGTATCTCGTCAGAAGTGTTGATTCCAAGTATTGGGTCCATGGTATTGTTTTGTTATGGTTTTGGACCGTGGTATTGTGGAAGGCCTAAGACTATAAAAGAGGAAGGAGATCATTTGGCAAAGGATGATCTAAATTATTAAATATCTGATAAAGTGCTAGATCTGAAATATTGGTGAGTGGGTTGTGGTGCAGATCTGGATTTGAATGAAGGAGGAACCTAAGCGCAAAGAGAAGGATAAGTTCTATTGATGGGTCATAATCTTAAGGCTTGAATAATAGTATCTTTGTATGATTTTGATCCGTTATATGTGGCGCATGCTTGATCTATAAATCTGGTAATCTGGGTTAATTAATGTCTGATTATTTGAAAGAGTGAATTATCCTTTATAGATCTGTACGTAGGTTCAGTGAAGTGAATACGCGTATACATGCTGGTTCTGTGAATAAAAACAGCGTATACGCAGGTTGGTCCAAACACAGAAGCGTATGCACACAGGTTTCTAGTTATTGAAGTAGCGTACATCTGTTGAGTTGTGTTCTAGTTGCTTCTGTTTGTTGCTGCAGTATTCTGGGTTCAGAATTTGGTGTGTGGTTACTGTTACTGTGTTCTAGGTACAGCTGTCAGAGAAGTGTCTACTTGATTCAGTTCTAATTGGTGAAAAAGGAGATTGTTTGATATAGAAATTCTTGATGTTTGATTGATGTTCATGGATCCAGTCTGAAAATTTATGAAACGTGGTCCCTGGAAGAAAGATAAGGTTGTAACCTTCTGTAGGTCAGCACCTATGTACTAGTATCTTGGCTAGTGCAAGAGCTAAGGGGGTTGTAGCTCCCTTCCAGGAGAAGCTGGAGAATGAGAGAGGGTTGTAGCTCTCTGTAGGTTGCAGCCTGCGTACTGGTAAAGGACTGCACCAGTACAAAATAATTGTAAAAAAAGTTTCTAATTAAAAGGAAGATAGAGACGAATTGCAGCAGGTGGTTTTCACCCACATTGGGTTTCCACCTTATATCTTGTGTTCTTGTGTGTGATTTTCTTCTGCTCTGTTTCACTGTTTCTGGTTACTGTTTATTTGATTCTGATACACAGATTAATGATCAACATTTGTAATATAAAGTAAATTATAAGTTTGCATAGTATACGTGGGTTTTCTTATACGTAGTTGCATATATATGCGGTTTTCACTAACTGAAGCAGCGTATATGATCTGGATTTGAAAAATGAAATAATTGACTTGATAATACTGATTCACCCCCCCTCTCAGTATTATTTCCAACACTTTGGCCTAGCATTTTTTCTTCTTTATTTGGGTGCACTTAGACTGGCAAATCCTTATCAACTTTCATTTTCTTTCATGGTAAGCCTACCTAAGTCTACACTTATTACATCCAAGGGCTTAGATTTAACTTTTGAGCTCCTTTTATTTACTCTACCTATCTACTTATTTGTCAAGATTAAAAAGTTTGGTCAGATTTTATTCTCTATCTCTAAAATAGAAAATTCAAATATGAACTAGCCAAGATTAAGCTATTTGGCCATTCATCAATTGTAGCATAAATTAACAAGTTGCACACAATGCTTATTGCAAAAAATGAAAAAGTAGTGGCATTTTGTACTTTCACACTTTCCTAGTATATTTTTGTTTGGGGTTCTTTTCTTTCACTTTTTTGACCATTTTATTCTTTTTACCCTTTGATTTTTGTTTTATGGTATACCCTCTTTACATTTTTTGAAATTTTTGATAATATGGATACCTTTGCAACAAGGAAAGGAATGAACATATTACAGAGCTCAACAAGTGAATCATGAAATATGACACCTATTGGTATAGGAGTATAACAGTGGCTCCACTCGGGGATGGATTTCCCTGGTGGAAAGTCAAGAACAGCAAGTCAAATGGCCTTCTGAATAACTTTTACTGTGCTCTGAAATCTCCTTCAGCTGATTGTTTTATTGTATGTATGACAGTACACTTGTGAAGCTTAGGGCCTTCTCTTTGAACTTCAACTACAGCAAGTTACTATCCAATCCAAACTTTGACATTATCAAGGATATAGTATGTACATGTTAGAGTCAGAATACATTAAAAAAATGGATCAAAGTAATGTTTCAGCATTCGACCATTCACTGGTCCTTCTTCTGTTTCTGTACCATCCAGGCTTTTCAGAAAGTAAGCATTGTTCCCTTGCAGTGCCTGGATGATAAATGGCCCTTTCCACTGGAAGTCAAACTTCCCATGTTTTCCTTTGTCTTCTCTCCTGGAATCCCATCTTAGAACTTTGTCTCCAAGGTAGAAGTCTTCTGCTTTGGTCCTTTTATCAAATATTTTCTTGAGTTTTTCTTGTAACACTTGGGATCTTTGGTGCACTTCTTCTCTGGTCTGCTACAAATGGATAGTATGATTTATTCTCCTTCAATGTCATTGGGTTCCACTTGAGCTTCTTGCAGTAATTTCATTATAGGAACTCCTAAAGATGAAGGAAATCAGCCTCCATGCCATAAACTAACTCATAAGGGCTAGTTCCAATAGATCTCTTTGTAGTAAGTATGTCTGCCCCTAGTGTTCTTGTGCCAGTTTTTCTTGTTCTCTTTCAACAATTTCTTAATAATATTAATAAGGCTTTTATTGGAAGATTTAGCTAGACCATTACCTTGACGGTAATAGGTTGTGGAATGGCCTAAAGTGATATGGTACTTGTTACAAAAATTTATCATTTTCTTGGATTTGAAGGCAGTAGCATTATCAGTTATGATCTTTTCAGGACAACCAAATCTATATCGTATGTTGGTTTCTAAGAATCCTATAATCACTGTATCATTGGCTTGTTTAGAAGGAATGGCTTCTATCCATTTGGTGAAATAGTTTGTGGCAGTGAGGATCCATTTATGTTGGCTAGAAGAGGGAGGATGGATTTCTCCAATGAAGTCCAAACCCCATTGTTGAAAGGGCTTTTCAGTGGAAATTGGTCTCAAGGGTAAGGGTAACAGTTTCCTTTTGCCTTCAAAAATTTGGCATTTATGGCAAGCAGTGACAAATTTCTTTACATCAGCGAACAAGGTTGGCCAGTATAATCTATCCCTTAGGATTTTGTCTGCAGTTGATTTCCAGTAAAGGTGTCCACCGTAGTGCCCTGCATGAAATTCTTTGAGAACCTTGTCAGCTTATTGTTTTATTAAACAATTCAATAGAATACCTTCATGATTTTTCCAAAAGAGAGCATTATCTAAAATACAGAATTTTGAAGCTTTCATCTTTAAAAACCTTTTCTTTGTTCTGGATAACCCTGGAGGAGCCTGCAAGTTTAATAATATATGAGTTATATCAGCATACCAAGGTGATTCTAAGAAGGCCTGGCTGATTTGTGGAGTCGCCATCTCCTGTTCATTATCCAGTTCATTAATATCCAGGGCTTGAAATTTTGTTTCAGTCACGAGTTTAGCCAATCCCTATCCTTTTATAAGCTTTGTAGGTTTTATCTCAATATCATACTCCAATATATTAGCTATCCATTTAACTCGTTTTCCTTCAATTCCATCCTGAGTCAAGATGTCTTTGACAACAACATTTGGTACATAGGCTATTACATGGGAGTACAATATATAGACTCTGAAGTCTTTAATAGCTTTCATAAGTGCAAAAGCCTGTTTTTCCATGATTTTGTAATTTAGAGGTGCATCTCTAATTGCTTTACTAAAAAAGGCTATGGGTTTTTCACATCCTTGATCATATTTTTGCACTAAAACAACTACTATATGTGTTTTGGTGCAAATGAAAAAATTATGAAGTCTCTATTGAACTTTGGACTTGTAAGGACTGGTGTTCTGGTCAAAGCCAATTTAATTTCTTCAAATGCTTGTTTGGCTTCTACTGTCCATTTAACCTTTGAATCCTTCTTTAACATATTGTTCAACAATCTAATTAATTCAGCCAAATTAGATATGAATCTTCTTAAAAAGTTAATCTTTCCTAGGAAAGCTTGAAGTTCTTTGACATTTCTGGGGTGGGGTATTTGCAGAATAGCTTTTATTCTAGCATGATCAATTTTGATGCCATCTTTGGAGATGATATGGCCTAACAGTTTGCCTTCTTCTAGACCAAAAAAAGATTTTTTAGGATTTAACAAAATACCATACTTTCTGCATTTTAAAAACACTTGTTTGAGATGATCTAAATGTTGCTGATCTGATTTGGAAAATAGAGTAAGGTCATCTAGATATATAACCAGAAAATCATGAATTTCTTTTGCAAAAGCTATGTCCATTGCTCGTTGAAAGGTTGCCCCTGCAATTTTAAGTTCGAATGGCATTTTAACATATTTGAATGTACCCCATGGTGTTGTAAATGCAGTCTTTTCTTGGTCATCAGGATGAACCAGAATCTGATTATAACCTGAAAACCCACCCAAAAGTGAAATCCTAGAAGCATCTAATACCCTTTGTAAAATATGATCCATCTTAGGTAAAGGGTAATTATCTTTCAAAGAAACCTTGTTTACATTTCTTAAGTCAACACATAATCTGATTTATCCTATTTTCTTCCTTGCAGGCACTAAATTAGACACCCACTCTGAAAATCTGATTGGAGCAATTATCCCTACATCATGCATTCATTTGATTTCTTTTTCAATTAAAGGAAGCAGTACAGGGTTAATTCTTCTGAGATTTTGTTTGAATGGTTTATGATCTTCCTTGAGGGGTATTGTATGTTGAAATACAGAGGTGTCATAAGATTTCAGGTCTTCATAGCTCCAGGCAAAAACATCTTGGAATTCTTTGATTAGTTCAACATACTTAAGTTTTTTGATTAGGGGGCAAAGACTTGGATAATTTTACCATTTTTGGATTTTCTTCAGTTCCTATGTTATAGTCTTCAATGTCTGCTTTTAGAGGTTCCATCTGGGGTTTCTTTGGAATATCGTTGAAATTAAAGAGATCTTCCAAAGGGGTCAATCCTTTGGGCAAATGATTGTCTTTCAAATTGATAACTTCAGATTCTCCTTCAATAATCTCATCAATGTCTATTTCTTTAAGATCCTGTATTTCCTTTTTGGTAAATTTCGTTGGATGAAGCATTTGAGTTGCATTTTCTGCTGAAATGCCTGTTTCTATCTGATTTGTTGGATCAAACTCACTAACTGTATCTACATCTATGTTAGTGCTAGAAAATTCTTCTTGTAGGGTTAAAAAATTGTTGATCTAATTATCACTGTCAAACACTTGCCAGTTCTTTACATTATCAGGTATGGCTGGCATGTGTCTAATTTCAGTTGTGAATTGATGTTTTGGTTCAAATGGTAATTTACAGGTACTGGCAAACGTTGCTAGGCTATGAGCTTGCAAGTTATGTTTTCTCGGGATTTTGACAAGCTGAGTTTCTAGAAATGTATTGAGGATCTCTATAGTTGTTCCTCTATACTCTCTTAATCTAGGATCATTTGTTAAGAACTTCCCTTTTATCTATTGAATGATTAAATGAGAATCTCCTAGGACTAACACTCTAGTTGCTCCCAATTTCTTGACCAGTTTAAGACCTAGCAATAGAGCTTCATATTCGGCCATATTATTAGTGCATCTAAAGTTTAATCTGTAGGCATGGCCTTCAGCATGATTGTTTTCAAGATTGTGTACCCAGGCTCCTGCTTCTGCTCCTGATTTGTTCACAGAACCATCAAATTCTAAGTACCAAAGGATTTCATGTTCATAATTAGTATCCGGAGTTTCAGGGATCTATTTAATAGGGAGATCTGGTTTTTTGGTTTCTTCTGGTTTATCTGATGTTTCATGATTTTTAGAAATTTCTTGGATTCGGACACTAGAATTTTCATTTGCAATTTTTTCTGTTTCATCTGCTAAAACTTTTATTTCATGTGGGGGATCAATTTCAACATTGTAAAGGATAAAATAATCCATATCTGAATGTACTGAGTAGATAGGGAAATTTTGAGGTTTCTCTTGACTACTTACTACATACTTCATTAAGGTTTCTCTGTATAGTTTCTTGGGTTGACCAAACACTGAAATAGTAGCGTAAGACATGTCTAACTGTAGAGATCCTTGAAGCTTTGCACCCCAAGATCTAGACAATAACATGCCATACTTTGGTGGAATATCAGCTACCACTATGTCCATTAAGATGGTTTTGGCAGGATATTGGACTAGTAATACACATAAGTCTTTGATTAAACCCAAACATTTGACCTGACTTGAATCAAAAGAGAAGATGTCCTTATATGGCCTGGTGATGTCAAGGTCTAGTCTCTCCATTACAGATTTAGGCATTAAGTTATGGGAAGCACCAGAATCAAACATGGCATTATGAAGTATTTTATCATGTATGTTCAAACTTACATAGAAAGGAGGAACTTCTCCCTCTACTATTTTTCCATTTACTCCAGGGCCAAATATTAATTCAGGTTGGTCATCAAAAACATTTAAAGAATCTTTGTTCATAGAAATTTTTAGTGATCTGTTGATTTGACTTCTGTAGACATCATGTCTAGCTAATTTTGATAATGGAATAACTATCTTTAGTTTACCTACTTCTGTCTCAAGATTAAAAGGTTTTTCAGTCTGAGTTCTTGTATTTCGGACAATTGGATTTTCTTCATTTCTCTCCTCTTCAGGAGTGGGATTATGGACTGAAGTTGTTTCCAAATCAAGTTCTAGTGGCTCTTCTACTTATCCTTTAGAAGGAATAGAAGTGGAAGGTTGTCTGTTCTTTGGTTGATTATCTAATACATCTTCAACAATTGGGTTATTAGGGTTAGGACCTGTTCTAGAAAGAATATGTACAGGGGGGTATTGATCTTACCTTTGCTAAGCTGCTTGGTATCTTTCCATTTATTGGTTTCAGGGACATCTATTCTTCTGCTCCTAAGATTGTATTGTTTTTGGACTTCATAAATGGCTGTATCATATCCCTCCCTAAAGTCAGATGATTCACCTGATTGAGTTTGGAATTGTTTAAGAATGTGAGCTTCTTGATCCTCTTGGGTCAAGAAAACTTGTTTGTTCATTGTTGAGTCCCATCAAATTAATTTGAGTGTCTTCTGTTGGTTCATCAGAAGTTGAGGCTTTAGCATAATTTTCTTGAAATGGGGGTCTAATATTTTGGTCAGGTCCTATCTTTCCAGTGTTAGGATTTTGGTTCTTCTTGAAATTTGGATTTCTCCCAGTATTGCCTGGTTGACCATCCCAAGGGGATTTTCTCTCGATTGTTTCTACTCTATCTTCAAGTCTATCCATTCCTTTAATAATAGCATCTAATTTTTGTTCAAAGGCAGAAGGTTCTTCTTTGAAAGGTTTCCTTCTTTCAGCTCTGGCTCTAGATCGTTTAGATATCAGGTTGGCCTCAACACTGACAGCTATACTTTGCATCTCTTCTAAGTTTCAAGGAACTCTTTCCCTAAGTTGGTATGCCATATTAGAATCAAATGCATCCAGGAATTTGATCAAGGCCAAATCTGGAGGAGGTTTGAGATTTTGAGGAATAGCATTGTAGACATTATTGAATCTGGTACAGTAATCTTGGACAATTTCTTGTGTGCCTCTTCTTAGGTTTTCATATTCTGATAAAATGTGGAGAGGATATTTTTTATTTTCCCATCTGTTCCAAAAGGTCTGATAAAGAGCTTGTGGTTCATTGATACTGTTTTCGGGGAGGGCTCTAAACCATGTTCTAACATCTCCAGTCAAACTTTGAACAAATACTTTCATTCTAACATCATCAGCATCAACCTCATATATTTAAAAATAGTCGGTCATTTTCTTGGTATGTTGTTGAGCTGTGTAAGTGCCACTACCTTCAAAAGAAGTGATTTTAATTTGATAGTATTGGGGCATAGCCCCTGGATTGGCAGGTAAGTGCAGGGGAGTATATCGGTTTGCCATGGTTGCAGAAATATATGTGACAACTGGAGGAGTAGGGATAACAATGGGAATGTGCGTTGTAGATGGAGGAGTGGGAGGGGTGGTTGATGGTGAACTTGGAGAAGCTTTAGTAATTACAGAAAGGTTTGGTGTTATTTCAGAGGTAAGCTCAAATTGAATGCAGTTCTGCAAATGTCTGTCAAGGTGTGAAGTAACAACTTCAATATGAAAATTTTCAATGAATATTGGATCTTGAACCGTGTGGGTTAACTTAGGTTCTGAAAAGGTCACAAATAAAGAGTTTTCAAAATACTCATCAAAAGGCTCGTCCTGGACAGGATATTGATCTGTATAGAGGCCGAGAACTAGCACAATTTTCGTGGCTCTCTTGTCTTCTAAGAATCCTAGGAATCAGATTTGGATTTTCAAACACAGGTGGGGGATTAGGATCAGGATTTGATCTGGTGTAATGAATCCTTTCTGAAGCCAGGTTTCTAGGTGTATTTTTGGTTTTTTCTTGAAATAGGTTCAAAAATACAACTTTAATAGTCTCTTTAAGAGGTTTTAGATGTGGGAGTTTTGAACATTCTTCAATACTTATTTGAAAAGAGGAATTGAACAAGTATTTGAAACCAACTGTCTAATCTATAAGCTAGACCAGAGATAGACTGAAGTAGCATTCATTTACTTCTGCAATTGCAAAGCAAAAGCATTTCAAAGGCTACCTGGCTAACTTCAGGCTGCGTCTGTAGCTTATACAGAAAACAGTAGTAACAAACAAATTATTCATTTCCCCAGTGGAGACGCCATTGATGTTATCACTCAGGTTTTCCCAAAAGCTATAAGAAAGGGAAAGGAGGCCGAGGTAACCACAGACCAATCTTTTAGATACAGAATCTAGCCAATCTATATCCAAAGAGGGCTCTCTCTTTATGATTTATCTTTTATTTTAAAGGTATTAGGCTAGTTATGAAGTTCAAGGGTTTGTTTGAGTTTGGGTGGTGAGATTCAATAGAGCAGAGAGGTAAGACATAGTAGTTCAGTCCATTGGGCTAATGGAGTCCAAGAAGATGGCTTTCTAGATTTGGTTTCTTAACAGAGGATGGTTTCACAGAGCAAGGTGGTCAAACAGGGAACAAATAAAGACTTGAAATAGATGGAATGGGCTCAAATTGGGTGAAGGGCAGTTAAGGATCCTTCAGCCTATTTAAAGAGGGAAATTTTATGATTACTGATAAGGAGCAATTAATTATTCTTTAACAAATAATCAACGTGAAAGAATTAGGAAATAGGAGCAATTAAGATTTCACTGCTTATCTTAATTCTGAAGAAAACACAGAGAACAATAATGACTCGAAAACAAAGTGCAATCAAGAATATTCTAAAATTAAATCTTTTCTTTATCATTCAGATTGTGAAACACAGATGATGTAATAAACTAAGAAAACTTTAAAACTCAAGATATAGTGGACTATTGATCTAGTGGTTGATTCAAGAAGTCTGTGACAAGTCCTCTGCTTCAATTCTTCATCCAGTAGGCCATGCAACAGTTGATTCCAATAGCACTTTATTCCAAAAAATCAATATTATAGCAAAGTCTAGGAATCCACACCCAATACTCTAATGGAGGGGGTGTTTATGCAACAAATTATAAAACAAATATCTCATAACAGAGTGAGATAATATCTAGGATGACTAAAAATAGTTTACAAGAAATAGAAATAGCTAGCCTTGAAAATAGAGAAAAGATGAACTGATGTTGTGCTGGTCCTGTTTCTGTTGAATGTGCTGGAGGCAGACCCCAAGATTCGGCTTGCAGTTGTCTTCTTCAGTTACTCTGTGCTGGCTACCCTGTCTTTACTGATACTCTTCAACCCTGATCTGATACACTTTATCTATTTACCTTGTTCATCTTTGTCCATCGTGTTCTAGTAAAACAAAACTGATAACGTGTCTTCTCACCACCTTTCTCTGGTAATTCATGCTTCTGAATTTTCCTCAGGTGTGAGGAGCAATCTCCCTGTATCTCTGTTTATTTCTCACTTCTGCAAGCTTGAAAGTCCCTCGGTGTTGGTTCAAACTGTGTTAAAGAGGAAGACTGCACAATGCAGGTTGAATGGCAGGCTGTGGAGCTCGCGATATTGTCTTTCTGGTCAGGAGGCGGTCGAGAAACTGGAGCAGGACGTTGCTTGCATAAGAGCGCGGTATGCAACAAATTATAGTAAAAATGACATTTTATCAGTTTTATTTGACAAAATGAAGGTTTGGCAGGATTTTTGGATTTCATTAGGCAGATGACGTCAACAGAAGGTGGATGACGTGGTGGGTGACATGGCGGATGACATCAGTGGATGATGTTATTGAACCAGACTCGACATCAGCGGAAGGCGGTTCGCGGTTTTGCTCGCACCTCTTTTGGGGTTAGGTGTGTTGAAAAGTGTGCAACAAGAAATGCTTATTGAGAATGCAACAAGATTATGGAGCTTAGTGGAAAGGAGTCGCCTTCAATAAGTGGGCCCACAGGCAAATTATGGCGCAAAGTCTATTTTTGGATCACAGCAGGAGTGATCACAGCAGGAGCGATCACAACATGAGTGATCACAGTAGGAGTGATCACAGCAGGAGTGATCACAGCAGGAGTGATCAAAGTCTATTTTTAGACTGCTAGTCAAAAATAGAAAAGTCAAATATTATTGTCTCATAATAATATTTAGACTATAAACTTTATCTTATCCTCTTGGAGCACTTTAGTTTGAGCTACAGATGTGGCACATGCAGCTGTCAGAAGGAAATACGTTTTCTTATGTGTTAGTTGAGCTATTGCATGCAGGACATCAGTTAGAACTCATGTGGTTGAGTTCTGTGGAGTTGGATGAGCAGTTAATGGAGTTGTGTTCAGTTTGACTTAGTTGAACTAGTTGTATTTAGTCTAAGTGATCAATAGACTAAGTGATGAGTTGTGTGAATTAGTTATTAATTAATTCACTAATTATTAACTCATAATGCAACTGAAGAATACATCAGTTAACTCAGTGCATGTACAGTTCAGTGGAGACGGGTGTTAGAGGTTAAGATTGCTATCAGTTGTGCATGAGATTTTTCACATGTATGGATTGAGTAATGCCAATGACAATTGCACAGTATGGGGCCAATACCAAGTGAATATAGCCTCTTCTCACGTGATTCCTAGTGTGGGTGATTCTCGTGAGGTAAAAATGAGTTTGGTTCAGCCATTCTCATTCATTCTTAGTAGCTATTGTGCAGGGAAGGCAGGCAAGCAGCGGAGGAGATTTGGAGATCAGATCTGAGCTGTATTGTGTGTAATAGGTGGAGATAGTACTGATTACTTGTGAGGAGTATTGTACTATGTATTATTACATGTTCTCAATCAATATAATATACTGATAGTTGGGGTTTTTAGCGAGATGCTTTCCCTGGGAAAATACTGTGTTGATATGTGTGATTGATGCTTCTATGTGCGCATGTTATTGTTTCTGCTTTTGCAAATTGATGATCAACGTAGAGGAGGTTATGTATTATGCATGTATTCCGCAATAGTGTATAATCGGGATAATCTCTGTTGAATATGTGTTTATTATTCAAAATTTCTACATGGTATCAGAGCTGGTTGATTTGTAGAAAAAGTTCTACAGGATATCAAAGTGGGACTGATCATCAGATCTATTATTCAGGAAGTGTTTAAATTTTATTTCTTCAGGCAGAGTCTGTAATCAGGCCAGGTAGCTTCTAGATTCATCCTTCTTTTGGAAGGTGAGATATCTGGTGAATGCCCATACAGTCAATCTCTGTACAAGAAATACTTTATTCTCATGAATTCTAGATCGGAAGCGGTTGAGTTTTGAGCTGGTGGAATTCGAATTTATTCCAAAGCAAGAGCAAAACTCAGAAACATTAAGTGTGAGAATGGAAACAGTATGCCCTAGTATCTCACGAAATTCACCCAATGCCGAGATGAGCTAGGAAGTGTGGGGGTAACTGTTGAGGATGAGGATATGGTGAGTCTAGCACTCCTTGGCCTTCCTAAGAGTTGGCATAGATATCAGGACTCGGTGAATGGAAGGGAGAAATTGCCAGGATGGGAGAGACTTTGGTTGGATCTTGTGCAAGAGGAGATTAGACGGTGCACCAGAGACAGTTCTTCATCTATGCATGATGAGGAGAACTGTGCCTTAGCGAGTAAGGCGGAGAAGGGGAAGGGGAAGTTTTCTCTTTCCGAACCTAGTTCTTCCAATGATGGGAAGAAGGTTGACAAGTCGAAGGTGCGATGCTTTCGTTGTCATGAGTTGGGCCATTATGCTACTAATTGCCCAAAGAAGAAGTCGAAGAAGGGATCCGGGGAGGGATCTGAAGGTGAGGCAGCCTCACTTGCTTCACAGTTTGAGTTGGACTTCACACTCTTCGCATGCATGGTTTCATCCATGGTGGGAAGTGGTTGATTTTTTGACAGTGGAGCTTCTTTCCACATGACCGGTGACAAAAGTTTTTTTAGTACTTTGGAGGAGAAAGATCTCTAGATACTCATAGGGATGGGTAATAATGAGAAGTATAGTGTCTCAGGTGTAGGCACGGTTATTTTTCAGAGGGAGCATGGAGCTCGCCTTACCTTGACCGATGTCAAGTATGTACCAGGACTGAAGAGAAACTTGGTGTCGATCGCAATGCTGGAAGACAGAGGCTATGATGTAGTCTTCAGTAAGGGAAAGGTTTTCCTTAGACACATCATCACTAGACAGGTGAAGCAGATTGGTTCACGGGTCAAGAACCTGTATGCTCTTGAGGTTCAAGATGCATGCAAAGCCTTGAGCAATGAGGCAACTGATGGATACTTGGTGGTTGAGAGGGAGAGTATATTACCTCTCAACATGCAGATCTAGAAGAAGTCTCAGACAATTGTGGAGGAGCCACGATTGGTGCAGTAGCTTCAGGAGGTTTTGGAGCAGCCACAACAGGGGCAACGGTGTGGAGATGGAGTAGAGACATCTACTCATGCAGAGACCTCCAGTAGGGGGAAACTTCGAGCCAGGTGGGCTGAGGGATCACATGCAGCCATACCTCCAGGTAGGAGGTGGGGCGTAGTGGAGTGATTGTCCCAAGGAGGAGGGGTAAGATCCTTGAGGTACCCAACCTCTTGGATGAGACCTTACTACAGGAACCCCGATGTGGAGTAGCAAGAACTAACTGATTGGGTAGAGACAGATGCGGATGGAGCGGCAGAGAGAGCGACAGTGTAGGGAATCCTAGGACAACGCATAGCATGTAGGTTGTAGCAATGCGAGAGGCACAAGTGTTTTGCATAGTGCTAGGTGGCACAGAGAGGTGTGGAATGGTGCGATATGCATGGAGATGTTGCAGTAGCGCAGATGTCAGAGAGGGAGCACCTGTCAGTAGCAGGTAGAGCTTCAGCATCAGAGTATGTTCCTATCCCAACAGGGAGGTCAGTTGGGAGGTGCAGTGCAGATGCAATGTTGGGATATAGAACTAGCAGCAGCATGGATGCAGTTAGAGATCAAAGTGACAAAGGCTAGAGCAGTCAGATACTGAAGAGCACAAAGATGCAGAGTTTTCAGTCGACAGAGACAATAGCAGTCAGAGACTTTGATGACAGAGCAAGTGGACCGGCCAGATGTGTTACATGTAGAACATTCCAGAGTTACAGGATCGGGTTTGAAAGGAAGCCTTTCTTGTTGAGAGGGAGTGTTGAAAAGTGTGCAACAAGAAATTCTTGTTGAGAATGCAACAAGATGATGGAGCTTAGTGGAAAGGAGTCGCCTTCATTAAGTGGGCCCACAAGAAAATTATGGCGCAAAGTCTACCTTTTGGATCACAGCAGGAGTGATCACAACAGGAGCGATCACAGTAGGAGTGATCATAGTAGGAGTGACCACAGCAGGAGTGATCACAACAGGAGTGATTAGAGTCTATTTTTAGACTGCTAGTCAAAAAATAGAAAAGTCAAATATTATTGTCTCATAATAATATTTAGACTATAAACTTTATCTTATCCTCTTGGAGCACTTTAGTTTGAGCTACAGATGTGGCACATGCAGCTATCAGAAGGAAATACATTTTCTTATCTATTGTTTGAGCTATTACATGCTGGACATCAGTTAGAACTCATGTGGTTGAGTTCTGTGGAGTTGGATGAGCAGTTAATGGAGTTGTGTTCAGTTTGACTTAGTTGAACTAGTTGTATTTAGTTTAAATGATCAATAGAATAAGTGATGAGTTGTGTGAATTAGTTATTAATTAATTCACTAATTATTAACTCATAATGCAACTGAAGAATACATCAGTTAACTCAGTGCATGTACAGTTCAGTGGAGACAAGTGTTAGAGGTTGAGATTGCTATCAGTTGTGCATGAGATTTTGCACATGCATGGATTGAGTAATGCCAATGACAATTGCATAGTATGGGGCCAATACCAAGTGAATATAGCCTCTAATCACGTGATTCCCAGTGTGGGTGATTCTCTTGAGGTAAAAATCAGTTTGGTTCAACCATTCTCATTCATTCTCAGCAGCTATTGTGCAAGGGAGGCAGGCAAGTAGCGGAGGAGATTTGGAGATCATATCTGAGCTGTATTGTGTGTAACAGGTGGAGATAGTACTGATTACTTGTGAGGAGTATTGTACTATGTATTGTTACATGTTCTCAATCAATATAATATATAGATAGTTGGGGTTTTTAGCGAGATGCTTTCCCCGGGAAAATATTGTGTTGATATGTGTGATTGATGCTTCTATGTGCACATGTTATTGTTTCTGCTTCTGCAAATTGATGATCAACGTAGAGGAGGTTATGCATTATGCATGTATTCCGCAATAGTGTATAATCGGGATAATATCTTTTGAATATGTGTTTACTATTCAAAATTTCTACAAGGTGGTATTGGACGGAGGGCGAGCGAGCATACTGGATGGGCGACGCATGGCAGAGGTATAGGTGGAAAACCGCTGGCGATCGCATGTTAACGCATTGTCAAAAGGTGGTCATGATATCAATGTAGACCATTGGATGTGAAGGCGGAGATCGGACAACGGACGGGCAGGGAACATGGCGGAGAGTTAAGCAGCAGGGCCGACACAATAAACAACGTTTTAATTATTTCGGGTGCAATTCTATTGGTCGGGGCAATGGTTAGGGACGGTTATTAATTAACCCGGACGGTTAATTAACTCCACGGTTGCGCGGCGGGGAAAGGTTATTAACGAATTTATAATAAATCCATTAATTCTTGTTAAACAGTGCTATGATTATGGTCGTAATCGACCGGGGCGGGAAATGTATTATATCGGGGTTTTTAAATATATTTATATAATACGGGAATAGGTAAATGTTTATTCGGGATTTATATAATAAAATTTAGAGTTAATATGAAAATGAATCGAAATGAAAAGTGCCAAGTTTTATGTTAAAAATGTAAAACTTAGGCTAAAGGGAAAAAGGGGTTTATATGAGAAATGCTTGCCATTTTCCTAAGTAAAATAGGGTTTTACTTAGGAAATCTTTATGAAATGGAATGAGTGGTTTATGAGTGATATTAAGAACAAATCTTAATATTTTAGGGGGAATTAGTGAAGGATTAGGGAAAAATATGAAGGGGAGTTATTTATTCAACCTTGCCTTGCCTGAGCTGCACCAAGTATAATTTCTGCCATTGCACTAGTGATAGAGATAAAGATTAACATTTTTAGAGATATAATCTATCACAAGTATCATTCTGCAACACCATCTACCTACCCTGCCTACTTTGGCCTAGCATTTTTTCTTCTTTATTTGGGTGCACTTAGATTGGCAAACCCTTATCAACTTTCCTTTCCTTTTCATGGTAAGCCTACCTAAGTCTGCAATTATTACATCCAAGGGCTCAGATTTAACTGTTGAGCTCCTTTTTATTTACTCTACCTATCTACTTATCTACCAAGATTAAACAGTTTGGTCAGATTTTATTCTCTATCTCTAAAACAGGAAATTCAAATATGAACTAACTAAGATTAAGCTGTTTGGCCATTCATCAATTGTGGCATAAATTAACAAGCTGCACACAATGCTTATTATAGAAAATGAAAAAGTAGTGGCATTTTGGACTTGCACACTTTCCTGGTCTATTTTTGTTTGGGGTTCATTTCTTTCACTTTTTTGACCATTTTATTATTTTTACCCTTTGATTTTTCTTTTAGGGTATACCCTCTTTACATTTTTTACATTTTTTGAAATTTTTGATAATATGGAAACCTTTGCAACAAGGAAAGGAATGAACATATTATAGAGCTCAACAAGTCAATCATGAAATATGACACCTATTGGTATAAGAGTATAACAATATCAACCTTAACTGAATCAATCTGAAACCTTTGACATACTGAATTAAACAATCATTAAACCTCTGACACAACTGAATCAACCATTCATTCAAAAACTTAATCAAATTAAACCAATCAACTGGAACATACAGATCACTGTAGCCAGTATAGAGATCTGAACCCAGAACATTGCATCAACAACCAAAACCAACTGTAACCTCAAAATCATTTGTCTGGATGTATACGCTACTTCAGTGAAGCCAACCTACATTTATACGTTACTTCAATTAAGCCAACCTGCGTATACCTCTAAAAGAACTAAATCATAAAACCTCTGAACCAAAATTGTACCAACCAATGACATTCTGAAGATCTACTATCATATTACAAAGTTCTAAATAGATAGCAGCAAGGATCACCCTTCTTACTCAATCAATTAATCAACCAGACTCAATCTCCTTATACAATCCATTTTACTTTCAGATCTAATTAAGACATCATTGGAAAACAACAGTAAAACAACAACACTAATAAGATAGATCAGTCATCCATGAACAACAATATTTTCTTCTGCATATGCTACTTGGAAGTGCCGAATCAGTGTGTATATGCACCTTTACCAAGGCGAACTATCGTATAGACCTTCAAATAAAAACTTATAACTTCACAGCTATTCCAAACTTTAGATATACCCATATCATAGCATTTAAAGAAAAAAATATTTGTTAGCACTCATATCTAGCCTATGTATTATCAGATCACTTAATGATAACGCATTATGATCCTGATCCATCATTGGATCTCATCAATCATCAAGCACTCAGGTGCATACTTAAGTTTGATTAAGAAAATCATCAGAAACCCATAGCATGCATAATTTATTTTTCTCTAACACTTCATATGATATTCATTACTTGTGCACTTAGCCCTTTGATATTCTCCTTCTTATATAGTTTTAGCCTTTCTCAATACCTCGGACCAAAACAACACTTAGAAACTGTGGTATTGTTAGACGAGATCAAATAACCATTACTTCGCTCAATATTGTGGGCTAATACCATGGTATTGACCCATGGTACTCTTTCACCTTAATTTCCTTAATTTTTCATCCCATAGGTGCTTTTCCTCTTGTGAAAGTGTGTGCATGCGTATACACTCTTTTTGTACAGTGAACCCATGTGTATACGCCCTTTTTGTACAGTGAACCTGCCTATACAACTTAATATACTTGAAACATCCTTTTTCTTCAACTTCTTGATTTTGATATGTAGTCCTTTGTTCCAACATCCTGTTCTTCTGTACCATTGCCCTGTTACCTCTAAATTTACCTATTATAATGTGATTTTCCATCATACATCACTTCTGAACTGATTTCTTTGAACTGCCTTGCATTTTGTCACATCTGTAAACACAACTTCCATGCATTCTGTCACATCATGTTTATACTTTTATCAATTAGTTCATTCATCAAATATCAAGGACACAACACACTAAAAAGCTCCTTGTATCAAACATTTGACCATCATTCTCTTCCATCATTCTGTCACCTTTTACCTGTAGATTCATCTCTGTTCCATCATTCTGTCACCTCTGAAATGTCCTATAGATTCATCTAGTTTCCATATACTTGTTCTGCTACAAGTGGGTTGCCATCAAGTACAATTCATGCATCATAATTCTAACATGACACACCATATCCAATTATTGTGTTGTAGATCTTTAGCTATGCTTCAAAGCGTCAAATTATTATATCTGAGAAGGGTCCAGTTGGTGGACCGAGTTGCTAGAGATCATATTGAAAAAGTTCGAGAACCAAAAACCGAGTATATATTCCAGGTTTATGATGTAATATCTTTATGGAAATTATTATTAAATAAAATAGAATTGGGTTTGTTGCATATTATTTGCAATTTTTGTGGATCTATGTTGCATTTCATCAGTGTTTCTAGAATTTTTTTATGTTGTAATAATTTTTGTGAATTTTTAGAAAAACAATAAAAAGGAATATTACACATATATTGTGCATTACACCTCACAAGACTACCAACCTGGATGGATGAATTTAATGTAACATAATTCGAGTACAATTGAATTGACCAAAAGTTTTGGTGTTGTTGGCAAGGACGTGTACATAAGATTTTGATTCTAATCTTGAAATACAATTAGTTACATAAGTATGCATGATAAGTAGGATGCATGTATATGGAAATAGGTTCAAGAGTTAGTGTAGATTTTCTTGTAGATTCACAACTCATGTAATGTACTAAAACACAAGACAATAATCTACTCTACTCTTTAAACGACGGAAACCAATATATCGATGAAAACAACAATCGACAAGAGGAAGATAATCAAAGACACATAAAAAAATTGTTTCTCTAGGGAAAGCCACTGCTCAAAACCCCAACTATCAATTGCATTAATAAAACATATAAGTGATAATACAAAGCTTGTTCTCACTAGAACAATTCCAGCACAAGTATGATCAACTCTCTGCCTCACAAGCCCACACTGACCAACGCTTATCCAATTTATACTGCCTTCCAAGCCCCTATTTCCTTGCGCAATTCCTGTGAGGACAGACCCATATTTAATTGGGAAATCATTCATCCATAACCGCAAAATCCAAAACTAGTTCCTTCTCTAATTGCATGCATGACCTGTACAACTCAGATCATTATACAACTAATAGTACACTGTCCTTGCACTCTAGTCTCAACTGGACCTTTTTATGAAGTGACATGCATGAGTTTCTAATGAGGGAATCTTCAGTTAGTTGAAGTAGTACTGAGGATGCACCAGTGCACTAACTCACTACACGACTTCTACTAGTTCCTCCAACAGTTAGAACTAGTTTAATTGACCATAACTTAGTCAAACCGAGTTATCTAATTACAACTCAAATAAACTCATCCTGAACCCCTGAAATTTAGGGAGAACATATACATGGCTACATAAAGACTTCCAACTTGAAATTCCTAAGCTAATTAATTTAATTAAACATAATTAACTATTTACAAGTTGTTATGAGAGTATAATTCGATTTTTAATTCACATTTTAATTCAAGGACAAAGTAAACTAGAATTTCTTGTTGCCATTTCTCAAACTCCCTCTCAAAAAGAAAGGGATTATTAGCTACCTGATCCTGTCTCTATGAAACTTGAGTTTACATCTTGACAACACCTTTGTCAAAATGTCAACATCTTTCTCCTCCATGGGAATTTACCGCAGCACCATAATCTGCCTCAATACACAATCTCGAAGATGATGATATCAAATATCTATATGCTTGGACTGATAATGAAAAACTATATTTTCAGAGAGTTTGATACAACTCAGATTATCGTAGTAAAACACAGTTGGATCCATTTGTTGACCAAACAAACCAACTAGAATCTTCCTCATCTAGATGGCCTCACATACTGCCTCACTTACAACCATGTACTCTGCTTCTGTCGAACTGAGTGAAAATGACCTTTGTTTCCTATTGTACCAAGAAATTGTCATTGACCCAAAATTGAAGATCCCTCCTGATGTGCACTTCCTGTTGGATGGACTCCCTGCCCAAATTTCTATAGAAAATTCTCTACAAATCTCACTCTGAGACCATGTATAAAATCTGCCTGTAGGTTAACCCGATAATGCAATATAAATCAAAGCAGAATACTATAACCTACTTCTACTATCAATTTGCGGAAGCTTAAAGATCGAGTTGAACAATATAACAACAACAAGAAGAATCAATTGCACAATACACATGAAAACACTTTGGGGAAAGCCTCAGCTAAAAACCCCACTATTTGTATTATCATACAAGGTGGAAATACATAGGAATTATACAAAGCCTTAGCTCTCATAGCTAGTCGGCTCTCAGTACAATCCTCACAGATGCTCATAGGCAATATTGGATGCTCTCCAGCCTTCTCCTCTACCCTCCAAGCACCTATTTCCTTGAACTATTCCTCTGGGATGATTCTCCTTCAACCAAGTGGCAAACTCATTCACCTAATGGATGATGACCTTATCTCACACACTATTAGAACTGCAAAATCCTCAAGGAATGATTCCTTCTTCATGCATGAGTTTTCTTTATAAGAAAACACATGCAACTAATAGTACACCATCCTTGTCTTTAATCTCTACTGGGTCTTTCTCAGAATAAACATGCATGAGTTTTTGATGAGGGAATCTTTAGTTAACTAGAGTACACTAGTTGAGTGCATGCATGCATCAACTAACTATTAACTCTCTATTAGTTCCTCAAGTAGTTTGGAACTAATTTAACTGGACTTAACTCAGTAAATTGAGTTAACTAATTACAACTCAAATATAACTCAATCTTATCTCCTTAATTTAAGGGATAACTCTTGCATGACTTCAGAAAGACTTCTAACTTGAATTTCTCCAACTAATTAAGTTAAAATAACTTAATTAATTATTTCCAAGTGGCTTTAAGACTAAATTCGATTTTAATTCACAATTTAATTCAAGGAAAAATTAAATTGGAATATTTTTTTTGCCACATTTCAATACTCCCTCTCAACAAGAAAGGGATTATCTGCCACCCCGATCTTGTCTCTATGGAAATCGAATTTACACTTTGACAATGCCTTTGTCAAAATGTCAACATCTTGCTCCTCTATTGAAACATACTGTAGCAACATGATCCTCCCATCATTAGCAGCTTGCTTTACCTTGTAAAGCCAATGAGAACTCACAACTGATTTGTTCTCTGGTCTTAGAACCCCGTCCCAAACACTGTTACGAAATGGAGTCATACCATTCCACCATAGCATCAACCCAAATTGAATGTTGTACTGCTTCCTCAAAGGAAGATGGCTCAGTCTAAACACATTCCCCAACAAGGGCCATGTATCCAGTGTACCTCTCAGGTGACCTCCTATGTCTTTGCTGACAAAATGGTGCTCCCACATTATCTCTTGTATCCTACAACAATATGTCAGCTTCTCTTGTGTGCTTCCATCCATCTCTAGAAGAATCTGCTTGAGTGGATGTCTACACTCCTAGAACCTCTGCATGTGGTTGCTCCACATCAGTTTGAGGCTCCTCCTCCTTAGGAACCAACAGTTCCTCCACATCCTATAGTTGGAGCTCCCTCTCAAGGGAAACTCGCATGGCCTTCTGCTCATCAAACTTGAGATATTTGCAAACCACTATCCTCTGACTGGTAGGAAAGTACACCCGATAGTTGTGAGGTGTATCAGTGTACCCCACAAATATCCCCAACTATGCTGTCAGCTCAAGCTTCTTCCGTGTATCCTTTCTCACATGGCAATATACTGATGAGCCAAATATCTTGAAGTGACCCACATCTGGTCTCTTACCAGAGAAATCTTCCTCTGGTTTCTTCATCCCAAGTATGCAATGTGGGCTTCTATTCTGCAAATATACCGTTATCTTGCATGCCTCAGCCCACAAGTGAAGTGGTAGGCCTTGGTCATATAGCATCGCCCATGCTGCCCCTACAATAGTTCTGTTCTTCCTCTCAGCCAACCGATTCTGCTGTGGGTTATGAGGTGCTGTCAACTCCTGTTTAATTCCTTCCGTTGCATAGAAGTCCTTAAAATCCTGAGAGACATTCTCCACTATTGTCACTTCTTAAGGCCTTGATCTTCTTCCTTGACTCTTTCTTGACTAAAGCTTTGAACTCACAAAAATTTGTGAAGTTTGGTCCTTCTTCTGCATGAAATAAATCTAGCATTAAAGATAATAGTCATCAATGAAAATCACAAAATACCTTTGCTTTGTTGTGGATGCCATCGAGAATGGTCCACACACATCAGTACGAACTCACTCTAAGATAGCCTTTGCTCGACTGTATCAATCATGAAAGAAAGACTTGGTGTACTTTCCCAAGGTACAACCTTTGCAAGTGTCAACTTGCTCCATTTTATCTTTGGGAAGTCTTGTAGATATCTGCTGCATTATCTTCAAAGCCCCATGATGCAAATGGCCCAACCGCCTATGCCACAACCCGCCAATGTCTTGGCCTTTCACCAATTCTACTTTCGTACTCAATGTTGCACAATCATCTACCTCTAGTTTATAGAGATTCTTCACTCTAATACCTATCCTCTTGGTCTGACCCGTGGCTATGTGTCTTAGGAACACATTTCCTTTACTGAAGACAATATCATAGCCTTTGTCCTCCAACATCGTGGCTGATACCATGGTCTTCTTCAGTCCAGGCACATACATCACATCTTTCAGGGTGATAGGAGCTCCATGCTCCCTCTGAAAATCAATCACGCCCACTCCTGAAACATTATACCTTCCGTTGTCACCCATCTCTATGCGCATCTTGAGGTTTTTCTCCTCCAAGGCACTGAATAAACGTTTATCATCAGTCATGTGGAATGAGGCTCCACTGTCAAGATATCAAACACAACCCATCATCGATGACACCATGCATGCGATGAGGGTAAAGTCCATTTCGAATTGAGAGACTAATGCCTCACCTTCCGAACCTTCTGAGGATCCCTTATTTGACTTCTTCGATGGGAAATTAGTCACATAATGTCCCATCTCATGACAATTAAAGCATCTCACTTTAGACTTGTCACCCTTCTTCCCTCCATGAGAAGAATTCAATTTGGAATGAGAAGCCTTCCCCTTCTATTTCCTTGCTTTACTTGCTAAGGCCAGATTTTATTCATCATCATCCTTGGATGAATAACCATCTTGTGTGCTCCTCCTAATCTCCTCCTGCATAAGATTCAACCACAGTTGTTCCCAATCTGGTAGTTTCTCCCTTCCATTCACAGAGTCCTAGTAGCTATTCCAACTCTTTGGAAGACCAAGGAGAGCAAGGCTCACCATATCATCATTGGCAATAGTTATTCCCACACTGCTAAACTCATCTTTGTAGGTGGTGAGCTTGTTCAGATATGTGGAAATAGTATCGCCCTTCTCCATCTTGATTCTTCAAAGCTTATCCTTGAGCGCCAATTTCCTCTAGTCGCTACTATTCTATTAGAGGTCCTTCAATTTCTTCCACATTGAAAATGGAGTATCATTCCCATGGAGACTCGAGACAATATGGTCTCGAACTACCTCAAGGATGATCTGTCTCGCCTTCGCCACACACTTCTTCCACTCAGCCAACTCTTGTGCATTAGTTGAAGCTAGATTTGGGATTTCTTGATCAGTGAAATCCTTCAAGCCATTGTCTTCTAATACATCCTCCATTCTATCTTTCCATTCTATGTAATTTGAGCTACCTTCCAAGGCATACTCAATTCTCAATCCATAGAATTCCATTGGCCAACCATGAAGTATGATACCCTGAACTTCAAACTTCGAATTCTCTTCTTAGTATACTATTCAGAGCTCTTATAAACTTGGATCCAATACCATGTATAAAATTCTCTAAAAATCTCGCTCTGAGACTATGTAGAAAATCTTCCTGTAGGTTAACCCGATAATGCAATATAAATCAAAGCAGAATACTATAACCTAATTCTACTATCAATTTGTGGAAGCTTAAAGATCGAGTTGAACAATATAACCAGAAGAAAAAAAATCTATTGCACAATACACATGAAAATACTTTGGGGAAAGCCTCAGCTAAAAACCCCACTATCTGTATTATCATACAAGGTGGAAATACATAGGAATTATATAAAGCCTTAGCTCTCACAACTAGCCAGCTCTTAGTACAATCCTTACAGATGCTCATAGACAATATTAGCTACTCTCTAGCCTTCTCCTCTGCCCTCCAAGCTCCTATTTCCTTGCGTTGTTCCCCTAGGATGATTCTCCTTCAACCAAGTGGAAAACTCATTCACCTAGTGGATGATCACCTGATCTCACACACTATCAGAATTGCACAATCCTCAAGGAATGATTCCTTTTGCATGCATGAGTTTTATTTATAATAAAACAAATGCAACTGATAGTACACTATCCTTGTCTTAAATCTCAACTGGGTCTTTCTCAGAATAGACATGCATGAGTTTCTGATGAGGGAATCTTCAGTTAACTGGAGTACACTAGTTGAGTGCATGCATGCATCAAATGATTTTTAACGCTCTATTAGTTCCTCAAACAGTTTGGAACTAATTTAACTGGAGTTAACTCAGTATACTGAGTTAACTAATTACAACTCAAATATAACTCAACCTTATCTCCTTAATTTAAGGGATAACTCTTGCATGACTTCAGAAAGACTTCTAACTTGAATTTCTCCAACTAATTAAGTCAAAATAACTTAATTAATTATTTCCAAGTAGCTATTAAGACTAAATTCGATTTTAATTCACAATTTAATTCAAGTACAAATTAAATTGGAATATTCTTGTTTCCACATTTCAACAATATCATCGGTGAAGCCTTGAAACTTCACTTCCTCTGTCCATTTGTACCACAATCCATACTGAGTAGTGCCTCTTATGTATCTCAACACATGCTTTGCTGGCTTCCAATACAGCTTAGTAGGCCTAACCATCACTTGACTAAGCTAGTTAACTGCATAGCGCATATCTGGTCATGTGTTCACCAAATACATGAGTGAACCCACAAGCTACCTGTAACTAGTAGCTTCCATTACTTCCACTAATGTAGCATCCATATTCCTCCAGTTACCTGCTAGAGGAGTCTCCATGGGTTTGCTGCTTTCCATGTGAAACCTCCTGAGTATCTCGCTGGCATAATTTACCTCAGACATAAACAATTCCCCATCACCATGCCATACATCCATGCCCAGAAAGTAATGCATGAGCCCCATTCCCTTCATCTCAAAATCTCTTGAGAAATCCTCCTTGCAAGACTTGATCAACTGATCATCACCTCTTAAAATTAAATCGTCAACATATAACATAATGATCAACAATTTACCTTCCACCGCTATGTGGTACATGTTCACATCCGCTTCACTCTTGGTGAAGCCCAACTCACTGAAGTAGCTATCGATCTTGGTGTACCAAGCATGGGGTGCTTGATTCAGCCCATACAATGCTCTCTTGAGTAGACACACATTCGACTCATGGTCGAAGGTCTCAAAACCTTTAGGCTACTCTATCTACACCTCTTCCTCAATCATGCCATTAAGGAAGGTTGTCTTTACATCCATCTGATGTATCTTCCAACTCGTCTGTGCTGATAGTGCCAATATGGATATGATCAATGAGTACCTTGCAAGAGGAGAAAAGGTATCATCATAATCAATCCCCTCTACCTGTGAAAAGCCACGGGCCACAAACCTGGCATTATGTTTCTCCACGTTACTATATGTAGCTTGGTTTACCTTGCAAATCCACCAGGAGCTCACCATTGACTTGTCCTCTGGACTTGGGACCACATCCAAAATAGTGTTACAAACTATGGAGTCATACTCCTCCACCATGGCATCACCCCAAACTAGTTGCTGCACTACCTCCTCAAATATAGATGGCTTTGTCTCAACACATCCACTCATAAGAGACATGTATCCACTATACATCTGAGGTGACCTCCTTTGCTTGTGTTGAGATGTGGGTGCTCCCACATTATCCCATGCATCATGTAATAACTTGTCAGTCTCTCTGGTGTGATTTATCCCATCTCCGAAAGTCTTTTCCTGAGTGGATGTCTCCACTCCCAGATCCTATTCACGTGGTTTCTCCACATCAATCTGAGGCTCCTCAACCTTAGGAGCTAAAAGCTCCTCAACCACATGTAGTTGAAGCTCCCTCTCAAGGGAAAATTGCATGACCTTCTCCTCATTGAATCTGACATCCCTGTGAATCACTGTCATCCTGCTAGTTGGAAAGTACACCCGATAGTTGTGAGGTCTATCAGTGTAACCCAGAAATATCCCTAACTCTATTGTCAGCTTAGTGTTCTTTCGTGCATATTTGGTCACATGGAAATATATCAATGACCCAAAAACTTTGAAGTGACTAACATCTGTTTTCTTACCAGAGAAAGCCTCCTCTGATGTTTTCATCCCAAGTATCTGATGTGGGCTTCTATTATGAAAATAAATAGTTGTATTGCATGCCTCAGCCCACAAGTGTAGTAGTAGCCCTTGATCATGCAACATCGCCTGTGTTGCCCCTACAATACTTTTGTTCTTCCTTTCATCAACCCTATTTTGCTATGGGTTATGGGGTGCCGTCAACTCTCATTTAATCCCTTATGCTACAAAAGAGTTCTTAAACTCATTTGAGACATACTCACCACCGTTATCACTCCTGAGAGATTTAACCTTATTTCCAAATTCTTTCTCTACCAATGCTTTAAATTCACAAAACTTTGTGAAATTTTGATCCTTCTTCTGCATGAAAAAGATCCAACAATGTTTACGAGAAAAATAATCAACAAATATAACATAGTACCTGTGTTTGGTTGTGGATGTTGTTGAGAATGGTCCACCCACATCTGAATGGACTCACTCTAGAATTTCCTCTACTCGACTGCCTTTTTCGTGAAAGGAAGCCTTGGTGTATTTTCTCAAAGTACACCCCTTGCATGTATCAACTTTCTCTAGTGTACCTTTGGGAAGACCATTAGAGATATGTTTCATGATTTTCAAAGCCCCATGATGCAAGTGACCCAATTGCCTATGCCATAACTCACCAATGTCTTAGCTCTACGCCTTTTCTACTTTCGTTCTCAAAGCAACACAATCCTTTACCTCCAACTTATAGAGATTCTTAACTAGAATCCCTATCTTCTTTACATGACCCATGGCTATGTGTCGAAGGAACGCCTTTCCTTTGTTACATACCACATCATAGCCTCTATCCTCTAACATGGCGACTGATACTAATTTCTTCTTCAACCCAGGCACATACATAACATCTATCAAAGTGAGAGGAAAACCCTACTCCCTCTGAAAAGTAACCGTGCCCAATCCAGTAGCAATATACCTCTTGTTGTCACCCATATCGATATGCATATGGAGATCCTTCTCCTTTAGGTCACTGAACAACTTCTTGTCACTAGTCATGTGGAATGAAGCCCCATGGTCAAGGTACAATACACTAGCCATCATTGATGACACCATGCATGTAATGGGAGTAAAGTCCAATTCGAATTGAGAGGCCAAAGTCTCACCCGCCGCTCCTCCTGAGGACTTTTCCTTGGACTTCTTGAGCACATAGTTTGTAGAAAAATGTCCCAGCTCATGACAATGAAATAACTTAATTGTTGACTTGTCTTTCTTCTTGCCTCCATGACAAGAATATGATTTGGAATGGGAAGCCTTCCCTTTCCCCTTCCTTGCCTTACCCACTATTGCAAATATTTCCTCATCATCAGTCTTTGATGAGGAAACATCTCTGGTTAGTGGTGTTCCTTCTAATCTCCTCCTGCATGAAATTCGACCATAGTCATTCCCAATCTAGTAGATTCTCCCTCCCATTGACAGAGTCTTGATAGCTATTCCAACTCTTTGGAAGGCTTAGGAGAGCTAGGCTCACCATATCATCCTCAGCAATGGTTATTCCAACACTTCCAAGCTCATCACGACAGTGAGTGAACTTGGTCAAGTATTTTGGAATGGTCTCACCTTTCTCCATCTTGATTTTTCAAAGTTTGTCTTTCAGTGACCACTTCCTATGGTCTTTTTTGTTCTATAATAGGCCTGTCAATGCTTTCGACATAGCATACGTAGTTTCCTTCCCATGGAGACTCAAGACAATGTGGTCCTGAACTCCCTTAAGGATTATCTGCCTTGCCCTCACCACACACTTCTTCCATTCGGCTAGATTTTGTGCATCTTGTTGTGAAGGTAAATCCCCTCTATGAACAGAGGTAATCCCTATAGCCCAATGAGTGCGTCTAGAAATAAACTAAACTAACTAACATACACTTTCCTAGCTTCTGTTTAACAAATAGAGAGAGAGAGAGAATTTCCTACCTTTCTCTAATGCTAATCGCTCAATCCTTTGAAGATTACTTTGATTCTATTGCTCTAGGCCTTGTTTCTTGCTTGTTCTTCACATCAGAGTACCTGCAAGGGAAATCAAAGAGCTATGCAAGATACGAGAGCATATATAACATACATCAAACATAAACTACTTAACAAATCAAGGAGTATTAAGATAAAAGCATAAACATTTACACAATTATGGAAAGTGAACATCAGATGTGTATATTAATAAGCTAAAAAGGGAAGCATAAAACCTATGCCTTGATGTTGGAGACCTCCTTTTGGTGCATGTCCAAGACAAAGCAAAGATTCTTCAAGCACTCCTTCTCCAAGCTAGAATGGGTAGTATGTAAGCATAATCTCAGCATAGGGATGCAAGATTCAATGACCAACCATTTGGGGATGGAAGGGAGTGGATTTATAGGGAGGGAGAGGGATTTAGGGATCCACAAAAGAGGGAGGAAGATCCACATCTCAAGGGGAAAGCCCATGATGATAAGATCAAGAGGCCCAAATGGGAGAGCTTGACCATATCAACAAAAACCAATATCCTCCTCATTGTTCTTGAAGGTTCTAGTGCACAAAGCCTCTCCTCTAGTTTGGGAAAACCTGCCAGAAGAGGTTCAACATGGGTTTTCATATCAAAACCCACGTTGGCAGCGCTAGGGTAGAACTGTGCAACCTGCCATCATCATGGCTAGGAAATGTAGCAAAACGCGCTGGCCCTAAAAATTAGGTTTTTAGTTAGCCTTCTTCAGAATGGATTCAGGGCATTTTTCCTTTGATTCTTTAGGGAGGTTTTAGTTTGTATATCATTATGGATATGTTGCATAGTTTTCAATGTTTTAGCACTTCAAGATATAGAACAGGAAATGAATAGGAGGTGTGACAAAATACTGTGTAACGGATGCCCCCTAAATCATGAAGGTAGAATAGGGAGTGATGGCTGAGACACTTTACAAGTCATTGCAATGACGAGAACAACACCGTCAGGAGACCTGCAAATCAAGCATATACACATACATATACATATTTGACATCTCTGATGATCATGCTTAATGATACATGAATAGGTTCCTACTAATACATGAATCCATGGTATGAACACAACCATCTGAATGGAAAGGATCATGAATATTGACCCATGGTATGGTCGCAGTCATCCGTCTAAAGGAATAATGTGTACAATCATGAATAGCTCATAACTCCACACAACCTCGATTTTATCAAATAGAATCTAGGGTCTTGCGCTCTATCTCGACCTGATCAATGTACAAATTCTAACATGTGAATAAATGTTTCATAGTCAGACATGATAGAAAACCACCTGATTACCAGTCAACGATGTAAATCGTTAACAGGCACGAGAGAAACCACCAATAATCCAAATGGATCTCAAGGTACAATCATCACAATCCACGAATGTGAATAATGAAGTTGAATTCAAACACCCATGGAATCATTCGATTGAAGGTCAATGATGCAAACATGTCATCAAATGCAAAGAAATTACCATTGAGGCATGGAAGCCCTAAGGTACTGGAAGGGAGTTTCTAGATCGTCTTCCCAGATAATGAGTTGAAGTCGACAGGAGGTGATTCATTGAAGGAGGGCCATAATGAAGCCCACATCATCAACATGAAACAAGGGGATGTAGTAGAGCAGATAAATGTGATCCAGGACTGTGGCAGAAAGTCAAACAATGTATAAGCAATAAATAATTGCAGATAGGACTTCTCTTGAATACATTGGTGACACGACTCTGGATTTTGGCAACATTTGACTCAACATAGGATCATAGGTCATGATGGTGAAATGATATAATCTGATGTGAGGAAAAAATGGATTTCCCAACCCTAGGAAGGTAAGTGACTAAGTGAGGATGTACAAAACTTGACACAAGCAACATATGAGTGACATGTTCAAGAAAGACATGCTGCCTTTATAGAATACAAGAGATGATCACTTTCACTTTCCCCCCACCATTATTGGCGAGTACCCCATATATTTTTTGTATTGCATGCTTGAAGGGGATAGCATATGCTTTCCATATAAGTTCATCCTTCAGATGAATCCATCCTAGTCATTTTTACGAGTGCTATGAAGGAGGAACTCGGTCTCATCATGGTGACAAATCCTGCATCATTTATGTTTTATGAGTCCGACAGAGGGGAAACTCAACTTCTTTTTCATGTTTAGAGAGTTTGAAAAAGAAGCGGAAAAGAAAACTCAGAGATCCCTTTTCGTAAATAGTCTCTTGAATCCAAAAAGTTAGAAAACAATATCCAAGAGAACCTCTTAGCCATGTTCGACTAAGTATTCCTTTTTCGTACAATAGTATATCTCTGTATGGAAAAGGGTTCAACTTATATTGAGTAGACACCATTTCATTTACTTTAACGAGTTTGAAACAATAAGTTCTCAACAATATTTTCATTTTTCGAGAGTTGGAAAGGAGCTTAAAGATGACTCCAGGAGGTTGCTTTTTGTTTATTTTTGACGATTCTAAAAAAGTGATAAAATAAAACTTGTTGAATCAGTCAAAATAAATCACCATCACCAAGAATGTATCACCTTTCGCTGCATAATGAAATACACATTACCGATTTCGAGGAAAAATATTAAAACAATGAGTGAAATATTCTCTAATTTGGTAAAAGACATTATTTAAAACTTATAAATAGGTAAAAAAGTAAATCAGTTTTACCATTTCACCAGTTTGAAATTATGAGAGCATTTTACCTCATTTTAATTCACTTTTCAGGCAAGGAGTATGATCAATCCCGAACACCATTCACTGAACCGCTTGTTGCAAGTAAGAGATCTATCCCTTCCCTTCATTTTGGTACTCATTTCATGCATTTTCATCCATATATTAGGCTGGAAGGAGGAATTGCAAAACTATTATGTCATGGGTGACCAACGTGGGTTTTTCCCATTGGACTTGTGCTTCTCACCCTATGGTCAATTAGTTCCTCATGTTGGCAGCATAATAAAATTCACACATAGTTGTGCTGGTGCAGAGGTAAATTGTTTTGTGTGAAATCCTCCATGTTAAATGGTTTTTCTTGGATTTTGTCTCCATGGAAGCTCATGAAATGTTGTTTTATTGATTTTCCATAGGATAATCAGTCCAAAATGGTGGTTGAATGGAAAGAAAGAGGACATGAAGCTGAAGACCATCAGGCTACTCAGGATCAAGATTGTATTGATGCCCTACGAGCATGTGGGTTTCTCAAGTTCTTCAAGGTTCTTGGGATTAGATATCAACCTTAGTTATCACAACATCTGATTAGTTGGTGGGATGTGGATCGCTAACTTTCATGATTGGGGATCAAGAGCTTGAAATAGATGTCACCAACATTTGTTTCATTACCGAGTTGTCTACAAAGGGACAACAGGTTCATTTTTCTAGTTCACACGCTAGAGGAGAGAGCATAAATATGCTGATTGCAAGGCATTGTCGAGGGACCAAAAATACCCAAAGTGGGAAGATCAACATAAATACCTTCACAATCTCCCACTACGAACAATCCTGCATACTATGGCTCAAGTAGTTGCTGCTCAAGCATTGCATTAGGTAACAAAATATCATTTCTAGTATGAAATCGAGTGTCTGGATCCCATGGTATTCAATTAGAGTGAGGGTTTGTTAGTTTGCATGAAGTACCAACTTACCAAGTGAAAATCAGGGAGTCTGAAACAATTTAGTTTCAGATCCATTTTGGTGATGTTCTTCTTGGAACGTGTGCCATTGTTTCATTATCAATGGATAGAAGTGGATGCATTGATGCCCAGAGATCCACGATTACTTTGATGGGGTGAGTTGATGCCTCGTCATGGAGGCGACCAACAAATGTCATTTTCTCCAACATTTTTTAGATGGTTTGGTCATCAGCTAATCATGGTTGATGATTGGGCATATAGAGGCATGGTTTTTTGAGGAGATCTAGATCTTCCACTTCCACTAGGCGCATGTGGACCAATTTAGGTAAAAAAAAAATTGAAGTTTTTTGAAGTTTTTGATTGGTTTTTTCTATGTGTACTAAGATTTGACTTATGATGATTTGAAGATGTGGGACTAGAGAGACCTCCAAGGGTTTCTCTAATAGTCAAGCGAGTGGCATGCTAGATTAAGGAGGCTCATTATGAGGAGGGAGAAGATCCGATTGTTGAGGTAGAGCATAACATACAAGCTCTAACCAGGGGCATTCCAAAGTATGCCTCGATAGATGAGGTGCCATTGCGGTACTAGATACACACTATAGGGGTTTCTTCCAAACTACGTAGGTTGTTGGGCCGAGACATTAGGGATATTTCATGCTATCATGAGCATCATCTGGGCGAATAACCAGCTCTAGTTTACTTTTCTTCACTGATGCATTCTTATAAATCCATGTGTCTTAGAACACAAATTTTGTCATTTTGATGTAGCAAACCCTTTTTCAAACACTCTATATATATACACAGTTTTATTGTTTACCATGCCTATTATATGATGCTTTATGATTTACATGTTTTTCAAATATCTATCTAACATGTAGTTAGCCCGTGCATCCGTTAATGTGTTCATGCGTCTTGGAATGTGATGATAAGTAATGAAATCAAAGTCTCATTCCAGGGGATGAACTCACAAATATATTCTCAAAATTTGAGGGTTTCTAACTGAATATTGTCCATTAAGTTGTAGTACAATGAGCTATGAATCAAGATTCACAATTAACTCTATAATGCCAAGAGCGATAGCTTTTGAAAAAATCTTGATGATCGCACTATATTCATCAATGTTATTAGCCATACGACCTAAACATATACCTTGTAAATTTACTAACTCACCGTTAGGGTCATATATTTCCCATGTAGTGGAAGATAGATTCTGTGTACTATGAGAAGCACCATCAACAAAACTGATGTAATGGATGGATGACATTCTCAAACCAAGTAGAGAATGAGGTAAGAAGAGGAAAACCCATTTGCAAAAGAAAACTAACACACAAAAACCATATTGCACACTAATGAAAACACACTAATGTACAAAAGTATTTACACAAAAAATCATGCATAATACTTCTTAAGGTAAAGCTCGTTTCAAGGCTCAGCCAAAGAATTTCCTTCATAATATACTAACTCATAGGAACCTTTTTGTAAAACTCATTTAACAATGTAAGGCCCATGCCACATTGGTTTGAATTTCCCAGCTCCTAATTTTTCATTGGCTTGATCATATAGCAAGGCTAAGTCAGCCTAAAAAAAAACACAGGGAGAAATAGTTCTGTCGTATTTAGCCTCAACTCATTTCTTCTGGGCTTCAATTACTAATGCTCTAATATGACGAGTTTTGTGGGCCCTGTCGAGGTAAAGTAAACGTTCCTCCTCAGATGAGGTATCAAGGAGTAATTCGAAAACTAGTTTCAATGAAGGAAATTCACACTCAATCAAAAGAGTTGCCTCTAGATCATACACCAGTTGAAAGGGTGTGAATCTAGTGGTAGTTTTAGTTGTGGTTTGCTAAGCCCAAAGAGATGAAAATAGCATGAGATGCTAATTTGATTTATGCATCCCAATGGTACATTGAAGCATGGTAACAAAGACTCTGTTGACTACCTCAACTTGGCCATTGACCTGTGGATATAAGGAGTTGAGTTGTCATGACACAACCCAACCGAGAAGTGAGTTCTTCCATCATGTAATTGCAGAAATGAGATCCATGATCAGTAACAATGGCTTAAGGGACACCAAATAAAGCTATGACATGGTTCAAAAGAAATTGAGCGACAGTTTTACCATCAACATCACGTGTGGGCATTGACTCGGTCCATTTAGTGAAATAATCAACGACGACAATGATATAACCATGAACCCCGTCCGAGTGACGGTTACATGTCATGAAATCAATACCCCATTTAGCAAAGGGGTCGCTGGTAACAAGTAGGTGTAGGGGTGTGGGTGGGGTGCGTTGTTTACAATTGTAAATATGGTAGGCGTGAAATTTTTGGACTATTAAAATGCAATATTTAAAGATCAAAGGCCACAATTAACCTACACAAAGGATTTTATGAGTAGTAGCATATCCTTACATATGACCACCACAAGCCCCGGAGTGATAGTCATTTAGGACTCCCTCAGCTTCTTCAAGTGTCAAATATATATGAAGGATAAAATCAACACCAACACAGTATAAAGTATTACCAATGATTCGATAGGGTTGGGACTGATGTCGAATGTGATGACATTCAGAATTGGAAAAATATGACCGACAATTTTGGGTTCGGAGATAAAAAATAATATCTCCATACCATGGGTCAAGAGTGATGATGAGAAAGAGAGTTTCGTCAAGAATGCGCTAATCAAAAGCCATAGATGTGGTTGCGGAGGGAAGGTCACAAATTAACTCGGCGAAAACTAGTTATTTATTTGGTTTGGATGTAGCAAATTCCAAATCAAACTCCTGAAGGATAACAATCAAATTTGAATACTTTGCCCCAAAAAACTAATGAGTCAAAATGTAGGTCATGGGATTGCAGTTAGAAATCACAGTGGTTTTCCGCAAGAGAATATAGTGTCGAAAGCGTTGACCAGCATGAACAACTGCTAAATCCAGTTTCTCGACATGGGCATATCAAGTTTCAATATCAATAAGATTTCGAATTAATTAGTAAATCACATGTTCATTTCCATCATCATTGTCTTGCACCAGTACTATGGAAAGAGTATTATCAACTACGGCCAAGGATAAGAAGTAATCATAGTGATAATTAGGGGGATGCAGTAAAGGGGAACTAATGAGGGTGTTATTTAATGCATCAAAACATTTTTGATCAATTTCATCCAAAATAAATGGGATCCCATTTTTTAGAAAACGAGTAAATCCCTTGGCAAGTTCAGCATAATTAGGCACAAAACAACGAAGGAAATTAGCTTTCGCTTGCAAGCTCTGCTACTAGTGTAAAGATGTCAGAGGGGGTAAATTCACAATGGCCTCAACTTTGAGGGTGTCAATCAGAATGCCTTCTTTAGATATAAAAAACCCTAGGAGATGATGATATTTGACGCAAAAGAAAATGAATATTGTAGTGTCTACAGTGAAGAAACATTTCTCGAAGGTGGTCAGGATGATCATGATGTTTAGTAGAATGTGCTATTAAGTAGTCAAGATACGATTGAATGATGTGTTTAATGTCATGGAAATCATAAGACATCACTTGCTGGAAGGTAGCGCCAACATTTTTCAGACCAAAAGGGAGTTTTTTGTAGGAAAAGGTTCCCCATGGATAGATAAAACTAGTTTTATGCTAATCGACAGGAAGAATGTTAAACTGGTTGTAGCTAGAAAAATCGTCCATAAAAGAAAAAATATCACTCTTGACACATTCATCAATGATTTGGTCTATAAAATGATTTGGATAATTATCTTTAGGACACGCCCGATCGATGTCATGGTAATCAACACAAACGCGAATAGTCACTTGTTTTGTAGTCAGAGGGACATTGTTCGAAACCTAATTTGTCAATGGAATGGGGTAAATAAAACCAGCCTTAAGAAGTTTTTCAACTTCTCCCTTTATAGCGGCTACCTTTCTAAGGTGCACTGGGCAAAGGCATTGATGAATAGGCTTTGCATTTGGATAAGTGGGTATTTCGTGCACAACTATACTCGGATCTATGCGAGGAATTTCTTCATATGAATAGGCAAAGACATCGCAAAATTCCTTAAAGAGGGTAGTGTAAATCTTAATCTCATATGGAGAGCAAGAAACCTTGACATGGATGTTTTCGACAATTCTTGGTTTAACAGAAATTTTGATGGGCATCGTAGCAGTAATATTCCACATATTTTCCTAAGAAAAAACTTTGTGTACCAAAATAGGTGTTTGAAGTGGATGGGTTAGAGTATGCGAAACAAAGGTATCTAAAGATGATGATATCTCTCCAATACTTGGGAGGAATGAGGAACAATTATAGGCATCATTCTAAGGAGTTTCTTCAAGAGACATAACCTTAATGATACTCTTGTCAGTGGGAAATGTCTCGTCAAGGAATTTGTAGAATCCCAAGAACCAAGCCAAGGGGATTGTGAATACGTGTCTAGATGCATACTAAGAGTAGCATGGATTTCAAAAAGTGATCAATGAAGCTAAAACAACAACTTGATAGGCTTGTTCTGCTGGGTTGAGCAACATGACATCGCTAAAAGAATCAACTTGATTGGGATGAGAAATGATCCATGGATCATGCAAAGTGGAGATCATGTTGAGGGAAGCAATGTTTGAAGGTGGGAGGGAAAAAGTTCCCATAAGAGTAGAGTCTTTGAAAATACCTGCCCCAACACTCTCATAAGGGATGTCATTATTTCCCACATATGGCACATTTCCATTTGAAGAGATAGAAGAGAAAAAGGCTAACTGATCAATGGTGACTATTTTCCCCTCATGAGGAAAACAGAGCACACAGAACAAAGTAGAAACCACACAAAACATAGCATGGGTCCAACTCCGACCAAGTAGAAGGTTATAATTCAAATTGGCATCAATGCATTATACTTCTAGGTTAACAGTTTTTCCTTCCAACTTTATGGGAAAGTTCATGAGAATACCGTAAGGACGAGATCCTCTACCATCGAAGGCTTCTAAGGTGTTAGGAGACTAGTTGAGAGGTGGAGAGCCAATAGATTTCCAACATGAGACAAACATGATGCAGGTGGAAGCATCCTCATCAACCACAATCTGGTGAATTGTATTTCCTTTGATAACAACTTGGATTGAGAAGGAAAGTTGATGTGGAAGATGTGGAACATGATTTTCCAGGTCACAGGTAATCAAACTTGAATCAGTAGGGTCAATTCCTCGTATCATGAATAGTAATGCTTTCTGCTATGATGGAAAACTTTGGAGAACTTCCAAGGTAGATATTGCTGAAGGCACTTGAGCTAAATCTTATACAATATTGTAATGTTGTATAACTCGTGCATTCAGATTGTAATATGATTTCCGAAGAACACCCATAGGAGGTGGTCGGATAATGAAGTCATTACTAGGTATCTCAATATGGAGAGGACCAAAACTAGGTGGAGTAGAAGTGAAAGGCATAATAGTAACTTCTTTCTCTACAACTTGTTTGGGAGGAGTCATATAGTATTTTGACTGAGTGGCAATAGAAACAGGTGTCGTTCCACTCATAAAAACCTGAGAACCTGAAGATGCAAAAGATTGTGGTTTTTCTACCAATTGGGTTTGGTCTAATGGAAAAGGTTCTTTCAGTACAATCAGTGTCCCTTGGGTGCCTTTTAATAAACGGCTAACTTCAACAAGACGGGGACAATCCTTGTTATAGTGATCTTCCTCACAAAGGAGGCAAGGTTATTTGGGGTTGCATTTAGATGCATCATCAATAGATGGTTTCAGAGGATCCTATTTTGGGGTATCAAATTTGGCTTTTCCTTTACCCTTCTTTTTACCTTTTGAGGTTTTGTATGCCATGGTAGACTGAATGACATTACCCTTGGAGGTTTTATGAGGATATGGACAGGGATTCGAAGGAGGATTGGATGCAGTAGTTGAAATAGATTTTTTCTTCGAAGAAGCTTTACTGGAATTTTGAGTCACTGTACTGTCAACAGGTGGTACCTCAGGAGGTTTGGAATATGCAAGATTTGTAATTATCTCAAAGCATCAGGAAAGAGATCATATAACATGCATGATTGAGAATATACCAAATCTAAATATTGGGCACGGGAAATGGCTTGATCTTCCGTCAAACAACCACCCATAGCTATGTCCTTGGAAATTTTATTAACGAATGATTTGGTAAACCATTTAGTTAATAGCCCATCAGGTATATCAAACTTGATAAGGCGACACTGATGTCCACTCATGGATATGATTAGAGATGTGGGTAGAAGTATTTTGTTTCAAAGATTTAAGAATATGGGTACCATTTCCATATCAAACTGGTAGCTTGAAGTGAGTAAGGAAGGCCATTTACAAAGAGTTGAAGTCTTGATAGGCACCTCGAGGTAGCTCAACTATTTTGTGGCAACTGCTATTAGAGTTCGCTGGAAAATACATAGACAGATGGAATCATCAACCCAATAATTGGATGAACACCATAAATGCTAAGTCATAATGTGGGCCTAGGGGTCTTCTCCATAATTTCCTTAAAATTTCAGAAAATCTCCAATAATCTGAGTAGGAATCAGAGGCCAATATGGCTAATGGAGTATTGGGTAATTTGCGAGTCTTGACAGATCCAATAGCTCCAATGTTGCTAGAAATTAAAATTGTGGATTGAAAGGCATGGGAGGCCTTTTATAAGGCCTAGCTTATGGATTCCAACCTTGTAGGTATGGGTTCTCCCCCCAAAGTGGCAGATTTTGACCATAAGGAACTTGATATTGTCCCCACTTATTCCGAGCATACAAAGGTGGATTTTCCCCCCATAAAGGTGGGTTTTGACTATGGTAAGGTTGATACTAACTCTTCATATACTGTTGAGAACCATAAGGTGGATAAACAACTTGTGAAGAGCATGGATTATAAGGTTTCTATTGCAACTGTTGACCCTAGTGATAAAATTGTTGACCTTGATGCTGCAAGGGTTGACCTTGTTGCTTTAAAGGTTGGCCTTATTGATACAAGGGTTGGTTTTGTTGCTTCAAGGGTTGCCATTGCTGGTGCAATGGCTATTGATAAAACCCTTGTTACACATAAGGTTCTTGTTGTACATAAGGTTGTTGTTGTTGGAAAGTTCCTTGTGGATTTTGTTGAGTTCTAGGTTGGTACTGATAGGTTCTAGCTTGAAATTGACCAGATGCCCTATATGAGGGATTTGAACCAAGCTACATGTGGGGTCCTACCTATTGAGTAAAAGGTGTATTTTGAGGCTGTTGTGAGCCATACAGAAGGTACAATTGTTGGTATGGTATCTGGGCCAAAAGAGGCTATTGATATGAGATTTGGCCTGATCTAGATGAAATTGATGATCCACTAGGATAATGCACATTGCCAACATTTTGACTAACTCCAGTAGCGTGAGATTGAGATCCACTCACATAAGTTACACCTGGAACAAGAGGTACATATGGAGGAGGTGGTTGTTTCCCCCATGCGGTGGGATAGTTGGTGGCACATATTTTCTACTTAAGGGAGGACTTAAGGAACCTATACGAACATTAACTATCCCAATCGTAACTGTCGGTTGTATATGAACTAAAGAAAATATAGTTGGTATAGGAATTTGAGAGGCCACGCTTGAAACTTACAGACCAGAAGTAGGCATGGTAGTCGAAGACCAAATAGGATTGTCATAAGTGAAGATGCACTTGGAGTACTTGAAACCAATTAAGCCAAAGAGGTGTAACTAGGTGGAAACAAAGGATCACTGATTTTAGGCAGTGGTCCAGGTGATACACTTCCCACATATGGAAAGCCTTCAGGTGGAAAGTTATATTCAAAATCATCACCAACACCAGGAGTGTGAGTGGATGAGACTTCTGGAGGAGGACCTTGAGGAGAGGTTGGAAACTCACCTTCTGATGCCATGGATGGAAACAATTGGCAAGGAGGAATCTGGGACAATCATGGAGAAATCTCCAAAGGCACATCAGGATTATGTATGGACTATATGGCTATTGAGGAGATATGACCAATGGATCAAAAAGCAGATTCAGAGGGAATAATAAAAACCTCTAAGGACTCTCAAGAGTTTTTGGCTCAGATTCCTGGGATAATGAGTCTCGAGGTGGAGGACGAGAAGCAAGGGGTTGAATACTCGAGATAATTCTAGGTTCAAGACCTTGGTCTTCAAGTGAATGTGAAATATTAGGATGGACTCCTTGTAATGACCCTTTAGTGTTAGATGATTAAGGGGAAATGTAAGGTGAAACTGGTGGTTAAACCATGATGGCCTTCTCTCTAAAAAAAAGGGGGTTGTTGATTTGAGCTTACAATTAAAATTTACTATTAATTAGGCAATGTGAGGCTAAGGATAACTACATAGGTAAGTCTTGTTATCATGGGGAGTTAAACTTTCAAACTTAAAAGCAATAAATAAATTAAAAAGGGTGTACTAGGCAAGAGGGTTTACCAAATATTTGTGAACCGCTATATACACCTTAGCCGAAACCAAGGACTTAATGTATGGTAGCCGATCTCCCTAAATGTTGTGTTCGGTGTATCACACCTACAAGGTGGCTCACTTGGTTACCTATGGCTAAAGGATAACAACCTAGTGGGGTCTCCCAATATATACATGATGGTACGGGGAGCACAAGTTCGCGTAGCACTGTCTAATGCATAGCTGTTCGGTGAGAACGTTCCCATATACTTGACATACTAGAGTGCCTTCAATATACCAAAGAGTACTGGAGAACCTCTGATATACTTCCGTACTGGAATAGGATGTCACCCTTGGAATACAATGTAGGCAATTAACAACAACTGCTAGGTTTATAGACACCAGAACATGTCTCTAGACTAGACCTCTAAATGTTTACATTAAGTTCCAAATGCTCCTTAGGTTATTTCAGTAAATTTTAATGTTGTTCTTGAATTATGTTTCAATTTTGGGCTCAAACGATGCCACTTGAATCCTAAAATGCAACTATATGAGAGACAAAAGCTTTTCACTTCGATGAATGCTATACTAGCAAGGGAAGAGAATTCAATCATTTAATGCATCAAACAACATGCTAATGAGCCTCATAAATGGGTAATTATATGGGCTCATTTTACCTCCTAACATAGTCAAATCAACCATTCTCTTAGCTTATTGTATGATTTTCTGATTATATTTATGTTTATAGAGTGAGTTGAGTTAGTTATGATGCCATGTGGTCTAACATGTGTTTAATGCAGATTATTGATGAATTTTGAGGTCAAAGTCAAGGATCCAGTGGACAAATGGCAGCAATAAGTTGAAGTGGACAAAGGAGAGGAATTATAGGAGGGAATCCCCCTCATTTATTACTCCTCACTTCGAATTCCCCTTCATTCAGCTTAGAGTACAAGCAGCTAAATCATGCATTAGAAGGCGGCCGAGCAAGTGGAAGATGACTGATGATTATCTCGAGTTTTGGGAGCCAAGCCCCCCTGATTTTAAGGAAGCTATTGGTAGCTTCATTTGTATAAGAAGAGAGGCCTATGGCCTCACTAGGGTTGGATTTTTGTTGAATTTTTTCTTATGTAAACTTTGCTCCAACTTTGAGCTCATTATTTTTGAGACAGTTTCATGTAATCTTGTTATTGTTTTGATAATAAAGATGGAATCCTTTTTGAGCTAGCACTAAGTTACCTCAGAGGGCTGAAGCTCTTGGTTTAGGGCCCAATACAAGCAGCCAAGCTCCTCTTTACTTGTATTTGTATGTTTTATTTTAGTTTGTAGATTAGGTTGTTGTTAGATGTATTTCTTTTATGGTTAAGAATAGGTTGCTTTTGATGATTCAATAGTTTGCTTCCATTTGTGCTTTCTATAGCAGGTTAAGTAGTGATAAGGCAAAGATTCAAAAGGCTAGTAATAGTGCCTTGGCCTCTCTTCCTCCCCTTGGGACCATGATTTGAGGCAAAGACCCTCTTGTTGCTCCAAAAACATAGATTTTCCTCATTCATAGGACTTCTAGTGTTTGCAGGTTTTTAGTGGTTAATAGTCTATAACTTCTTGTTACACTAAAATTTGTCACCATGACTATTTGCAGTTAGTATGGCTCCATCAGCTGTCATACTATCCTCCTTGGAAAGTCTCATACCTCTGCTCCTCATGTCAAACTCCAACAAAGAGAGAAAGTCCTTAAAAAGTCAATTAACTCTGGTTACACAGTTTCTCTTAACCTTACCTGCATGTACGCACCCCAAGTTCACAATACCTGCGTACTTGTACGCTCTGTCTGTAAAGGGGTGGGTGCGTACTCCTGTAAAGGTCAAAAGGCGCGAGTTTTACTTCAAAAAAGTTACTTGTGGTCGATTCTAGAGCATTCTAGAAGATGGTTTGACGTGTATTGAGCGCCTCCAAATGGTTCATGTATCCCTATGAAAGAGGAACTTATCCCATCAAGAGGGGAGCTATCCCATTGAAAGAGGGGCTTATCCCATTGATGGTGGACCTGATTAACTTCCTCCAAAGCATTATAAATACAGGCATTGGGCCAGAGGAAGGGCAGGTTGAAAGCTGAACATTCCTAAGGGTAGATGCTGCTGAAATTAGGACTCCCTTATAGAGCTTGAGAGGAGAGATTCCCATCCTTTCTTAGCTTCATTTGGAAGTGGGTGAGCTGATCAAAGTAAAGGAGAACTCTTGCTGGACCCTGGGAGGGACCTGCACAACACCAAGGCACTGGTTGTAATGGTTTCTTTTGTTTCTACTTAATACAATTAAGTTCATTTTTCTCAACAAGTTGTTATATATAATTTGTTTCATATACTCCTTGGTCTTTATGATGAATATGTTTTATTTTATGAGTTATTCAGGTGCTATGTAATCGTTTTCTTGTTAGTGAATGTAGGTTTCAAAGAGAAGGAGGAGCTCATCTGGATCGAAGAGGCTAGACTGCTACAAATAGCGTTGGACTAAAGGTATGCTTTAAACACCTGGTTGCTTGTATTTTAAATGCATGTTTAGGGAAAGATAGTGCTTAATTGTCTTGTTTGTCACTAGAAAGCCTTAGCTTCTAGGGAGGTTGGTTTTGTCTGCAAAATTGACTCTTTCCGCATGACAAAATGGCGACTCCACTGGGGAATCCATGGATTTGATTGATTTCTCTTTTGATTGATACTTTGATTTGAGAAAAGTCAATTTCTTTCTGGTTTTTGGCTGATTGACTGTGAATTTGGGTGGAATAGCTTAGGGTTAAGTTAGATTTTATTTTTCTTGGTTTTGCTATCAGTACGCACCCTCTAAGTTAAGCACAATGCGTACCTGTACGCACTGCAGCTTTGTACACAGAGCGTACACGCACCTGTGCAAACAGGTTGCCTGCGTACCCTGTCAAAAGTTGAGAAAATTCCATTTTTTCCTTTTTGCCTCTTAGATTTTGTTTATAATTTGTTTTTTGCTGCCCAGATCCACTGTTTACCTGTCAGAAGTCTTCATTTAAGATTGTTTCATTAGTATCAAGGGTTTTAGTGAAATTCATAGAAGTTCTAGCCCTAGGGTTTGATTTTTGCATTGGTCCTGTAGTGACTTTGGCTTTAGAAGTTGTAAAACCTTGGATCTCCCTGGTCTTTTCAGTCTTCTTAGGAGTCGGACCTTTCATAAAATCCACCTTTGTGAGAAACCTACCTTTATGTTGTCTCTTTGCGGAATTTTGAGAAAGCTTGTTGGTTAAGCTGTGAATTTCATTCTTAAGAAAAAGAACAAAAGATTTTGATTTTTGTTTTTGACTGGTTTATGATTCTGCATGAACTAGTCCTTGGTTGAATTGTGACTGAGTAAAACATCCTGGAATTATACTTTGTAGGCTTTTGCCTCATTAGATTTGCTTTTAGGTGAATTTCTCTTAGATTTGCTTTTAGGTAAAATTGATTTGATTGTCATAGATTTTTTAAAATTGATTTTTGTTAAGTAGTTTTATATGCTTTGTTAATATAGGAAAAAATACAAAAATCTCTTTTGAAGAAAAGTTTGTTTTCGTAGCATTTGAAGTCTTTGAAAAGAGAAAGGAATTTTCGTGAAATAATTAGTGGTCATGTGTTGTATGCTTTGGAAAAGATAAAGAGATTGTTTCTTTGATTTTCATTGCCAAGAAAGTTGTCTTTATATCAATTTTGCATTCTCCAACTCTCTTAGCTAGGGGATTCATTGAAAAAGGAAAGATAGTTTAAATCATCCTAGGTGCATCTTTTTAGTGGATTTGAGTCGAGTCTACACACCATCAGTTTCATCTCCACTACCTTCTGTCCTAAAGAAAAGCCAAAAAATTAACGCTTAAAGTAAAATTCATTTAGTAACTTTTTATTTACTAGGGCTCTGAAACACCAACAGAGATCAGGCTAGTGTCTTGGAGTAGGAGAGTAATTAACTCTCCAAGACAGCAAAACCAAACAAGTAGCTCATCTTGTGGTAGGATATCCAACTGTTACATTTATGCTCTAGGAAAGCTCCTCTTAAAGGAGAAGCATGAGATCGTGTCCGAACCAGTGAGGGGATCAATCCTCCTTCATTGGGAACAACGCCAGATATGCACGTACTACAAACGGTAAACCTCGGATTATTGTCGAGGAGCCTGGGGTCACTTGTCGGTAAACCTTGGATTGTTGTCAAGGAGCCGACAAGGGGATTGAGCTTGTTACTCTGCCCTTGCGTGCTATCGGATCGTAGACTGTTCCCCCAGGTATATTTGTTGCTGTTGGTGACCTTAGTGACCATTATCTTTAGGATTCTACCCAAGGTGACGGTGGAGGGAAGATCCCACTGTACCTGGAGCAGACGTCGGCTAGACTCACTTGGATTTTCCGGGGGGTTCACTTTACTCGAGACGGTTAAAGTGGAGGAACTTGTGCCGGTCTATTCATTAAGCAGGTTGCCGGGGTAACTTTTCCACCCGTCACTTCTGTACTGAATTCGGCGATGTTGGACTTCATCACCAACTAGTGCTTTCGGTCCGGAAGGTTACTGTTTGTGTGTGGTTTGACGCCCTAGATTATTTAGGCGTGTGATTCGAATTTGTTTGGTTCTTTAGAGACTTTAGGCGGTTTGCTTTGAGATTTTACTTTGTTTGCGTGTGCAGTAGTTAAAAGTTTTTAACTGTGGCTGAATTACCGAGACAATCCCGTAGACTTCGGGGCCAGTCTCCTGAGATTGTAACCGTGGCCGATTTGTTGAGGAAGTCCCGTAGACTTCGGGGCCAACCTCCTGAAGGCGTCCCGGGTCATTACGAAGGTTTGAAAGTCCTTGTAACTCCTAGTGGCAGTAAAGTAGGTTCACCCGAAGAAGGAGAGTCGTCGTTGGTAGTCCATCCAGATTACCAAAGTCTAGAAACAGGTTATAATCCCGAAGCTATTGCAGTTTCTAAGCTTGCTGGTAGTTTTTCATCTACTAGTGATATAGGCGAAGAACTTGAGATATCTGAACCTGTTACTCCAACTTCTAGTGCTCCTGATTCACCTAGGGTAGAAAGAGTCATTACCGAAAATCTTCCTTCTGGTTTGATAACTATTGAAGAACTTGCTCCAGAAGAAGAAATAGGTCTCCCTATCCCTGAAGATCAACCTACTATTGATCTAAGGGAGCGTGAATCCATTTTTTACAGTCCACCTAGAAGTACTACTTGGTATCTTTCGTTAACTAATTATTTGGACAACTCAGGGTCAAGTTTTTGTCCACCTCGTACTCCTTATCCACCTGGAGGTATTTATACTCCTGTAAATATGTCTGGTCAGTCATCTATGTTTACTCAATCGCCTGAATCTTTTTTGTACGGCGGTCCTTCTGTTCCCTCTGGGTATCAGTCACTTTCTAGTACTTTTGCGGGAGCATCTCCTCAACCCATTGAACACGGGTTATTAACTGGAAACAATGGTAATAAACCGTTGGGCGTAGGAGACATTTACATGATGTCAGGTTCAATTCCCAGTTCTCAACCTCAAGGTGGCCAGTTACCGCCTAGGGGGCAGCCTCAATTAACGCCTGGGGGGCAACCTCAAGGTACACAAATTGCGTCTGGGGGGCAACCTCAAGGACAATATGTACCCATGGTACAGTACATTCCTCAAGGTCAACCCCAGCCTCAATATGTACCCCAAGGTCAACCTCAGTATCAATTTATACCTCAAGGTCAACCCCAGTATCAGTACTTACCTCAAGGGTATCTACCTCAAGGTCAGTACTCGAGTCAAGGTTATCAACCACCCCAAGGTCAATCTTATGTTCAAGATACGGGAAATGTACCTTTCAATTATCAATCCTACCCTCAATCTGGTTATGGATCTCAATATCCTCAACTTGTTATGGGTCAATACCCGGAATGAACATAATGTGGGATCCTTCGCAAGTTCAATAGGTATTACAGCCAAGTGTACAGTTGTCATCTCAAGCTGGACAACCCTTAGTTTCTGGTTCACCCCAGCAACCAGTCCAGTCTAATGTTCAAACTTCTGTACCTTCGGTAGTTTCTCAGTCTGGGCCTATTGCACCTAGTACTCCATCTCAAACGACTGCTGCAACTACCGCAACATCTGTTCAGTCTACCACACTTACTTCTGGAGTATCGACAACTCCGGTTTCTACTGTCTCTGTAACTACTCCTCAGACATCTTTACCATTGTCTGGATCCACGATTCAAACTACGGTTCAGATGCCTGTAGGACAACCTGGTTTAAGTACGGTTGTCACTAGTCAACCACAATTCGCTTATCAACCGTACCAGGGACAGTACCAATACGGGCCTGCTGTCCAGCAGCCAGTTTACCAGTATCAACCGTATCCTGGGTACACTTATCAACAACCACAACAACCCCAGTACGGTCCGGTTAATCCTGGTTTTCCGGGAGGATACAATATCCCGAACGTGATTCCTATTCCAAGTTATCCTGGATATCCTCCTCCTGGGACTGGTCTCGTGACCCAGAGTTTTAGGGATCCTAATCGGCAATTACCGTTTATCGCAACTTTGGATTTACCAGACTTGTCGCGCCTAACGAACGATCCAATAAATTATCTTCCGTTTTGGCCGCCAATGCCAAATAAGTTGCCCAGTGACATACCCAAGTTCGAAGGTAAGTCTGGAGAGGACCTGTCAAATCATGTGATGACTTACCACCTCTGGTGTGCCTCTAATTCCATCTCGGATGATTTGATCCGCTTACGTCTCTTCCAGCGTACTCTCATTGGTCTCGCGGCCAAGTGGTACATTGAGTTACCACGGGCCTCTTTTTATAACTTTAGCCAGTTAGCTACCTCGTTCTTAACTCCAGTTGCCGGTCAGATATGATAATGGCACGGAGTTACTAACTTCATTAAAACAATCGACATCCACTTATATTTCCGATCATATTCATGAATGGAGACGTCGAAGGCGGTTAGTGAAAGTTTTTATCCCGGACCAAATCTTAGCTGAATGGTTTGTTAAATCATTGTTACCGAAGATTACTGAAGACGTAGCTAAGGCCGGAGTAGTTACTGAGGAGCAAGTGATTGCTCAAGCGCAGTACCTTGACTTAGTTTACACTCAGTCAGGTATGTTACACGAAAAGATCCCAGATCTTCCTAAGTCAAATCAAATCGCTGCTGCTCCTTCGAGGTCTCATGCCGCTGATGGCATGATTGGTACGGTGAATACTAAAAGCAAGAAGAAATCCTCAAAGAATTCTTCGCCTATTATAACCTTACCAGACTCCTCGACAGGAGAATCTTCTGCTGAAGTTTCCGCTGATATTCACGCTGTAGAGTCATCTACAGCTAAATCTAAATCCAGTGGGAAAAATAAAGGTAAGAAGAAGAATAAAGCAGACAAAACTCCAAAGGAGAAAACTGAAAAGTCGGAAACCAATGACGAAAAGCGCAAACCTTGATATCCTTGTCTTATTTGTGAAGAGGATCATTTTACAAGAGATTGCCCTCATCGGGTCGAGGTTGTGAAAATCGTCAAGGGTTCCCCAACTCCTGCTGTTTTGAAAGATCCATTTCCAAAGCAGGAGAGTAAGATGATAGGTTCTTCCTCGAGCGCCAGTGAAGAACCCATATTGATGATGTCTCATGTAAGGATTGCGACTCGATCGCAAGATTATGGTAGTAAGAGTCCTGTTGATGGCAAAGAAGCAGAATCTTCTCATTCTAACCCATCAACCTCAACTCCTGGTTCCGATCCACTACAGATCGAGAAACCTAACCCAGACTTAGTAATCGAACCGCCCGCCAAGGGTGTACTTCGAAGGTCTTCTTTCAATCCACATGCGAGAGCGGCCTAGAATTACAACATTGTTGAGGATTTAGCTGTTTCACCCTCAGCAATGTCGGCTTTGGAAGTGCTACAATCATGCCCAGCACAATGCAAATTACTTTTGTCGGCTATAGGAGCTGTTGATGTTCAGGACCCGAACCTAATAATCTTTGATCTAGAAAATAGTACACCGCGTTTACCTCATCAAATGGCTTTCCAGATCCCAGTGATAGTAAAAAACAGGCCTATTCATCGGACTGTAATTGATGAGGGAGCTTCCACGTGTATTATGTCGATACAGTGTTGGAGATCGCTTGGTTCTCCTTCACTAAATCAATCCCCGACAATTCTTAAGGCCTTTGATGGTTGTGGGTTTCATCCGTTTGGCATTCTACAGGATTTGCCTATAGGGGTCGAAGGAAAAACCGTTAGTCTAGATGTGGAGGTGGTTGATGCCCCTCTAGACTACAACCTTCTCTTGGGTCGAAGTTAGTCTTACGGTATGACAGCGGTCATTTCATCGGTCTTCCGAGTAATAAATTTTCCATATAATGGCAAGATCGTAACAATAGACCAGCTGACTTACTTTTCATCTGACCCTGCCTCTTCAGAGAGTATTCAGCATGTCGGTAAAACGACTATCCCTTATAAGGATGTTGGAGTAGGATTAGTTAAAGATGCCGGTTTACTGGGAACTTTTCCTTTTCCTCCAATCAATGCCTTGTCTTCATTTGCATCTATTCATATGATTACTTCAGACACCATTGTTTCTGACGATCCTTGGATCGTTCCTTCTGAATCTGAGATAGAATCATTTGGTGATGCTATGCCTTTGAGTCCATATGAAATTGCCTATGAAGCCGTGCAGTCTTTTACCGACCCGCGTTAAACCAAAATCGACCAAATGAATGTGGTCCGTGAGGAATCACTTTTCACGTCAACCTCGGAGTTAATAGCGTTTCCCGAAGTTGTGTCATCTGACGAGCACCTTCGTGAAGTCCTGTGTGTAGACGATTTACCGTGGGAAGATCTCCATCACAGATCTTCGTTTATACCTGAGGATGAAATTTTGAAAATGATTTCTCATCAATCTTTACAGCTGAATATGTCAAAGAAGCTCAGAATCCAATGAAACATCCTGATTTAGAGCTGAATTTGGGAAACATTTCTCGCACTATTCCCATTGACATTTCAGTCAAGCCCGGAATTGTTGAGCACATTCATATAGGTGCCTCGTGTTCAGATGACGAAATTCAAACATACAAGGCCCTATTTCAAGAATTCCGTGACGTGTTTGCCTGGTCCTATGAGGAAATGCCAGGAATTGATCCCGCGATTGTTGTCCATGAGATCAAGGCTTACCCGAAAGCTAAACCCGTCCAGCAACGTTTGCATTAGATTCACCCACGAAAAGCGGCTGCAATTAATGCAGAAGTTGAGAAGCTGTTGAAAGCAGGTTTCATTTATCCGATCCCGTTAACGGATTGGGTATCGAATATTGTTCCGGTTAACAAAAAACAAGGAACAATAAGAATTTGCATCGACTATAGGGATATCAATTGAGCTTGTCCCAAGGACAACTACCCAACACCCTATATCGATCAAATAATTGATGATTGTGCCGGCAGTGAAATATTTTCCTTTATGGACGGTTTTTCTGGTTACAACCAAATCAATATTCTACCTGCCGACCAACCAAAAACGACTTTCATTTGTCAATGGGGGACATTTGCTTATTGCAAATTACCTTTTGGGCTTAAGAATGCCGGAGCCACTTTTCAAAGGGCGATGTCTTATGCATTTCATGACATCAAACACATTGTGCAACCGTATCTCGATGATTTACCCGCTCATTCATTACATCGAGCTGATCACCTTGTCCATTTACGAGCAATCTTCATGAGGTGTAGGCATTATCGTATTCGGTTGAACCCACACAAATGTGTCTTCTGTATAGAAGTGGGACGATTGCTGGGATTTGTAGTTTCAAAAGCCGGCATTCGCGTCGATCCCTCGAAGGTAGAAGCTATCATCAAATTGCCTCCTCCTTCGAGTCTTCACCAACTCCAAAGTTTGCAGGGGAAAGCAAACTTTTTACGACGATTCATTCCTAACTACGCCGAGATTACAAAGGGTTTTACCCGGTTGTTGAAACAGAATGCTCAATTCTCTTGGGATGAGATAGCTCAGAAATCTTTTGATGCACTCAAGCACGCGTTGACCCATGCACCGTTGCTGCATCCTCCCAACTACAACCAGGATTACTTCTTGTACCTCGCCGCTGCTCATTCCACCATTGGAATGGTCTTAGTTCAGGAAGACGAATTCGAAACGGAACATGTGATATATTACCTTAGTCAGACGTTAAATCCAACTGAGCTCAAATATTCACATGTGGAGAAATTGGCATTGGCAGTCGTTCAAGCTTTCCAACGTTTTCGTCACTACATTCTACTCCGTAAAACTACAGTCATTTCGGATTGCAACCCTATGATCTACATTTTGACTAAACAATTGCTAGGGGGCAAGTACTCCAAATGGATCGTTATCCTGCAGGAGTTCGACTTGGAATTTGAAAAATCCAAGTCTAAGAAATCTTTAGTTTTTGCAGAGTTAATGTGTGACTTCCCGTGTGCTAACACAGAAACTGTGGCAGAGGAACCCATTGCGGACGAATCTTTGTTTCTCATCAGCACTTTAGATCCGTGGTATGGAGATATCATCGTCTATCTCCAGACCCAATCCTTTCGGCCCGAAATTTCAAAGTCGGAACGTCGAAAAATTTGATTCCAGTCCCAACAGTACAAAATTATTGGAGATACTCTTTAACGCCGTGGGACGGACTTGGTTTTTCGACGTTGTTTAACTCACGAGGAAGCTGAAAGGGTTTTGAATGACTGTCACTCTGGAGCGTGTGGCGGTCATATGTCTGGGTATGCCACAACCCAAAAGATATTGCGCGCTGGCTACTTCTGGCCGTCCTTATTTAAAGACTGTATTACTGCGGTCCGGAAATGCCACAACTGTCAAGTGTTTGATCGCAAGATGCGCGCTCCACCTGCTCCTCTCCACCCTATAATTGCCGTTGGTCCTTTTGAAAAATGGGGTATCGATTTTATTACATGTAACCCTCACTCGGCCGGGGGGCATGCATATATCATCCTTGCGGTAGATTATTTTACTAAGTGGGCCGAGGCGATGCCTACATTCGAGGCAGACAGTAAGACAGCTGCAATTTTCGTATTCAATCACATTATTTCTAGGTTTGGTGTCCCACAAGCGATAATCACTGACCATGGGCGCCATTTTCGAAACGTTATGATGACAGAACTTACAGGCCAGCTTGGTTTGCGTCACGATAGCTCAACTCCTTATTATCCACAAGCGAATGGTCTGGTTGAGTCCATCAACAAAGTTTTAGTTATCATGATCCGACGAATCATTGGTATTCATCGGTCGAATTGGCACAACATGTTATTTTCCGCGCTTTGGGCGTACCAAACCTCAGTGAAAACATCAACAGGGTTCACTCCTTTCCAACTAGTTTATGGTTTGGAAGCTGTGCTGCCCATTGAATGCGAAATCTCGTCACTTCAAATGGCTGTCGAATTACTTCCAGCTACTTCCGAAGAGGAGAAGCGTTTATTATACTTGGCTCAATTAGATGAGACTCGACGTGATGCTGCATTGGCGATCAAGACTCATGCAAAACGTATGAAAGCTCAGTATGATCGAAATGTAACCCCTCGAAATTTTTCGGAAGGAGACCTAGTGCTATTATATGATCAAGCTAATGATAAATTAGGTGCTGGAAAATTCGTTCCTACGGGGACTCTTTAGGTAAACCCAGAAATGGACTTTACCTAAAGAGGTATTATGCTTAAGTGATGGGTATGGAGATTTTAGTTAGGTTAGATTTTTCTTTCTAGCTGGTGTGTTTGTTAGTTTAGACAGTGTGCTTAGCTTAGAAAGTGTGTTTTTCGTCGTTATTCTGCTTATCTTGGTTTTACGCTTGATGTTTGCAGATGTCGATGCCTCTCCAAACATACATTAGATTTGCTGATGGTGCTTGTCGTAGTACACGGAATATCTCTTCCGCAGCTTGGGTTATCTATTCGCCCTCTGACGAGTTAGTTTCTATGCATGGGGTAAGCCTCGGTCAAACAACAAACAACATTGCAGAGTACAGTGCAGTGATTGAGTTATTGTCTGAATCTATTTCATTTGGGATTCGGAGTTTGATAGTGAGGTTAGATTCTGAACTCGTTGTATTACAACTTAATAGAGTGTATGCCATTAGAAATCCAGTGTTATTAAGGTTATTTTTGAGAGTGCGTCTCTTGGAACGTGAATTTGATTACATTGAATATCAGCATATTCCAAGGTCTTTAAATACATTAGCAGATGCAATTGCTTCTCGAATGTTAAATAGACATTTGCAATAATCATACATGTAAATTTAAAAACATTTCATCACACATGTTTAACAAGGTAAGCCGGTAATAATGATATATATAGATAGGAATGTGTCAAAAAATACATCGTCTTCGATCATAGGTTGAAAAACACCTTATGATCGGCAAAAATGATAAGTACAAAAAACCAAAATGTCCCATGTGTCTACAAAAGCGACCATCCAATCACTGGTGATGCTCCCTATACGACACCACTACACGAGCCACCCTACACAAGAACCTCCTAAAAGGTCCTGGTACTGCGACTACATAGCGCTGAAGCCTGATAGGAATATCATCTATAGTAGTCTCTGGTATGTCTGCTATAAGACGCTCTAGGTCTTGTTCCAACTCAGCTAGGGTCTCTGTGGCCTCGTCCCTTGGGGCTGGTGCCGCTGCAACTGGTAGTCTCCTCTCGAAAGGCCGGAGATTGGCTGGACGACGTGGGCCTACATCTGCATTTTGAAAATTGTTACTGTCAGTTTTGAGACGATATATAAAAACAAAAAAAAGTAGATAATTTAAAAACTTGTGAAAAATGAAGTACCTGTGTCATCCCATTGTTCTCCCGGTGGAAGAACCATGTCCGGATCTCCACGAAAATCAACTCCGGCATAAGGAAAATCCTGTATAGAAAAGATCTGGTCCTCCAACCAGTGAAAATACTCCGGAGTAAATCGGACAACCTCCGTGCCCTCGTCAGGATGATGGGCCATAACCGCAACCCATCGCATCAACTTAGGCTCTCGGGGAGGCCCAACCTCAACAGTGAGCTGCTGTGGGATCAGCATCGGAACCCTCTCTAGGGCAAAACTCACAACTAAAGGCCCATAACCAAAAGTCTTTAGCTGTCCATTTTTAGTCCTAGTCAGTTGGCCCTTTAAATTGGCCAACACAGCATCACACCAGTTGAAAATGGTGCCCCGATAGCAATCAATCGCCATCCGCATCTGGGATCCAGTGACAATGTGTAAAGCGGCAGCCCCGCAAAGTCTGGTAACTGTAAAAGCAATCACCATAAGTTCAGGTCGGGATATAGTTTTGATCTCTATCCCCTTCTCCTGAGACTGAGTGTTACACCACTCTTGTCGGAGACTAGCGATGGACTGGCCACCTGGCCTAGTCCCGAAAGAGTCAAGTGTTTGCCTCTCTTGGGCAAACCAGTGAGGAAATAAATATCTGAGGGCTCTATCTCGAGCTGGTGCCCTCCAATATAAAAACACTGGTCCTGGACGTTCCATCTCTCTACCAGCCACTCTAGAAAGCGCACCTGGGCCCTCATGCCAGGTATGGCCCAGTATTTGTAGAGGCCGCATGCCTTTAAAGCATCAATGGACGGTTGATGATTAATGGCGGCCAAATCAACATCTTCGTGCTCTCTCTCGTGCCAATCAAGCATGGTGGGCAATCTACACACCAAAAAACATTTGTTAGATTCAATGAAATCAAAAAAATTTGGTCCTTTTTGAAGAAATTGGGGTTTGAAAACTCCTTTTGCGGGGTACGCACCCCGCCTTTAGGAACAGGGCGTGGGAACGCAGTTTCCCTTAAGGCAAGGTGCGTACGCCCGACATTTTCCCAACTGAGAAAATCTCGGGGTACGCGGGTCACCAGTGGAGCACCTGCGTACCCCGAAAGGCGGACCTTGAAACCCCAAAGCCTCCAAAAAATGAAACTAGGGCCTAAAAACAAATTCTAAATGGATGAAAATGAAGAGGAGGATGTTGTAGAATACCTGAAAGAGACGGCGTTCGATTTCGACGGTCGGATTCTCCGCAATGTCCACGGGAAGTTTCTTGCCAAAAGCCCTTTTTCTCTCCTCAACAGTAAAATGGTAAAAATGAAATGGTAAAAGCCCTTTTTATAGGTTTTTTGGGTAAATAAATGGTAAATTTGTTTATTTTTCACCATGAAAAGGTATTTTTCAAAGTATTTTTATCTATCTTTAAACAGGTATGAGTAATGTGTTGGTTTTTGTGCAGGATAAAAGGATTTTCAGGGAAAATTGTCATTTTTCACAAACAAAAACATCAGAGTCATCTTTAAGCCCTTTTCTGACTCCTAAAACATGAAAAGATTGCCGAGTGTTTCTTTTACACTCGTTAAAACGGAATTAAAATACGGTCCTCTTATAGCCCTTTTCTGACCGTAAAAACAGGAAAAGATTGCCGGATTTTTGTCATTTCAAATTCGATATTGGAAATAAAACGACGTGTCCTTGATCGCTTTTTACTTTTCAGGTCAAAGACACTAATTATGAAAGTACTCCTTGGTCGTAAAAGATCAAGTGGTTCTCTCAAGTATTATTTTATACTTTTTCGGGCTTGGGAGACACAAATTTACAAAAAATTTCAACCCTGGAGTCTTCTTAAGTTTTTTCAGACTCTCTAAAATTGAAAAACGCTGAGTTTCTCCTATACTGGACTCATTAAAATTTCACAGTAAAGGACCTGTTTGATTACAAACATGAACGGACCACTCCTTCTTAGGGTTCGAATCTAAACTAAGTTGGACTCATCCGAAGGATGAGCTTATAATCAAGCATATGTTATCCTCCTCAAGCTTGTAAAAAATAAAGAGGTACTTGCCAGAAATGGTGGGGGAAAAGAGAGAAAAATGAGCCTATTTGTTATCCTTTGTCTCAGAAGAAACCTTATCACCACTCTTGAATACGACACTTTTCATTCACCTGGGTTGGGAAATCCTTTGCCTATCAGTTAATCAAACCACATTGAAAATCTTCATCCGGTTCCGGGTATTAACTTTGGGTCAATTGTCACCAAGCCATTTGTCATGTCGTTATGTGTTCAAGAGGTCACTGCAAACAAACCATTCATCTGCAAAATAATTGTCATCCATTTTGACCATCCCTGAGTCAGTCCTTACAGCTACATTTCTTCAACTTGATCTATGATTTCGTGTTGTGGGCTTGCCTGCAACGGGTCGCTTTCTATCGACATCAGCACATTATCTAGAAAGATGACCTAGAAATCGTCAGTACCTTAAAATCTGCATGCATCAATGGCAGGTTTCTCGCCTTTGACGACAGTTTACATCATTGACTTTCGATCGAAGGATTCCGTGACATGTTCGACCTCAACGCATTCATTCACATCTCATGGATTGTACTGGGTACTTTGAGAACCATTGACATCACTGGTGGTCTCTCTCACACTTGTTAACAGTTTACATCATCGACTGGTAATCAAGTGGTTTCTACCATGTTCGACATCAACTCATTTATTCGCATGGATAGAATCGTACCATTTTGGGAAGTAGAAATGAAGACCCTGGATCTAGTTTCCACCATCCAGGCTGCGAGGAGTTTTGTATTCATTATACAGTAGACTAATCATAAGCAGATGGCTGCATCCATACTGTGTCTACATGAGTCTATGATTATGATGTACTGCGAAATCATTCCTATAACAGAGCAGTAGTTAGTTTGTTAGTTAAAGTTTTCAATCTGAGTATGGGAATGCCTACCCCAGTGATGATATGATCTTACATATGTATTTTGTGTTGAATATTTGCAGGTTCTGACTGGGCTCTCCATAAGATAATCCTTGAAACGATAAAGTACTTCACCCTTCCTAGATGATATGAAACCCTAATCTACTACAGGCTTCACACTTTAAGGGGCAATCTGTTACACTAAAATTTGTCACCATGACTATTTGCAGTTAGTATGGCTCCATCAGCTGTCATACTATCCTCCTTGGCAAGTCTCATACCTATGCTCCTCATGTCAAACTCCAAGAAAGAGAGAAAGTCCTTAAAAAGTCAATTAACTCTGGTTATGCAGTTTCTCTTAACCTTACCTGCGTGTACGCACCCCAAGTTCACAATACCTGCGTACTTGTACGCTCTGTCTGTAAAGGGGTGGGTGTGTACTCCTGTAAAGGTCAAAAGGCGCGAGTTTTACTTCAAAAAAGTTACTTGTGGTTGATTCTAGAGCATTCTAGAAGATGGTTTGACGTGTATTGAGCGCCTCCAGATGGTTCATGTATCCCTATGAAAGAGGAACTTATCCCATCAAGAGGGGAGCTATCCCATTGAAAGAGGGGCTTATCCCATTGATGGTGGACCTGATTAACTTCCTCCAAAGCATTATAAATACAGGCATTGGGCTAGAGGGAGGGGAGGTTGAAAGCTGAACATTCCTAAGGGTAGATGCTGCTGAAATTTGGACTCCCTTGTAGAGCTTGAGAGGAGAGATTCCCATCCTTTCTTAGCTTCATTTGGAAGTGGGTGAGCTGATCAAAGTAAAGGAGAACTCTTGCTGGACCCTAGGAGGGACCTGCACAACAACAAGGCACTGGTTGTAATGGTTTCTTTTGTTTCCACTTAATACAATTAAGTTCATTTTTCTTAAAAATTTGTTATATATAATTTGTTTCATATACTCCTTGGTCTTTATGATGAATATGTTTTATTTTATGAGTTATTCAGGTGCTATGTAATCGTTTGCTTGTTAGTGAATGCAGGTTTCAAAGAGAAGGAGGAGCTCATCTGGATCGGAGAGGCTGGACTGCTACAAACAGCGTTGGACTAAAGGTATGCTTTAAACACCTGGTTGCTTGTATTTTAAATGCATGTTTAGGGAAAGATAGTGCTTAATTGTATTGTTTGTCACTAGAAAGCCTTAGCTTCTAGGGAGGTCGGTTTTGTCTGCAAAATTGACTCTTTCCACATGACACTTCTTCATCATGCTCACTTCTTTATTTAAAATATTCTTCATTCATGCTTCCATTTCTTGCAGCAGTTATCAACATTTCCTTCCATAGATCATAGTTTAGACTATTTTGATGCAAAACTCTGTTTTCCTAGATGCACTCATTTCATTGATTTCTTGATTTCCTTGGTTGGCTGTAAGTTTTTTTATGCAACAGATCTCTTCTAGTAGAAAACCAGCCTATTAGCCATCCCATCCTCCATCTGATCCATGCCCTATAGGTCGCCCAAGTCTCCTCTCAATTCTGCCTTAGTTTCCTACATTTTCTATAGAACTTCTTCCTCTCTCCTTAAGAAAATATGATCATCTTTCTCTCTCTTGATGATTCTTGGTGGACCCTAGGTGCCCTAACACCTCATTCCAACCTTAATCTACATTTTCCACCAACTCTCACACCTTCAAAACAGTGAAAATAGCTCTCAGCCTCCTCCTATAGCCCTCTTCTAGAACGATATTTTCCACCTGTAGATTTCATGTGTCCTCCTATAGATTTTCCTATAGGCTTTCTTTTGAAGGCCGAGTGTGGGAAAAGCCTCCAAAAGGCCACATAAGATCTCCTAGGACCCATCCACACCATCCTACATCCTCTCAAGTCCCAAAACCACCCTCCAACGCCACCCATTCACTGCCACATTCACACACAATAAATTACATGCATGTCAATTTCACATAAAAATACATAAAAATTCAAAAATATGTTGTTTGCTTATTTACTTCCAGAAATAGCATAGTTAGATGTTTTTTACTTCCTTGAGTAGGTAATGGCACTCCTTTCATGGTTCTCATAGTGCTTTCTGCAAAAGTAGAATTAGTTGGTTAATTAGGGTTTACTAGGTTTGATTTACATTTCAGTCTTTCTCCTTTCTACAGTTAGAGTAGCATCTGTAGAGTAATATTTCTCTCCTTTCATCACATATAGAGATTCTTCTGGAATCCATAGAAGTTGGCTTGAGCTCTTAGTGACTTGAGCCGTCTGATCAAGTGACAACTTGTAGTAAGAACTAGTACATGTTCATATAGCACTGATGCTTCCAAGTTTGTTACAAGCTACCGGGTTGATAAGAGTAAAGTAGGCAACCCAGGAGTTGCAACATTATTGCTGCAATACTGGTGCTCACCACTTTTTGGCGTCGTTGCCGGGGAAGCGTCAGAGTATTCTGTGATTACTGCTTTCTTCTATTTTCTATTGCAACATTCTGCTAATAGTTCATTTCAGCAAAAGTAGACTAGTCATTCCTTTTCCTTCAGTTCTGCATTTCCTTGCTTTCCTTTTCAATTCTGCAAATTTCATTTCAGCAAGTCCATTTCAGTTAATTGTAATTTGTTTTTCAATCAATCTTAGTTTCTGCAGGTACTTTCAATGTGGGGAAAAAGAAACAAAAACCAACCAAAAAAATTTCCTTTTATGTCGTGTAGGAATAGAGATAACTCAGGAAAATTTTTTCCCAACACCCCCACTGCTTCACACAGCCAACCTTCTCTCTTCTTTGATGGTTGCGATCAAGAAGAACCCTCAGGTGAATAGAAAGACATATTTGAAGAACCTATAGGGGAAGAAGAAGAAGAAAACATTCCTCTGGAGCCAATGGTTGAAAACATAAATGTTGGGGGCAATATCTCTTCTTCAAATTCATCCATTAAAGGTGAAATTGGAAACATGCTGGAAGACTTCAAGAGTGAGGTGTTGTAGGTTCTTACCATGCAAATGGATACATTACATAACAAAAGAAAACAAGAGGAAGCAGAGAGGGATTTGGCCATTTTTTGCCCTAGATGCACCAGGAGGCATCCTAGGAATGAATGCCCATTGAAATCTATAGAGGTTTGTTCAGTCTGCGAAGAAGATCATTCTACAGATAAGTGCCCTTCCTTGCTCGGACTAAAAGTTGTATACCGAGGGGCTGGAGGAGTCACTGAACAGATCTATTACATAAACCAAAGGAGGCTGCATGGACCTAGACCATACCAACAAGGGATGAAAGGGACATCTCAGGCATACTACAACCCCAACCAAGTCACCTCCATACCTTCTTAGGCCCCCACCTGCTCATCTTTTCTGGTCCACGCCTCCTCCTTGGCCCTTCACATCTCAATATCATGCCCAACCGCAACCTCAATGGAATGCATCTCATCAGGGGTGGAGGTCCCAATACAACTCTCTTCCTGCTCTTCTGCCTCCACCACCTGCCCAACCACAACCCCATCCACATCCATCTCAAATATACACTCCCACTCAACTACCTGTACCACCATTTCCAAACCCACACATTGAAGTAGCTCAACCCATTTACAATGCTGAGGTAAAACACTTCTAAACAACTCCTCTTGAGCTCAATGGTATTCACCATAGCTTAGGAAGAGTATTGCAAAAAAGAGATTATATTGATATCATTGAAGGACCACATCCAGAAGAAGAAGATCCAAAAGAGAATATCAAAGAACCGTGGGCTGCACTTGATGAAGAGAAGACATCAAAATTAGAGATCGAGAGAGCTCCCTCATTGTTACCATCAAATCCTCCATGTATTCAAGAGAAAAATCAGCAAAAAGAGGAAGATGTGAAGGTCATGGTAGAAGAAGACATGAAGAATGATCCAGATCAACAAAAGGACCAAGGACATCACAACTATATTGAAACATGGTTCTAGACAGTCACTAAGTTGCAGCATCACTCTCTTCCTCAACTATGCTTGATCCTTTCAAAGTCAAATCATTTGGTCTCTGAAATCTAGGTACATGTCAAAGCATACATTTCAAGCCTCCACATCATTTTGTCTATCATCTTGATGTGCACATGGCTCCATTGGAAGTATTCTTATACTTGAAAGTGATTTTGCTTTTCAAGTAGGGTAGGGTAGGAAAAAAAATGAAAAATAAGAGAAAAAATAAAAATCTAAGGTGAAAACCTCCTTGGAGGTGCCTCAGATTGGCTCATTGATTGAAAACCTCCATGAGGCGGTCAATGGGTTGGAAAGAAGAAAAAAAGAGAAAAAGATCCTAGGTGAAAACCTCCTTTGAGGCACCTAGGCAGACCTACTAGTTGAAAACCTCATTGAGGCGGCTAGTAGGCCTAGAAAAAAGAAAAAAAAAAGAGAAAAATATAAAAATCCTTGCTCCATGCATGCATGTACTCTCCAACATCTGCAAGCAACAAGAACAAGTTGGTACCAAAAGGAAAATTGGTCAAGCCTAGTCAAAAGAAGTCAAATTTTGACTTTCTCCTACTTCACTCAAATGCTCCAACAAGGCCAAGGCCATGCCAATCCATCACCGTCATCTATTCTCACCATCCACCCATCATTCTCGAGCTTCTATCACTCATTTTCCTTGTTGTCCTAAAAAAAACTACAGGATGCTCTATTTTACTATAGGATACAAAAATACATAGAGTAGAAATTTGTTTTTTCTCTAACTTGAAAACTGTGCATCCATTTAAGAAACTATTTCATGGGGAGATGCATATGGATGATGGTAACATGCTCAAGCAATTTCAGCAAATTCTAGTGCACAGTTACCAAGAAATTGGCCTCCATCACCTTCAACCATTTTTGAATTTTCTCAATATCCATGCATCCATTTAAAAAAAATGTTTCATGGGGAGATGCATATGGATGATAGTAACACGCCCAAGCAATTTCAACAAATTCTAGTGCATGGTTTCCAAGAAATCGGCCTCCATCACCTTCAGCCATTTTTAGTTTTTCTCGAGATCTGTGCATCCATTGACCAAAATTTTTCTATGGGGAGGTGCATAATGATGATGGAAACATGCTCAGAAAGTTTCAAGTCAATCCAGTCTACCGTTTGGGAGATATGGAAAAAACAAGAGCTCTTGTAGGAATTCCTGTAGCAGTTAATCCCATAGAAGTCCAGCACCAACAGCAAGGGACAGCACATGCAGCTCAGCTCCAGCAAAAGAAGAACCTGCAACAACACACAACAACACATCAGCAAGTAGAGACAGCATGCATGAAGGAAAATAAAGGCATGCAGCAGAGAGAGCCACAACACCTCACAATAAATACATTCAGATCACAGGTAAGTAACTAAATCGCTCCTCTGTTTGCATTTGTGTAATTAGAAGTCATGCAAAAGAAATGAGATGGTTGAGGTTGAATGAGTGAAAGGTGGCCAGTTAACTTGGCCACCTTCATTTATTTGACTCCACTCATCCAAGATGTCACCCACACATGTGCACAATCAACTCATGAAAGATGTCAAGGACAGGTAGTGGAGGAAGTGTGAACTCTGATGCAATCATGAGGGATGATTACGAGGAGGGGTCATGATGACAAGGAAGGTGGGGACCAAGGGTCCGCATATGGCCAACGTATACTTTGCCAACTCACCCCCCATCACCGGAAATATCCATAAAGGGTAATAAGTACTCCTCCCCGAGCATTATCACTACCTTTTCCTTCATTTTCTTCTTGTAACTCAGCTACAGTAGTATCCTTGCGCCCCCACAGCCTCATAACCATCGACCTCCATCGATCTCTCCCATATTCTTGCTCTCAGCATTTTCTACAGGAGCACCTACAGGAATTCTACAGGAGGGACAACAGGCTTCTACAGGAGGGGCAGTGAGTTATTTTGAAGGGATAAAACACGGGTTTTAGCATGATTTTTGGTTTGAAGAGGTAGGTTCCATGCATGCCCCCATTGAATATCAATATATGCAAGTAGTGGTTTCAATTTGAGGAGGAAATAAAGCCTTTAGGAGGAGGAAATACATAAAAAAATTCTACTTATTTAAAAAAAAACACAGTCTCCTTTGTTTCTCTGTTTTTCTCAAAAATTGTTGTCTCCATCTCCACATTTGGTTTCCAAAAAGAGTATAAAAATTGAAAGGAGGATTTATGAGAAAGGAGCCCACCAACTCCACCAGGCTCCATGCACATCCACAAGTGGTGGACATCTTCACAAGGGCAAATTGGATGAATTTCTTTGAGAAATTCTGAGGGTTTGATGAGGAGATTGCCCAAGAGTTTGCTCTCTCTCTAGTACCCCACACAAGAACTCATGCCACTGTCACCTTTAGAGGTCTTTCCATGGAGATAACCCCTGAATTTATCAGTAGGGTCACTACCCTTCCTCTTGGGCTGCCTTGGAGTAAGGATGAGAAACCAATTGGCCAGGCTGCCAAGAAAAACATTTTCCAAAACAATGAAACCCCTGTAGAGGATAAAAATGGCATTAGAAGGGCTAGCATACCATATCCTTGGGATGAGGTTAGCTACCAAATAATCAAATACATTTCCTGTGAGGGGAGGTACAACATTGTCTATGGTTATCACTTTAGAATCCTTCATGAATTAAGGTATGGCATGGACACTCCAGCACCTCAGAAGCTCAACATCCCCTAATTCCTTCTGCAGTCCCTCATTGAATCCAGCACTAAAGTTCAAGTATGGAATTCAGAGCAGCTAGCTCACCATGGGTTAACCAAAATCCTAGTGGAAGAAGCCCTTTATACATTTACACTCCTGATAGCATGGGAAGTCTTCCGAAACATGACAGTTGAGGATGACATAAAGGCCCTAACCTATGATATCAGTCCTATTGGCAGTGAGGAGGAAGAGCAGTAAGGGGGAGAAGGTGAAGCCACTGGTGACTTAGTAGAACAAGGAAGGAAGGAGGAAGAAACTAAGATAGAGGAGGACAAAGCTGAAGAAACAGAGCAAACAGAGACAGAAGAAGGAGAAAAAGAGGCAGAAAAGGTAGAACAAGGAGAAGGGTCCCCTGAGACTCTGGAAAGGGAGGTAGCTGATGCCCTCACTACCCTCAGTACACCAATCAATCCAAAGAAAAAGAGGAAAAGGTAGGCCTCCATGTATTTTAGGGCTAGGAAGAGCATAAGAATCAAAACAGGCAAATCTCAGCCCTCTTCAAACGTGCCAATTACAATTGAAGATTCACCCTCTGCCCAAGGAAAAGAATCCCCTTCCAAGGCACCTATCACATATAAAAGGGGGACTCCTAGATCTCTCACATGGAAAGAAAAGGTAGAACGAGCTTGAGAAAGAAATGGAAGGATAGCCATAGGTAAAGGAGGAAGAAACAAAGCTACAAGAACCTGATACCCAGCCTAGTCTTGCCTCCTACTACAATCTACTTGAGGGAGGAAGAATAATTCCACAAAAATTTGCAATTCCACTATTCTTTGAATTAGAGAAAGAGAGAATAAGAACACATAGGTGGATGCAAATCGCCAAATCCAAAGGAGTTGAGGATATTGGCCATATGGAGAACAAACTCAGAGAAATGGGCAAAGAGATGAGTGCTATTAGACATGGGCAAGAAATTACAAGAAGCCACCTTGAAACTGAAAATGAATTACTAAGGAGGAAGCTGCAAGAGAAAGAGACCCAGTTGGCATGCATGGCCAGCTTATCCATGGAGGCATTGCAATGTAGAACACCAACAAAATCCTATGGCCTATATCTCAAGGACCAATGGTTGCAATTTCATATAAAGACTTTGGCACAAAGAGGCACAATGGCTTTCCAATATTACAGGCAGTTTATGGACCCATGTGACCAAAGCACATAAGAAGATAAGGCAAAGATGGCAGAATTCTACCTACATAACATGGCCCTCACAGACATGAATGTGTGGGACCCCAATGCCAGGCTAGGGGACCTGCAACTAATGGCCATGGCCTCATGGATGAACCATGAAGAGTTGAGGGCAACAGAAATAAGAAGGTTGATGATAAAAGAGTAGAATGAGCCATTAATGATCAGAGCTAAGCCATCAGATCCCATGGCACTCATCAGCACACATAACCTACTTGCCAATAATCCTCAGATTTCCCCTGGATATATAAGTGATCAAGCACAAGCCATTGCACACTTTTAGGATATACAAAGGCTACTTTGGGATGACCATGTGCAAGCATGCATGAGGAGACGGAACACCTTACCTCATAGCATGCAGATCAAGGAATATCATTCCCCCATGAGGATGAAGGAGGCATTAAGAAGAGTGCCATTATACAAGCACTCCATGCAGAGGCTGAAGGTCAACTGGAATGGCCTCAAACTGAGTCCCCCACTGTTGTTAGGCATGCTGGAAGGCAGAAGAGAAAAAGAAGAGGAGGAGCAGTGGGAGGAGATAGAAAGGAAGGCAAGATTCTATGACAAGGAAGAGGAGACCACATCAGAAGCTTGGGATACTAGGGAGGCCACGAGGGCCATAAATTATGAGAAGATGGACTAAGTTTCTTAGAGGATGAGCAACACTTTTAGTAGGGGGGTGATGATGAGCCTCATAAATGGGTAATTATATGGGCTCATTTTACCTCTTAACCTAGTCAAATCAACCATTATCTTAGCTTACTGTATGATTTTCTAATTATATTTATGCTTATGGAGTGAGTTGAGTTAGTTATGATGCCATGTGGTCTAACATGTGTTTAATGCATATTATTGATGATTTTTGAGGTCAAAGTCAAGGATCCAGAGGAAAAATGGAAGCAATAAATCAAAGTGGAAAAGGGAGAGGACTTATAGGAGGAAATCCCCCTCATTTATTACTCCTCACTTCGAATTCCCCTTCATTCAGCTCAGAGTACAAGCAGCCAAATCATGCACTAGAAGGTAGCCGAGCAAGTGGAGGATGACTGATGATTATCTTGAGTTTTGGGAGCCAAGCCTCCCTGATTTTAAGGAAGCTGTTGGTAGCTTCATTTGTATAAGTAGAGAGGCCTAGGGCCTCACTAGGGTCAGATTTTTGTTGAATTTTTGCTTATGTAAACTCTGCTCCAACTTCGAGCTCATTATTTTTGAGATAGTTTCATGTAATCTTGTTATTGTTTTGATAATAAAGATGGAATCCTTTTTGAGCTAGCATTGAGTTACCTCAGAGGGCTGAAGCTCTTGGGTTAGGGCCAAATCCAAGCAGCCAAGCTCCTCTTTAATTTTATTTGTATGTTTTATTTCAGTTTGTAGATTAGGTTGCTGTTAGACGTATTTCTTTTATGGTTAAGAATAGGTTACTTTTGATGATTCAATAGTTTGCTTCCATTTGTGCTTTCTATAGCAGGTTAAGAAGTGATAAAGAAAAGATTCAAAAGGCTAGTAATAGTGCCTTGGATTCTCTTCCTCCCCTTGGGACCATGATTTGAGGCAAAGACCCTCTTGCTACCCCAAAAACACAGATTTTCCTCATTCATATGACTTCTAGTGTTTGCAGCATTTTAGTGGTTAATAGTCTAGTTTTTCTTTGCTTCAGAACTTCTTTATCATGCTCACTTCTTTATTTACAATAGTCTTCTTTCATGCTTCCCTTTCTTGTAGCAGTTATCAGTATTTCCTTCCATAGATCATAGTTTAGACTATTTTGATGCAAAACTATGTTTTCCTAGATGCACTCATTTCATTACTTTCTTGATTTCCTTGGTTGACTGTCAGTTTTGTTATGCAGTAGATCTCTTCTAGCAGTAGGCCAACCTACCAGCCATCCCATACTCCATATGATCCATGCCCTATAGGTCACCCAAGTCTCCCCTAAATTCTGCCTTAGTTTCCTGCATTTTCCATAGAACTTATTTCTCTCTCCTTGAGCAAATCTGATCATCTTTCTCTCTCCTGATGGTTCTTGGTGGACCCTAGGTGCCCTAACACCTCATTCCAGCCTTCATCTACCTTTTCCATCCACTCTCACACCTTCAAAATAGTGAAAACTGCTCTCGTCCTTCTCCTGTAGGCCTCTTGTAGAACGTTGTCTTCCTCCTGTAGGTTTCTTGTGTCCTCCTGTAGATTTTCCTGTAGGATTTATTTTGAAGGTTGAGTGTGGGAAAAGCCTCTAAAAGGCCACCTGAGACCTCCTAGGACCCATCCACACCATCCTACATCATCTCAAGTCCCAAAACCACCCTCCAAAACCACCCATTTGCTGTCACATTCACACACAATAAATTACATGCATGTCAATTTCACATAAAAATCTAAAAATATGTTTTTTGCTTATTTACTTCCAGAAATAGCATAGTTAGATGTTATTTACTTCCTTGAGTAGGTAATGGCATTTCTTTCATGGTTTTCATAGTGCTTTCTGCAAGAGTAGAATTAGTTGGTTAATGAGGGTTTACTAGGTTTGCTTTACATTTCAGTCTTTCTCCTTTCTGCAGTTAGAGTAGCATCTGTAGAGTAATCTTTCTCTCCTTTCATCATATATAGAGCTTCCTTTGGAATCCATAGAAGTTGGCTTGAGCTCCTGGTGATCTTGCACCGATTGACCAAGTGACAACCTACAGTAAGAACTAGTACTTGTGCATATATCACTGATGCTTCCAAGTTTGTTATGAACTACCGGGTTGATAAGAGTAAATTAGGCAGCCCAGGAGTCGCAACATTATTTCTGCAATACTGGTGCTCACCACATGCCTCCACTAACTTTTCTTTTCCAAAGGCAATATGAAAAATAAAAACTTAAACTTCACTTTCACTATCCAACATGCAATCTACCGAAAGAAAAAATGATTTTTACTTCACTAAGATGCACTTTATCTAAATGATGTTCTCTTTGATTTGAGATTCCCTAATGCAATTAAGCTTCAATTAAAGCAAAAAATGAAATTTTTGATTCAAAATGCTCCTAATGCAAATGATGCACCAATCAAAGCAACACCAAATCAAATGAAAAATAAATCAATGAAAATGTCTTTCACTTTTCTCTTTTGCACAGATAAACAAATGCACTCTTTTTAGTTTGTAAGCCAAGCAATGTAATCTATGCCTGATAAATAACAAAGATGAATTTCAAATACAAGATGACATAATACAATTGAAGAGAAACTTTGCAAAAGGAAAATCGAAACCAATGAAAACTAATGTTTTGAATGATTTTACCATATAATCAGACCTAAAGAACCAGTAAATCATGAGCACAAGGATACTTACAAGTGGAAAGTGACAATGAAATGACTTATAAACCCTAAAATGAATCCAATTTCACTCAAACACTTGAAATCTCAAAAAGACAAGAATTCGCTAATGAAAATAGGTAATCAGACAAAAAATAAAAAAATCCAATCATATAGGACAAGACAAGACCTCAGGGGTTCAGACACAATGGACATTGATAGAGAAACCTTATGTTTTTTGCAAATCTTTGACATCAGCATGGCTATTATGGCCAAATTGGCATTTAACAGGGGATCAACGTGACTCTTTCAAAAGAAAATGCACTGGTCGCATGATTGTCAGAAAAAAAAAGTGCGCTGGGTGAGGAATAATGCAAAAAATAAAAAAAATTCCCTCAAACACTTCCAGATTTAGCACTCTAAGGTAGAAATAAGTGATTGTGTAGACCTATTGTTGGTATCGTGGTATGAATATATTATCCACTCCTTCTCCTACATTAATGTATCAATCTGGGTGCGCATTCTTTTCAAGGCAATATGCAAGGTATATGCAAGGACAAGGGTATGATCTGCCCTCAACCAAGGGTTCATGATTGACAATCAAAACATTGCTGAGACAGAAATAAAACTCAACTATAGAACATAAAAAGGTATTCACAGCTATCTAAGAGATCTGTAACAACAAACAAGAAATAAACATAGCAAATAGAAAATACTCACAACACAAGGAAACACACAGCGCCTGATCAGAAGAGCGGGCCCAGCTCTCTGATCAGAGTTGCGTTACTCACAACGAATGATAGATCAACAAAAGGTTTATATCTTATTAATTTGAATAGTGTTGTTACAATATTGTCCCTCCAATCCCCTTGATATAGAAATGACTCATCTTTTATACAATACAAAGGAGAATAATTCTCCTCGAAACCTCGTAACTATATGCCCAAAGGTATACATCAGTTGTATTGTAGCACTAGAGTTGAGAGAACCAAGAAAAAGAATGGTCAAAAATGGGTTGGGAGAAGCTGCAATCAATTATGTTACCTTGTCGTGGTCGATCAGTTGCTATGAATCGCAAAAATGTTGTGATATGTTGCGCGGTCGACACATGTGCTCCATAATCTACGGTCATCAAAAGTTTTAGTGGTTTGTATAGGTAGAAACCTTCATGACTCTACTTCATTAATATAATATCCCAAGAGATGATAAAGGGGAATTACCTCAGAACGTTACACAGTAAATATATGCAAATGAATGAAAAAAGGGTGAAAAGAGGAGTGGAAATGCAGGGAAAAGATAGGTCAATTTGGTGCCCAACATCTCCCCCCAACTAGCCTTCTGCACGCCCTCATGCAGCTCGCCATCTCCACAGGTCTGGGTTGGATAGGTTGTGTGCTTCCTAAAGCCAGGCGAGATCATATTCCTCGACCATTTCTGTTCCTAGAACCTTGAACCCTTTTGAGAGGAGAACTTCCTTCCACCAATCATTTGATACATTATGGGCAGGGGTGTATTTTTCCGCTGGCATCCATAGAACATGGTACTGGAATCGAATTCCCATCCATCAGACCCACATGTTCGGATGCACACCACATATTTCGGCACCCTGCTGAGTGTCCATGCAAAATTTGGTGCTCTAAACAGTTCTCTATTCCGAACAGATGTGGGTGACATCATCCACCTCTTTTGACAACTATCGAGGGCCTCAGCCTAAAACGTGACTAATTGTTTAACACAGAGATCGATGTACCACTTTTGTGTCCTCAACACGCGTTCCTTGTTTCCCAATTTCCAAAAATGTAGTGTGCTTAGTATACATAGCCACTGATCTCTTGGGTTCTCTTCTTACCATAAAAGGCTTCGTGGCCTAATTTGACTCTAACATGTCAGAACCCTTCTGCCAAATTATCTGATTAAAAGTGTAAGAGTTGAAGGCCCTTAAATGAAAGTCCCCAACATATGGAACCAGATTAAATTCTCTCTCAACACCAAAGAGATACCCATGCATGTAAAGCTCGCACGTTAAGTGCTGAGTTGGCACATCATGGGCTCTCAATATCCAGAGGAACTGTACACCATCCTCAATCTCATGACTAATTTCTTTCTAGATCCATTCCAAACAAAAGAAAAGAAAGAACTCATGCAAAAATAAAGAGTAACAGGAAGCAGGAGGGCGGCGTGCCATCACTTCCTGTGCTAAATGGAGCATCTGCTCTTTATCGGTTTTTAATTATGTTACTTTCCTTTCCAGCTGCTCCACCTTGAATTAATGCTTCGCATGCCTCAGTCACATTATATCAATGCACTCTACATATTCAAAGATAGCCATGGTTGCTCGCTCTTGGGCTTTCTTAGCTTCATTCTGATATTGCGCTGCGGCGGATTTCTAGGTCTGTACCTTAGCCAATAAGGAAAATCCATGGCCCTCAGACAAATATTCTATTAGGTTTGTCTGAGTCGGAACAGAAGTTGTTTCCACTTCATCCACCTGTGTCCCTATTTCGATCGTCATGGTTTTGGGCTTCTTAGCCCTCCGCTTATATTTCTTCACTTGGTTCTTCAACCGATGCATCTGTTTCCTCAACCTCTTAACCTCTGTTTTGAGTCACATCATTTCTTTAAATTGAAGTTGATATTACTGCTTCATAGGAAACCTTCGTTGTTCACACAACTCCACCCATTCTTGTTTAACCACCACCTCATCTAGTACTGCAACAGGTTTGACAGGTGGTGATTTACCTGAGGGAGTATCCACAGGATTGTTCGACGGGGCTTCTTTGCTTGGTTTTTCTTCCTAGGGAGCATCCATTTCCTTACTGTCCCCTACCTTGGCTTGTTGTGAAGCTATCTCGACAGGTGGCGGGCTCACTCGGTGAACGTCCATCGGTGGTTCAGCCAATTTTTTCTTCCCAAGTTCCCTTATTCAAAAACATCAGCCTCTTCCTCTATTCTGGGTCCTTGAGAGAGATTTCTGTCGGGATCTGTGGCCAACAAGCCTATGGCAGCTGGTCCCTTCTTCGACCCATCATATTTCAAAATCAGCGGAATGACCACCTCCTCTTCTGTATGTCGGGTAGAGTGAGACACCCTCGCCCCTTTTGGAATGGAGAAGTGAGAGGAAAGCTGAAAGAATTCTCCTAAATGATCTATCCCAGCCCTAGTTGTGGTCTCGGGCTCCTTCCCTCTGTCTACAACATCTACACTTTGGGTTAAAACCTTTGCCTGTGCAGTCCCCTATTTTGAGGTTGATGCTGGTTCTTGTGAAACAACGTCAATCCCGACATTTAATTCCTTTGTGGTCTCCAAAGTCGGACAGGTTGATGGTGGTTCTTATGGGGCACCACCTTCCATGTCCAACATTTCTTGAATAGACAATGCTAGCTCTGTTTCTCCCAGCACGACATTGATCTAGATCGATTCTTGCATAATCACATCGATTCCATCCATTAAACCCCTATCCTATTCTTCTGTTGGCCCCACAGTTCTTTCAGCTTCGGGCCCTTCTCATTCTGGTTCTTCCTCCATTGGTTCTACAGTCAGGGTTGGTTCTTGTGGGACACCACCAGCCAGAATATTAATGGATTCCTCCACCTCAACCTGATGTGGTCCCTCTTTGCTTATTATAGTGTTGCTGCCCTACTCTACTAGCTCTATAGTTGAGGCTGATTCTTGAAGCATAGCCTGGGTTATGGTGCTAGTGGCCTTTTCTATATTGGCCCCTTGCTGCAACACTTCTTCTTCAATTGGTTCCAAGGTCGAGGCTGGTTCTTTTGGAGCAGCCTTGACTATCTCTCCTGGTTCACACTCCTGCTGTTGTTCTCTCTCTTCAAGTTCCATCTCCATTTCCTCTGGTTCCTCTTAATCTATCTATTCATCCTTTGCTCCAGTTCCTTCCTCCATTGCTTCCAACTCTTCCTCTCTAGCAGATCTAGCGGCCATTATTTCTTCCTCCATAGAATCCCAAAATGTTTCCCACGAGATTTGAAATTGACCAATTTCATGCATGACTAGCAGCTAGACCAGACCGTGGTTGGTAATGACTACTGCCACTTTTTGTGAATGTCGAGCAGAGTGCACCATCAGCTGGAGAATTCTTAACAGGAAGAAAGGCATATTCAATGAAAAGGCTTTCACCTATGGGAACCGGAGGTGAGCCAATATTCTGAAATGGTATTTGAACATGGTGGTATACCTCCCCTCGCAGGTTATGTATCTCATTACAAAACCTGCTACCTCACCCCATGGGTGTGGTAATGAGCTTCGGTCGTACCCCCAGCCGTTCTGAACAACATTTTCTCCAGCCTGTAGGAATTCTTTGGGAAGCTCCGAAAGGGTGTCTCTTCATGAAAACCATTTATGCCCCTGCTAGGGTAGCCCGCTGACCTCTACAATTGTTTCTTTTGTGACAGGGATTTCTATCCCCCGGACCTGAGAGCTTTCTTCTTCTAGATTGAGTGCAAATTCAATCGCAATTGCCTTGTTAAATCCTTGCAACCTATCAAAATAAATGTTCCACCCTGCATTTATGAATACCTGCCATACCTCTGGATTGTTTCTGAACATTGTCATGCCTTCTAGCTCATGGCACACAGTCAGCCCACCCATCGCTGTAAGGACTAGATCAACACGCTAGGTACAGTCAATTTGTAGGGGGAGAGTAACAATAACCCAACTGACAATGCCAATATTATTAGCATGGTGGCCACGGGGTGAAAGGAAAATAATGATTGGTATGCCTCAAAAAACACAGCAATTAATGGTAGGGTGTGGTAGTACAGGTGAATGATTACGGCAATTGAACACAACGTACTGGGCAAATCATCGGTAAAGTTCTTGGCGTATGATTTCAAATTCCAATGTGTGGGAATCATAATTACAAAATCTTGCAATTTCTTTTGGTTTCCGTTTTCATTGGATTTGGTAATGGTGTGGTATGATTACAATTTTAGGTACGCCGTTGTTTCTTTATGACGGGACCCCCCCAACTTAAATGTGGCCGTCCATGACACATACTAGTCTCTTATTGGAATATTTTAATTAATTCTGTAAAAGTTAATGAAGGAATACCTAGTGACCTACCTGGCGGTGGAGTAGCAGCAAAGGTAACCGGAGGAGTAACAGCACAACGGAGTAATAGCGTGGTGGACTAACAGCGCGGTGGAGTAATAGCACTGGAGGAGTAACAACAACAATGGAGTAACAATACGGCTGAGTCACAACACCGGCGAGGTAACAACACCAGTGGAGTAACAACATCTACGGAGTAACAACACCAGCGAAGTAACATCAACAATGGAGTAACAACAACCAGTGGAGTAACATCAACAGTGGAGTAACAACAACAGCGGAGTAACAACACCAACGGAGTAATAGCAACAAGTGGAGTAACAACAACAGTGGAGTAACAACACTAGCAGAGTAACAACACCAGTAGAGTAATAACAACCAGTGGAGTAACAACAACAATGGAGTAACAGCACAAGCGGAGTAACAGAACCAGTGGAGTAACAACAACCAGTGGAGTAACAAAAATAATGGAGTAACAGCACCAACTGTTACTTGAAAAATTTCTCTGTTTCTCATTGTCATAATTCAGTTCTTATTCCTGCAAAAAGACAGCATGTAAGTAGTAACAGTATATATATATATATATATATATATATATATATATATATATATATATATATATGAATGTATGTATGTATGTATGTATGTATGTATGTATGTATGTATTTTTTTTATTTTTATTTATTTATTTAATATTTTTTTTTAAAGGGTAGAGGGAGCATTCTCTGCACCAACAACCATCAAACCAGATGTATTAGAAATATGTTTTATGAAGGCATCTTTAGATGTTGGACGGTGGTATAACTTCAGATGGTGTCCTTTCACTAGGAAGGAAGTACGATTTTCATCTACTGTAACCAATCTGACTGTGCCATTGGCAAATATAACGTCCACTTCATAGGGTCCCATCCAATGAGTGGACAGTTTTCCTTTAAAATACTTGAACCGAGAGTCTTAAAACAATTCCCAATCACCTGTATGAAACACCTTATTCTTGATAAACTTATCATGCCATTTCATTCTCTGCTGTTGGACAACAGTAGTTCTCTGGACAACTTCTGAGCAAATCTCGTCTAGCTCATTTAGTTGTTCCAACTAGTGTTTCTAGGCCTCTGATAAGTCTAATCCTACTTCCAAAGCTGTTCTGAGTGTACTAATCTTGAATTCAACCGGAAACAAGGGATATTTCCCATAGACTAGCTCAAATGGTGAAAACCCAGTTGTATTTCGCCATGTCATCCTATATGCCCAAAGGGCTTCTGGGAATTTCTGTGACCAATCTTGGCATTGACTTGCTAGCGTTTTTGTCAAGATGTTCTCCAACACCTTGTTTGTACTTTCTACCTATGCATTCGCTTGGGGATGGTAAGGAGTTGTCACTCTGTGTTTGACCCCATATTTCTGCATAAGCCTCTCTATCATGTGGGATGTGAACTGTGCTCCTCCATCTGAAACAATTTCTCTCGGGGTACCATATTGGGCAAAAATCTCTTCAAAAAGGAAGTCTGCCACCACTTGTTCTGTTGCTTTCACAACCACTCTGACTTCCACCCATTTAGTCACATAATCCGTATAGACCAAGATTTGAACCTTCTGATGGGAAGGTGGGTTGATGGGCCCAACAAAATCGATGGTCCATTTCTCAAAAGGTTCCAGGACTATCTAGGGTTGTAATGGCATTTCATCTGATTTCCCAGGTTGTACCATACGTTGACAGTTGTCACACCTTCAGACATAATCTCTAGCATCTTGAAAGATAGAAGACCAATAGTATCCCATTTGCAACACCTTGTGGCCTGTTCTTTTATCTACAAAATGTCCTCCACAAGGCCCACTATGGGCGACCTTCAATATCTCATAGATATCATCCTCTGATACACAGCGCAAAATCTGTTGATCCACCCCCGTATGAAAGAGGTATCCTGCCATCCATGAATATCAAGTACTATGATGAATAATTTTCCGTTGGTCCTTGTATGACAAATGACAAGGTACCTTTCCTGTAGCAAGATAGTTAGCAATATCTGCATACCACAGAGTGTTAGCAGAAATTGCAAAAATATATTCATTTGGAAAGCTATCTTCAATAGGTGTACCTTCGGTATTGTTTTCTATTCTAGACAGAAAATCCGCGACCATCTTGTCCTTTCCTGGTTTATCTACTATGGTAATATCAAATTCTTGAAGTAGCAAAAGCCATCTTGTAATACGACCAAGAGTAATGAGTTGATTCGTCAAATACCTGATGGCTGCATGATCCATGTGTACAAAGGTGGGGTAACCAGTGATATAGTGCCAGAACTTGTTGATGGCATAGATGACAATGAGGAATTCTTTTTCAGCCACTATGTAGTTTAACTCGGCAGAAGCCAAGTTCTTGCTAACATAGTAAACTGCATATGGTACCTTATCCACCTGCTTCCCTAAAACTGCTCCAACTGCTGTTTGGGAAGCATCAGCATGAATATGGAAGGGTAATGCCCAGTCTAGTCCTCTAAGGATCGGAGCACTACAAAACAATTTCTTGATCTTCACAAAGGCTACATCACAGTAATCTGTCCACACAAAGTCTACATCCTTTGTCAGTAATTGAAAAAGTGGATGTGATGTTTTAGCAGAATTTTCTATAAAGAGCCTGTAATAACCAGCACAACTGATAAAGATATGTACCTGAGTGGGTGTTTTGGGTATTGGAAAATCCTGTATTACCTTTATCTTGGTTGGATCCATCTAGATTCCTACAGCTGAAACCAAGTGTCCCAGGACTATTCCTTCCTTCATCATCATATGGCATTTCTCCGTACTTAAGGAGACATGCGCCTGCTTGCATCTTTCAAGAACCTTTTCTAGCTTTCCTAATGGTTCTTCGAATGAATCTCCATATGCCGTGAAATCATCCATGTAGATTTCAACACTATCATCCATCAGATCAGAGAAAATCCCCAAAATTTCCCTTTGAAACGTTGCAGGTGCATTACAAAGACCAAATGGGAGGACTCGGTATGCAAATGTTCCCCAAGGGCATGTAAATGTGGTCTTATCCTGATCTTTAGGAACTATTTGGATCTAGTTGTACCCACTAAATCCGTCCAAGAAACAAAAGGAACTTCTTCCCCTCTAATGTATCCAAGACTTGGTCAATGAATGGTAACAGAAAATGGTCTTTCTGAGTTGCCTTGTTTAATTCTTTGTATTCCACGCATATTCACCATTTACCGTTTTTCTTAGGGACCATTACCAATGGGGAAACCCATTGGTTGTCTAAAATGGGGTAGATAAATCCCACATCCAACAAATTTTGGAGCTCTTCCTTAACAATATTTTTCAGGGCGGGATTCATTCTTCTCTGGGGTTGCCTTACAAGACAACAACCCTCCTTAATGTATATGTGATGAGTGCACAGATTAGTGGGAATTCCCTTCATATCTGAGTAGTCCCAAGTGAAGGCTTCTTTATGTTTCCGAAGAACATGGAGGAGTTGTTTTTTCTGGGTATCTGATAGTTCTGGGTTGATATTAAGGGCTTTTCCCGGTTCTATTTCCATGGAAACACTGTCATGGGTCATAGCTATAGGTAAGTCCTTGAATCCATCTGCTGCTCCAATACTTTCCTGAGTCTCACAGCTCAAGATTGATTCCAGGATTTTCTAATTCAAATCTGAGATAGAGCAAGGATCACTGATAAAGGTAGTAATTGCATCATCTTCTGTTTCATCTTTCAACTGGAGAGCCTGCCCAATAGTGAGAACTAGTCTTAACTCCTCGTTTTCTGATTTAGACTCTTTCTTGTATATAGATTTCTTGTGGCCAACTGGTTTTTCTAATGGGTTAGGTTCTGCGGGAGGATATAACACTAGATTCTTAGTGTTTTGCCCATTTGAGATGATCATATGCCCAGACCGACACCCAATATAAGCGTCTACGGTTGCCAACCACGGTCTTCCCAGAATCAAGGGATGGCCTCCAGCTGGAGACTGCGTTTGGAGTACTAGGAAGTCCATAGGATAGTGCCATGAATCCACTGAAATCATGATATCTTCTAATTTTCCTATTGGTTTGAATGTAGAGTGATCTACCAGTTCTAACACCGTAGGTGTATGTTTCAAGTTGCGAAGTACTAATCTATGCATGGTTTCAACAATGATGACATTTATGGCAGTGCCCAAATCTACTAGTACATTTGGGATTTCTACCCCATTAATGTGCATGGCCAAAATTGGGTTCCCGGGATCCCCATACTTTACGGGCATGGACCTTCCCATCATGAAATTTGACAGTTTCCCCATTACATGAATGGTGATTGGATCTCCTGATTTCTTTTTAGGCTTCTTAGCACAATATTCCCTGAGAGTTTTTGCATATATAGGTATGTCCTTCATGGCTTGCATCAGGGGAATCTTGACAAATAAATTCTATAGCTCCCCTAACAAGTCAAACTCAGTTTGAGGGATTGGTTTACTCACAACCAACCTTTCTGGATAGGGAGGTTCATCTTGGTGTTTCCGAGTAGCTAAGGGTTGAGGAGGTGTATGATTTTTGTTAACTTAGTTTGGTTCCTCTCTAACCAATTCTGGTTCCTTCTCCTCACTGTCAATCTGCTCGATGATAACTGGTGAGGGTTGAGCACCTACGGGCCGCCCATATCGTAAATGCATCTCATAGAATTCTGCGGTGGAGATGCTTTATGAAGGCAGGTTGAGGGTGTCAGCTTGCTGAACCCCTTTATTGTTAGGATTCAAATTGGTTTGGATAAGGAGTTGAGGACGAATAGGCTGATTACCAGGGGGTACATTAGAGGGAAACTGAAGTTGTTGTTGTGGCATTGATTGGGAAAATTGACGGGAGGGGAAGGTCCTTGCCAGTTCGAAGCCCATGAGGAGCTTGAAATAGCTTGAGGAGCCCACTGTTGCCATGGTGGAAACTGGTATTGGGGTCATCCAGGCGGATAAGGCATAGTTTGAGGAACCATATTAAAATTTTTAAAATATTGAGATGGATCGGGGAACATACCTTGATTTCTGATCAACGGTCGAGGTTGCTGGTGAGCTCCAGTATTGTAGCAATAATGCTACAACTCCTGGGGCTTCCTGTCTCTTAATTTTATCAACCCAGTAGTTCGTACAAACTTGGAAGCGACGGTGCTATATGCACAAGTACTAGCTCTTGTCGCAGTTGTCACTTGATCAGCTGGCACAAGTCCGCTAGGGCTCAAGCCAACTTCTATAGGCTCTCAGAAGAAGCTTGCTAAATGATGGACGAAAGCTATCTCAAAGAAAACTAATCTACTTGACAAAAATGAACTGAAAGCAAATCAAAGCATAGAAACCCTAGGAAACCCTAATTTGATTAGTCTAACCTCTATGATGCAAAAATGTAAATGAAACTTCTACCAATGATGCCATTACCTCTAGCAAGTGCAAATGCATGAATCTAAGCTACTTGCATCTGAAAAGACATGTTTTTATATTTCTTTCTTAAGTGAATGAAGTGATTGTGATTTTGTTCTTATTAGGGTTTGGTTGTGCAGAGGAGGTGCAAGGAGGAAGGAAAGCTTGGGAAAGGTTGGGAAGGCTAGGAGAGGTCCCCAAGGATCCTCAACATCCGTCCATAGAGGTTCCTCACGTTCAGAGGCTCGGCAACTGAGTGAGTGGCCTCCTACAGGATGTCTGCAGGGGATTCTACAGGAAACTCAGGGATTTCTACAGGATGTGCTGTAAGTGGAAGTTTTGGGTGATGGTGAAGGGATGGAATGGTTTGGGTGGATAGGTAAGGTGGAGATGAGACTTGTGATGACTCAGGGGCAGAGAAATAGGACAGAGAATGAGTGCACAAAGTGGTTGGTGGATAGAAGGATGGGATCAACAAAAGGACAAAAGGATGAAGCTACGTGGTAATGAAGGAGTTGGAAGGTGAACCAATGAACAGCAGTATAAAGCGTGTAGAGGAATGTGCATGAAGCTGTGATGAAGGTGTATGGTGCAAGAGTGAAGTGCATGGAAAGATCTATCATAAACGAGACTATGTTGCAGCATGTATAAAGTGAAGAACTATGTATTTTTGTGGTTGGTATAGGCTGCACTCCAATCTCCAAACAGAGATGGAAGTGGAGACTTCCTCAACCTTTTTCCTTGGAGCTCCAATGTATTATCAACTTGCTAATCTAACTAAACAACCGAAAGAAATTCAACCATAAGCTAAACTCATTCAATCTCATAAAAACTAACTCAACAAACCTGTAATTTTGAATTGCATGGTAAAGTAATGAACTAAAGTGCTGAAACAAAAAGAAATTAACATTACAAAACAGAGGAGGTCTATTGCTCTCTTAAAAACTCAGAATTGGATCAAAAGCTGCCTGTCTTTATTGAATAATCATGAATCTAATGACATGCCAAAACTGGCTTACAAGGAGCAAAAACCGAGCTACAACATGACTAACCAAATTGACTAACTAGCTATCCCCAAATTGACTAACTAGCTACACAAAATGACTACCCACTAGCTACCCAAAATGAGGCCCCAAGCCTTCTTATTTATACAATTTGAGGACCCAACAGTCCTCCTAAAAGTTAGGGACTTGGCTGCCCAAGACTTGTAGTTAACAGCAGTCCAACTTGACTTGCTTGGCTGCCCTTGAGTTGATTGATTCGGTGGCCCTTGAACTCCGAGCTGATGGTAGAGAATTCAAGGTAAGGGCCCATAAATGAGGGGGACACCTTCCTACAAATCCTCTAGCTTGTTCTCCCACGAATTTGGCTGCCAAGTGCTCATTAAGACCTTCAAATTTGTCTCCAAGTTGACCAAAAAGGCTACACAAAGCACCCATTAGACTTGTTGGCATAATGACTAACCAAATTCACTCTATTAACATAAAAATAATCAAAAACATGCAATAAACAAATGAGAATGGTGGATCAAGTCAAATTAGGAGGTTTGATGAGCCCAAATATTTGTCCATTTTTGGGGCTCATCATCACCCCCCTACTGAAAGTGTTGCTCATCCTCTGAGCAACCAAATCTCTCTCCTCGTCTTTGATGGCCCTGGTGGCCTCCTTGGCTAACATCTCGGCTGACTTCTCCTTTGGCTTCCCTCTTTTCAAACTTCCTGTAGAAACAGTTCTGTCTTCCTGTAGAAACAGTCCTGTAGTGGCTTTTTCTGTCTTCCTGTAGAAACAGTATTCACTGTTTTGGCCTGCTTGGCTGAGGGTGCCTTCTCCTCGACCTGTGCTGTGGTTGCCTCGGGTGTGTCCCTACTTGTTTGGCCTTTTTCAGTCTTCTCTGCTCGTGCTTGCAACCTCTTCTCCCTTGGCATTTGTGTTTTTACTTAACCCACAGCTTTGGCTTCAGCAGCTTGTCCTCTTTCTTGCTTTTCCTTCTTGCTTTTTCTGTGGTTTTTCCTGTGATAGCTTGTCCTATGTTTTCTTTCCCTTAGCTTCCTTACCCTTAGTTTTCTTCTCTGCCTCACTATCTTACTTCCTCATGCTCTGTTTTGGCTTGTGCACTGACCAGAATGGGAATTCTGTATATGGCTTCCTCCCTAGAATGTGGAGGACAGTATCCCTCAAGTGCTTGTCCTTTGCAAACCATTCAACTAGTCCTGTCATGTTTTTCACTCTATCGAGTCTTGCCATAGAAAAGATAATGGGCTTTTTACGGTCATTAAAAATACATATGTGTTCAGCTGCCTGTTCAGGATTGAACAAGAGTTCCTCAATTGAACCATGTAAAGCAGTAAGATGGTGCTGCTTCTCTATATAAGGGAAATAAATCTGCATGTCTGCTCCAGGAGAAACAATGTTGAATCTGGGATCAAAAACTTCAATTCCATGAACCACACGATAAGGACTAGGAAGGGTGAAAACAGTGTGGCTCTCATACTGTCCCACAGTATCCTTGCTTCCAGCAATGTGCTAGTGATAATAAAATCTGCATGATTCATTGCAATTAGCTCTGCAGTAATTGGCAAGAGAAATGGTATTTTCCTTCATATTGTTTCACTATATGTCTGAATATGGGTATTTGGTCTTCTCCAAAGCATGGGCTATGTTGCACTGAGTGATTTCTTGTCTATGTGAAATCAGAGATGCAACCAAATTTCCATCATTGTAATTGCCAATGATCAGATCAGGTTGACCTTTTAGCTCTGCCATTACTTCATTTAATACATCCTCTGAAAATCTTTCCGAGTAAGGCCACACACCAAATCGAGAAACCCATTTCTGCAGAGCTCATTTTGCTGTTGTAAAGGGTACCCGGAGTATCCTTGAATGTTGTGTTCCACGAATTCTTTCAATTCGTTGATTGCATGTTGTACCATAGGCCTCAGGAATCAACCGAGTCACCACAATAATTTCAGGTTTGATCTCCAATCCTTGATGCTTTATCTTTAGCAACCTTTCATTCTTCAATGCATGGTAAAAAAACTCTGTTTTCGTTGTTCTGAACTCGCCTGCTTGTGAACAGAAGGAGGACTTCGGGATTTCTCTACACAGAGCGCAGAGCTACGTCTCTGTTATGCACATAGTCATATAAAATTCACAATTTTTCACCGGTGAGCCTTAACAGTGTCTCGATTTTTCTACAGGAGGGATTTTAATTGAAGACCCTGCAGAAAATCTCACATGCAGACCACGAAGACAATTCCAGGCAGCAATAAGAAAATGGATTTCGAATTCATAGAAAGACTTGCATACTTCAATTGAAAATGTTGCAAGTGCAAGTTAGCAACAATCTGTGAGTTTCAGCTGAGCGTCCCTTGAATTACTGCGTGACTTGTGGTGAGGTGGCAGAAACATGCGCGTTGGCTTTTTCAAACTGAAGTGATGTTATGAACTGCTGTTGTTAACTATTTGTTCTCTGCTTGTATTCAATTCCATTAGTTGCACTAGAGTTTAGAATATCCCCAACTGACTGTGTTTTGTTTTTGAACTTCACGTGAATGGCTGATCCATGCATGCGTGATTTTTGCCTTGCTGAGTGCAATTGGACGTGGCTCCCTTCTTGGCTGAATCCACTCACCTCAATCATTCATGCATTGCTTTAGATTAGATCTACGCAAACAGAGGAACAAGGTTAAGTCACGTACCTCGAAGTTGAATGGCTGCCGTGAGCTGTTGTGGGCTGTCATTGCTGCATGCATTTGATTTTATGGTTGCATGATGGCTTGGTTGCTGATTCATGGCTGGTTTTCTTGTGCAGGTGTCCTCTGGCCAGATGCATGCAACAAGAGTTCATTTCCACGTTCAGATCTGCATCCTGAAACTGCTGCCATTGAATTTTCACAGGACCAGAACTTCTTTTTTCCATTTCTCCCAAATGGCAAACCGGATAGAGCTGAAACTCGGTGGGCATGTTCCTACCATCATGATGCATCTCCCATAGCAAATTCGTGATCAATGGATGCATGGATTTCGAGAAAATTGGAAAATGGCTGAAGATTTCAAAGCTTGATTTCTCGGAAACCGTGCATCGGAATTGGCTGAAACTGCTTGGGTAGGCTACTATCACCCACGTACATCTCCCCATGAAATAGGTTTTGAAACGGATGCACGGTTATGGAGAAAATGCAAAAATCGCTGATGGTGATGGAGGCTGATTTCTTGGAAACCGTGGACTGGAATTGCATGAAACTGCTCAGGCATGTTGTCATCGACCTTGTACAATCCCCCATAAAATGGTTTGTCAAATGGATGCATGGTTCTCAAGTTATGGCAAAAACAAATTCTGCTCTATGTGTTTTTGGCTTCAAGGCATTTTGCATGTGTTTGCATGGTATGACAAAATGAATTTTGGCTGTGATGCAGGTATGGAGATGATGGAGGAGGAGTTGGAAGATTGCATGAGGACTTCTGAACCTTTGAGGAAGCTACCATGCTCGCCAAACCACTTTTTGAAATGCATGCCTAGTTTCCCACAATTTCTACAGGAAGTTCCTGTAGAAGCACAATGAGAAGCACAAGGAGGTGGAAAAATGATGGAGAAAGGCAAGGGATGGACACACAAGTGCTTGCAGGCCTGATCAACAGATTCCCACCATTAGATTCATTTTTGAAATTGTATTTGGCTCGTCCAAAGGTTCTACAGGATGTTTCCTGTAGAAATACAGAGCTTCCTGTAGAAAACACAGTTTTGAGGAAAGAAGCATAATGACATGAAAAAATGATGGAAAAGGGGTGAGGAGTGGAAACATGGATGAGTGTAGGCCTCATGGACATATTCCAAGCCTTCAGGTCCTCTTTGGAGATCAATTTGGCTTTTTTGTAAGCTTCCTGTAGAAGATACGAAACTTCCTGTAGAAGGCACAAAAACTCCTTTGACCTTGATTTGAGTGCTCCTCCTGCCATGAAACATCCTTCTTGCAACCTGAAATGTCATTGCTACAACATAAAATTATTCAATGATGATTAGCTTTATTTTTCTTTTTTTTTTTTCTCTCCTTTTTTTTTTTTGAAAAACAACTAGGGCGCCTCATGGAGGTTTTCACCCTAATTGCCTGCCTTGGGCGCCTCCAAGGGAGGTTTTCACCCAAAGATCTTTTTCTCTTTTATTTTCTTTTCTTTCCAACCCATTGACCGCCTCATGGAGGTTTTCAATCAATGAGCCAATCTAAGGCGCCTCCGAGGGGGTTTTCACCTTAGATTTTTATTTTTCTCTTATTTTCATTTTTTCATTTCTTTATTTTTTTTACTTTTTTTTTTCTACCCTACCCTACTTGAAAAACAAAATCATTTTCAAGTATAAGCATACTTCCAATGGAGCCATGTGCACATCGAGATTAGAGAAAAAATGATGTGAAGGCTCGAAATGCATGCTTGGACAACTATCCAACTTTCAGAGACAAAATGATCTGACTTTGAGAGTACAAAACATAGCTGAGGAGGAGAGTGCTGCTGCAACTTAGTGACCTTCTGAAACCATATCTCAATATAGCTTTGATATCCTTGGTCATCTTGCTGATTTGGATCATTCTTCATGTCACCTTCTATCATGACCTTCTGATATTCCTCTTTTTGCTGATCTTTCTCTTGAGTACATGGAGGATTTGATGGTGACCATGAGGAAGCTTTCTCGATCTCTGATTCTGATCTCTTTTCTTCATCAAGTGCAGCCCATGGTTCTTTGATCTCCTCTTTTGAATCTTCTTTTGCTTTTGGTCCTTCAATGCTTTCAAGATGATCTCTTTTTTTCATTACTTTTCCTGAGCTTTGGTGAACATCATTGAGCTCACGAGGAATCATTTGCACATGTTGTGCCTCAGATTTGCAATTGGGTTGAGCTGCTCCATTGCATGGTTTTGGAAATGGAGGTACGGGTAGCTAATGGAGGTGTGAAATTGAGATGGAGATGGATGGCATTGTGGTTGGGTAGGCATTTGGGGTTGCCTTGGTGGAGGAGGAGGCGATGGTTGTGGATGAGCAGGTGGTGGAGGAAAATGAGCGGGATGGGAGTTGTACTGGGGCCTCCACTCCTGATAAGGTGCATTCCACTGAGGCTGTGGCTGAGCATAAGAGTGAAATGAATGAGCAACTGGTTGGGCATAATATGGATCTGTGAAGGAACAAGGAGGATATGACCAAGGAGGAGGTGTAGACCAGGAAGGATGAGCAGGGGGACCCCAAGAAGGCATGAAGGTGGCTTGGTAAGGGTCATAATAGGTCTCGGGTGTCCCTTGTAGTTCCTGCTGGTAGGGTACGGGTCCATGTGGCCTCCTTTGGTTCATATAACAGAGTGATTCAGTGGCTCCCTTGGCTCTTTGATATGTAGCTTTGATTCTGGGCAAGGAAGGGCACTGATATGTAGGATGGTATTCTTCACAGATGAAACACACTTCTAGAGAGTGCATTGGACATTCGTTCCAAGGATGCTTTCTAGTGCACCTAGGACAAAAAATGGCCAAAGCCCTCTTGGCTTCTTCTTGCTTCTTTTGGATCCGCAAGGTATCCAGTTGCATGGCAAGAAACTGCCTCATATCACTCTTGAAACCTTCGATCTTATTTTCAAATTCATCTTTGGACAAGGGACTGCTCCAATCATTTCTGCTTGTAGCCATTTGCTTCAGAGGAGTGTTTCTTTCTTCTTCTCCCCTAGAGGTTCTTCAGATATGTCTTGATGTCCACCCAGGGGTTCTTTCATCACAACCATCGAAGAAGTACGTTGGCTGTGTGAAGCAGTGGGGGGGTTGTGCAATCATTTTTCTAACTTATCTCTACTCCTACAAAGCATGAAACGAAATCTTTTTGGTTTTTTTTTCTTTTTTTTCTACTTCTACTTGCAAAACTGAAAGAGATTGAACTACAACTAACTATCTTGCTGAAATGAAAATGCGGAATTGAAATGAAAGCAGGAAAGGACTAATCTATTTTGCTCAAATGAAATTGCAGGAATGGAAAGGCTAGTCTACGCTTGCAGAATTGAAATACTAATCTACGCTTGCAGGAATGGAAAGGCTAGTCTACGCTTGCAAAATTGAAATACTAATCTACGCTTGCAGAATTGAAATACTAATCTACGCTTGCAAAATTGAAATTGCGGAATTGAAAGGCTAATCTAGGAAAGCAGGAAATACTAATCTATGAAAGCAAGAAATGCTAATCTACTTTTGCATAAATGAAATTGCATAAGGGAAATGAAATAAACTACTTAGCAGAAGGTTGTAAAGGAAAATAGAAGAATAGCAACAATCACCAATACTCTGTCGCTTCCCCGGCAGCGGCACCAAAAAGATGGTGAGCTCTAGTATTGTAGCAATAATGCTACAACTCCTGGGGCTTCCTGTCTCTTAATTTTATCAACCCGGTAGTTCGTACAAACTTGGAAGCGACGGTGCTATATGCACAAGTACTAGCTCTTGTCGCAGCTGTCACTTGGTCAGCTGGCACAAGTCCGCTAGGGCTCAAGCCAACTTCTATAGGCTCTCAGAAGAAGCTTGCTAAATGATGGACGAAAGCTATCTCAAAGAAAACTAATCTACTTGACAAAAATGAACTGAAAGCAAATCAAAGCATAGAAACCCTAGGAAACCCTAATTTGACTAGTCTAACCTCTATGATGCAAAAATGTAAATGAAACTTCTACCAATGATGCCATTACCTCTAGTAAGTGCAAATGCATGAATCTAAGCTACTTGCATCTGAAAAGACATGTTTTTATATTTCTTTCTTAAGTGAATGAAGTGATTGTGATTTTGTTCTTATTAGGGTTTGGTTGTGCAGAGGAGGTGCAAGGAGGAAGGAAAGCTTGGGAAAGGTTGGGAAGGCTAGGAGAGGTCCCCAAGGATCCTCAGCATCCGTCCATAGAGGTTCCTCACGTTCAGAGGCTCAGCAACCGAGTGAGTGGCCTCCTACAGGATGTCTGCAGGGGATTCTACAGGAAACTCAGGGATTTCTACAGGATGTGCTGTAAGTGGAAGTTTTGGGTGATGGTGAAGGGATGGAATGGTTTGGGTGGATAGGTAAGGTGGAGATGAGACTTGTGATGACTCAGGGGCAGAGAAATAGGACAGAGAATGAGTGCACGAAGTGGTTGGTGGATAGAAGGATGGGATCAACAAAAGGACAAAAGGATGAAGCTATGTGGTAATGAAGGAGTTGGAAGGTGAACCAATGAACAACAGTATAAAGCGTGTAGAGGAATGTGCATGAAGCTGTGATGAAGGTGTATTGTGCAAGAGTGAAGTGCATGGAAAGATCTATCATAAACGAGACTATGTTGCAGCATGTATAAAGTGAAGAACTATGTATTTTTGTGGTTGGTATAGGCTGCACTCCAATCTCCCAACAGAGATGGCAGTGGAGACTTCCTCAACCTTTTTCCTTGGAGCTCCAATGTATTATCAACCTGCTAATCTAACTAAACAACCGAAAGCAATTCAACCATAAGCTAAACTCATTCAATCTCATAAAAACTAACTCAGCAAACCTGTAATTTTGAATTGCATGGTAAAGTAATGAACTAAAGTGCTGAAACAAAAAGAAATTAACATTACAAAACAGAGGAGGTCTATTGCTCTCTTAAAAACTCAGAATTGGATCAAAAGCTGCCTGTCTTTATTGAATAATCATGAATCTAATGACATGCCAAAACTGGCTTACAAGGAGCAAAAAACGAGCTACAACATGACTAACCAAATTCACTCTATTAACATAAAAATAATCAAAAACATGCAATAAACAAATGAGAATGGTGGATCAAGTCAAATTAGGAGGTTGGATGAGCCCAAATATTTGTCCATTTTTGGGGCTCATCAGTTGCCATGGCTTTTTAGGTCCCATAAAGTACAACTACTCCATATCTTCTCCTATCCCTTGAAAAACCACTTTTAGCCCTGACAAAGAGGGGCATGAACTTGTTGCGTGCTTTAGTTCACAGATTGCACATTCCTCTACAGAGTTCAATGGACATTCCATCTGTGGATGTTTCTTTTTGCATGTGGGGCAAAATACGACCATAGTTCTTTCCAATTCTAGCTGTTTTTGTTTTACCTGCAATGTGTCTATCTGTTTAGACAAGGTACTCAGGATATCAGTCCTCAGGCTATCCAGCAAGTTCCCAATTTCTACGTTTGTAACACCTCCGCCAGATACCTTTGTTGATCGAATCCCCTATTTATTTCTAGAAACTCCTCTTGAGCACTAAATACACAAATCACAGATGGTATGAAAGTCCTCCTTTGATATATCCCCCTTTCTGACTATATTCAACAATTCCAAAGAGTCTTCTCAGAAGGCCTGGAGAAGGATAATTTTCAAAATGTCTTTATCCAAGTCAGAGTGACCTGACCTCTACAATGTGTATTTAAAGCGTTCCACACAGTCTTCCATATTTTCGTCCCCTTTCTGTACAAATTTAAAAAGCTCTTCTTTAATATCTCGTGATTTACAGTAGTCTTAGTATTTCTCCAAGAAAGCAGTTATCATTGCTTCCCATGTGGTGGTAGACCTTCTCCCAAGACCCATGAACCACCACAGGGCAGTCCCTTTTAGCGTAGCAGGGAAAATTTTCAATTTCTGAGCATCCGTTATGTAATCATACCCTCGACACACAATGTCAAATTCAAACAAAAATGTGTCAGGGTCTTCTGAAGTAAGCCCATGAAAATTGGGTAAAGCTGTTAAAGGGATGGGCTATGTTGGTGCACCAGTCCCCAAATCCACAATTGGGAAGTTAATAGTAGAGGTTGTAGGTGCCATGAATATCATCTAATACTCACTAGGGATTTCAGTTGGCTCCACAAGAAGGACTTTTATCACAGGGGTTCGAGTTGCCTTAATAGCACTGCCTCTATCCTTTGGTGATAGAAATGTTTCTACAAGCTCTTCCCCCCTGTCACTATGACTGGACCCTTTGGATATCCTCTCTGCAATTTCTTCTTCCCTACTGGGATGGACAGTTCCCCCGGATGCTTTACTTGTAACTTCTTCTTCTTTTGTTGCAAGCAACAAGATTCCTTTAGTAGGCGTACTGTTGCTTGTCTCTCCGATTGCTGGAAGGGTCTGTTGTATTGAACCGATAGGGGGTGCTATGAACAACACTGGTTGATCTACAGATTGTCCCTCTGATTTTGTTCGTGCACTTGGTCTCACGACTGCATGGGAAGATGCCTCTGACTCGGATTTTGCAATGATTTGCTGAATATAGGTGTTCCTTCCCAAATCCTATCTTCCCTTCTTTGGGGCTCTCCCTCTGCCCCTTTTATTTGGCTCCCTATTCATACAAATTGATGTGGTGACAAAAATTGAACCACAATGCTCCGGGCCTTGAGTAAGGTGTCAAAATAACATTCCCTCCCCAGGACATGAGATCACGTTGAAGAGAGGGAAGTTGAAGAAAGAGAGAGAAAAGAAAAAAAGAAAAAAAGAATACAGGAACCTAGGGTTCAGGACCTGGAGCAGGGTGTCAAAAGACTCCTCCCTCCCTGAGACAAGACCCCAATCAATAAATAACACACACAAAAGAAAACCTTAATACTTCAAGACCTGAAGTAGGGCGTCAAAGGACCCTTCCCTCACCAGAGTGAGAGATTGGGTTTCTCGAAATCAAAACAAAGTTGCGAGGGAAAAAACTATGCTCAGAGCTTGGAGCAGGGTGTCAAAAGACTCCTCCCTCCCCAAGGAAAGAGATCGGCCCTCCTAAAACAAAAATAATAAAAGCTCAAAATAATCAAAATACCTGTGCTCAAGACCTGGAGCAGAGTGAGAAAGCTCGTTCTCTCCTCAGGATGAGAGATTGAACCTCTAGTTAACACAGATCGTGTCTTGCACCTCGTTAGCCTCCCTGACAACGATGCCAAAATGTTGTTATCGAGGTATGAATAGATTATGCACTCCTCCTACATTAATGTATCAGTCTGGGTGCACATTCTTTTCAAGGCAACATGCAAGGTATATGCAGGGGCAAGGGTACGATCTACCCTCAACCAAGGGTTCGTGATTGACAATCAAAACATTACTGAGACAGAAATAAAACTCAACTGCAGAATGTAAAAAGGTATTCACAACTATCTAAGAGATCTGTAACAACAAACAAGAAATAAACATAGAAAATAGAAAATACAAACAACACAAGGAAACATGCAGTGCCTGATCAGAAGAGCAGGCCCAACTCTCTGGTGAGGGATGCGTTACTCACAGCGAACAATAGATCAAAAAAAGGTTTATATCTTATGAATCTGAATAATATTGTTATAATATCGTCCCTCCGGTCCCCTTGATACAGAAATTACCCATCTTTTATACAATACAAAGGAGAATAATTCTCCTCGAAACTTGGCAACTATATGCCCAAAGATATACATCAGTTGTATTGCAGCACTAGAGCCGAGAGAACCAAGGACAGGAATGGTAAAAAACAGGTCGGGAGCAGCTGTAATCAGTTACGCTGCCTTGTCGTGGTCGATCGGTTTTTGTGAATTGCAGAACTATTGCGATATGCTGCGTAGTCGACACTTGTGCTCCATAATCTGCGACCATCACAAGTTTTAGTGGTTTGTATAGGTAGAAATCTTCATGACTCTACTTCATTAATATAATATCCCAAGAGACGATAAAGGGGAATTACCTCAGAACATTACATAGTAAATATATGTGAATCGATGCAAAAAGGGTGAAAAGAGGAGTGGAAATGCAGGGAAAAGATAGGCCAATTTGGTGCCCAACACCTATACAGACTCAAACTAGCTCAGAATTCGATGGTCAGTCAAACTGATTGAGAGATCAGATGAGAAAAGAGGATGAAGGGGCTATAGCTTCCCTAGTGGAGTCACCATTTTGTTGTGAAGGTAAATCCCCTCTGAGGATAGAGGCGATCACTCTAGCCCAATGAGTGGGTCTTGCAACAAACTAAACTAACTAGCATACACTTTCCTAGCTTATGTTTAACAAATGCAGAGAGAGAGAGTGGGCTACCTCACTTTGATGCTAATTGCTTAATCCTTTGAAGATGACTTTGATTCTTCACTTCAGGCCTCATTTCTTGCTTTTTCTTCACGTCTAAGTAACCTGCAAGAGAAATCAAGGAGCTATGCATGATACAAGAGCATATATAGCATACATCAAACATAAACTACTTAATATATCAAGGAGTATTAAGATAAAAGAAAAACAATTTACACAATTATGGAAAGTGAACATTAGATGTATATATTAATAAGTTAAAAAGGGAAGCATACAACCTATGCCTTGATGTTGGAGACCTCCTTTTGGTGGATGTCTAGGTCCAAGAAAAGACTCTTCAAGCACTCCTTCTCCAAGCTAAAATGGATTGCATGTAAGCATAATCTCAGCATAGGGATGTAAAAATCAATGACCAACCATTTGGGGATGGAAGGGAGTGGATTTATAGGAAGGGAGAGGGAGTTAAGGATCTAAAAAATAGGGAAAATGGTCCACATCTCAAGGGGAAAACCCATGATGATAAGATCAAGAGGTCCAAATGGGAGAGCTCGACTATATCACAACAACCAATATCCAGCTTGTTGTTCTCGAAGGTTGTAATGCATGAAGCTTCTCCTTTAGTTTGGGAAAACTTGCTAGAAGAGGTTCAACGCAGGTTTTTATATCAAAACCCGTGCTGGAAGCACGAGGGTAGAATTGTGCAACCTGCCATCAACATGGGAAGGCAGTGTAGCAAAACGCATTGGCCCCAAAAATTAGGTTTTTAGTTAATCTTCTTCAGAATGGATTTAGGGTAGTTTTCCTTTAATTCTTCAGGGAGGTTTTGGTGTATATATCATGATGGATATGTTGCACAATTGTCAATGTTTTGGCACTTCAGGATATGAAACAGGAAGTGAAAAGGACGTGTGACAAAATGTTGTGTAACAATTTGATGCTACTGGCTTAGGAATGTCTTGATCAATGAAATCCTTGAGGTCATTATCCTCCAGCACTGCCTCCATCCTGTCCTTCAAGGCTATATAATTTGAGTCACCTTTCAAGGCATACTCAAGCCTTAAACCATAGAAAGCCATTTGCTAATCCTGAAGTATGTATTGCAAATTCAAATTTCACCCTATAAACCCAAACTCAAAACTTCAAAATCTCCTCTAGTGTATTGTCTTTAGCTCTGATACCATGTAGATTTTCCTGTAGATTCACAGCTCATGTAATGTACTAAAACACAAGACAAGAATCTACTCTGCTCTGTAAATAAAAAAAACTAATAGATCGATGAAAACAATAATTGACAAGAGGAAGATAATCAAAGGCACATAACACAATTGTTTCTCTAGGGAAATGCACTGCTCAAAACACCAACTATCTATTTCATTAATAAAAAATCTAAGTGATAATACAAAGCTTGTTCTCACTAGAACAATTCCTACACAAATATGATCAAATCTCTTCCTCATAAGGCCGCACTAAGCAACACTTAGCCAATTTCTGCTACTTTCCAAACGTATATTTCCTTACGCAATTCGTGTGAGGATCAACCCATATTTAATTGGGAAATCCTTGATCCATAACTACACAATCCAAAACTAGTTCCTTCTTTGGTTGCATGCATGACTTGTACAACTCGGATCATTATACAATTGATATTACATTGTCCTTGCACTCTAGTCTCAACTAGATCTTTGACTGAAGTGACATGCATGAGTTTCTCATGAGGGAATATTTAGTTAGCTGGAGTAGAATAGTTAGGACTAGTTTAACTGACCATAACTCAGTCTAACTGAGTTATCTAATGACAACTCAAATAAACTCATCCTTTACCCCTAAAATTTAGGGAGAACATATACATGTCTACATAAATGCTCCCAACTCAAAATTACTAAGCTAACTAAGTTAATTAAACTTAACTAACTATTTACAAGTTGCTATGAGAATATAATTCGATTTTTAATTCATAGTTTAATTCAAGGACAAATTAATCTGGAATTTCTTGTTGCCATTTCTCAACAGGTAGAACCACTTCAACATGTTCATATATCACCCCAACTAGTTCACATGATGCATTGAGTGCCACATCAACATCCACATCATGTATTCCCACTTTTTCAAGTAGAAGAAGGTATCTTGAGGATCCTCTATGTAGGACTAAAGATAGAGCTAGAGAACAACTAGCACTTTCAATAAAATCTGTTATTTTTCAATCCTATTCAACATGAGAACAATTTGGTGCACAAGAATTTGAAATAACTACTGAAGAAGAAGAAATTCCTTTTGAGAACCAATAGTTGAAGAAATGATTGAGGAAAATTGAATAGAGCATCCACACTCTCCTATTTTTGAAGAACTAATGGCTGAAGGAGATAGAGAGATAACACCTTGTGAAAATGGAGCTAGAAGTGGGACAAGAACCATGGGAGGAATATATTTAGGAGTGGGACGTAATAGAGCACCACCATTACCACTAATTGGAGGTGGAGGAAGACCTTCAAATGGAGGAGGAAGAGTAGAATATGGAAATAGTGATAGTGACAGAAATGGACAAGATACATTTGGCTTTCCCATTGAAGTTACAAATACTAATGTCAACATGAAGACGGTTTCTCCATTTGTACTTCCAAATTTCCATGGTATGTGAACTAAACACTCATAAACTTTTCTTTTTTGTGTGTGAAGTGCTATGTAGAAATTATGATTACTTGCAAGATGCTAAAATATTGAAGTAATTTCTAGCTACATTAAAATATGGAGCTCAATCTAATATGGTTTATGTGATTAGGAACAAACTCTGTAAAATCTTGGGATGAGATGAGACAACGTTTCCTAGAAAAATATAGATTATTTTATTGAGAATGATCTTAAGGAAGAGGTTTTTAAAATGACTCAAAGAGAGGATGAAAATATTGAAGATTATGTAAAAATATTTGTCTACATTTCAAAAGAGAAAGCAACATAAATTAGGATTTTATACTCTCATATCTCTTTCTCTCTAGGGAATTAGAGATGAGTGGTCAACCACTTGAATTTAATGGGAAAATTAGAAGTATCTCAACTCACTTTTCTAGAAGTTTTTGAATTATGTAAGTATATATCCCAAGGAAGAGAAAAATATGGTAAAGGGCCTTGAGATCCAACTATGCCCAAAGTAAATTAGCATCTGGTGTGGTAAGTATAGTTGAACTTGGTAATTTATTAGAAAATTTTTAAAACTTATATTCTTGGAAATTTAAGCAAACAAATTGATATTTTTAAAATTCAATTCAAACAAAAGGAAAAAAATGCAGCATTATTAATATTTTTTCCTAAATTTAGGAAAAATAATAATTTAGATAACATTGAAATTTGTGTCATTTGTGCAGAAGAATATGCAATAAAGAATTTTCCATCCCTACTTGGACTTAAAGCAATTTACTAAGAAGATAATGGAGCAAATGAAACCTCATAAAAACTTTGTCATGCTACACCAAGAATACCTTGGAAAACTTTCCAACTAAGTACTATTCAATATGATCCTACTTAGCAATGACATGTTTATCATTAATATCCATTGAGTAGTTGGAATACAACCTTAACTTGGAAACCATGGCCACCTAAAACCCAAAATCAACCTTGGGAACAAGGTTGGTGAGGGGCATATGTGGGAATGACAAATAATCCTTAGAATTCTGAATAGTATTATCCATAATTCCCTAAATATCCTCATTATCAACCTCAACAGTCATATCAACCTCATCCATAATTAAGTCTAGAACTATAATGGACTGCTAGCTAACCCTACAGTTACCCTAACAAAACCTTTGTATAGGACTATTCAATTACTTGAATAACCACTTCCAAACTCAAACAATAAAGTAGCTAAGGTAACTTACAATGCTGAGATGAAAAATTTCAAAACCTATATGATTGCTCCCCTTGATCTTAACGATATTCATTTTAGGTTAGGAAGAGTACTTCATAAGGACCCCCCTATAATCATCAAAGAATAGAATGAGGAAGAATTCGTAAGAAAGTAGATGATACAATAGTAAAAAAAACATTCCATATTCCTGTAGTAGATTAAACTTTTACATCCTATCAAAATCCTCCTTTCCCGGGGAGATTGATGATAGATAAGAATGTATAAAAATAGATAATACCATCAGATTATTATATGTTGGATGAATTAAGGAACATTTCCATTCAAAGTCTTTTATTACAAGCAATAAAATATATTCCTCTATATGTTAAAACAGTAAAGGAATTGTGCATAAAAAATCCAAGAAGAAAGACAAAGGAACAAAATAAAGTACATCTCATCGGAAAGTTAACAAATATAATTATGAGAAGAAATTATATAGAAAAATATTTAGATACAAGAAGTCCTATTGTAAAAATTCACAATAATAATATTGCAATTATGAACACACTTATTGATCTAGGAGCAATGATAAAAGTAACAACAAAGAGTATAATGAATGAATTACAATTGAACACTCTTCATTATACACCAACTGTCTTAAAATAGATAGATCTATTATAAAATTTTGTGTCTTAGAATATATTTTTGTGTCTTTGGACTCTTGGGAATACCCAATTGGTTTCATGTTTCTTACACCTAAAACCAACCTTGGAGGACATATATTAATATTAAGAAGGCCTTGGCTAGCCACAAATGACACATTTATTAGTTGTAGATATGGAGACATGATAATTTCTAATGAAAATGCAACAAATAATTTTGCACACTATCCTCCTTCCAAAACAATTACGGAATTAGAAAAACACTAAATAGATTAATGATGAGAATGATAATGAAATTTTATAGAAGATGCTGAAGAAAGTCAAATAACAAATTTTATAAATAATTATGACTTTCCTCATTATGTTGGTGAACAAATACAAAATTGCTATGTTAATATGTTAGATAAATATTTTAAAGAAAATTGAATTCTATGAGAAACTTTGTTAGTGTTCTTGTAGATATTAATATAGGAAAAAATCTAAATATTAATTCTAACTTGGAAGAGTCTCAAAATTCTCAATTAATATAGATAATGCTATAAAAGTATGGCTCTATTTTTTCCTGGGGATATATATATATATATATATGAGAGTTATAAACCTTAATACATGTATTCGTCACACACACAAATGCACACACACTCACAGGAAAATCATATACCAATTAGGTAACCCTAGAGAAGGTTGAATCCTAATTTGAGGAAAATTAAATAGGAGTTACAAAAATTTTTAAATGTAAATTTCATTTATCCAATTTTTGATAACCAATGGGTCTCACCATTGGTAATTGTACCAAACAAAAATTATAGGTGGAAAGTCTATATAGACTATAGATAAATAAACAAGGCTACCCTAAAATATCATTTTCCACATTCCTCCATTGGTAAAGTATTAGATACATTAGCAGGAAAGAAATAATTTTCTTTTCTTGATGGTTTTAGTGGATATAATCAAATATAAATTACACTGGAAGATCATGACAATATTGCATTTATATTTCCATGGTTAACATATGCTTATAAACCATTACCTTTTGGATTATGCAATGTTATTGCTACATTTCAAAGAGCAGTTTTAGATATCTTTTCTAACTTGGTTCATGATTGTATAGAAGTTTATATGGATGGTTTTACAGTATACGGTAATATTTTTGAGGAAGCCCTAGAAAAGCTTTAAAAAGTTCTTATAAGATGCCAGGAACTAATCTTTATTTAAGTCATGAAAATGTCGTATGATTCTTAGTGAGAGAATTGTTTTGGGACATTATATTTCAGGCGATGGGATTAAGGTTGATCCAACAAAGATTGGATTCATTACCAAACACGCAATACCTAAGACTCAAAAGGATATAATAAGTTTTCTTGGACATGCAGACTACTATAGAATATTTATAGAAAGCTTTACTAAATTAGATTTGGCACTATTTAAATTACTCACCAAATATAGTGAATTTTGTTGGAACCCCTCATGTCAATTTTCTTTTAATATTTTTGAAACAAAATATCTTTGAAACACCAATTGTTAAGATGACCAAATTGGTCTCTCACAATTCACATTTCCATAGATGCTTCAAATGCAGCTGTAGGAGTTATCCTAGGACATAAAGAGAAACAAACTACTAATTCTATTTACTACGTAAGTAAAAATTTGACTTCTGCTGAGTTAAATCATACTGTAAGATAAAAGGAGTTTCTTGCAATATTTCATGCCATAAATAAGTTCAGACACTATATAACTAGGTATGGAACTTTTATTCAAACTGATCATTTTTCTATTAGATATTTAATGAAAAAACTATAACCAATGGTAGAATTACTAGATGGCTCTTATTATTGCAGGAATTTAATATTACAATATTGGATAGACCTGCAAAGGAAAACACAATAGCTAATTTCCTTTCTAGAATCCAAAAAGAAAATGAATTAGTTTATGTAGATGATAGCTTTCCTTATGAACATTTATTTGCAATTGCTACTAAATATCCTCAACATGCAGATATTGCCAATTATTTAGCTACAGGAAAGCTACCTCAACAATAAACATCAAGAGAAAAAAAAAATATTTTCATACTTAGTGCGTCATACTCTTCGATAGATGGAGAACAATTTTGAGCTAGACATGATCTAATCATTAGAATGTGTTTAAGAGAATATGAGTTAATTGATATATTAAAAGCATGCCATAATGAACCATGCAGAGGACATTTTGTTGACTGGAGAACTACATGTAAAGTCCTTATTTTAGGATATTATTGGCCTACCCTTTTCAAGGATGCCAAGGAATATGTTACTGAAGATGTGATAGTTGTTAAAGAATGGGAATACTAATTGAAGAAGATGAAATGCCTCTGCAACCACAGGTATTTATAGAACCATTTTAAAAATGGGCTCTAGACCTTGTAGGGAAATTGCTCCAGTATCCAAGAAAATTAGATATAATCTTTTTTGTACTAATTACGTAAAAAAATGGGTAGAAACTAAACCTTTAATTTATGCTAGTAAATATGTTGTTGTAAATTTTATTTTTAAGGTATATTTATTCACTTTGGTATTCCCAGAGAGATTGTTATGAAACAAGGTCCATATTTTACATCTAAGATTTTCTAAAATATTATGGAGTAGTAGAAGATCAAGCATCGAAATTCCTTTCCATATCACCCACAAGCTAATTGACAAGTTGAATACATAAACAAGGTCCTTGAACCCATTTTGACCAAAACAATTCAGCTGCATTAAAAATATTGGGTAGACAAGATTCTAGGAGAACTCAGGGCATATCAGACTACATGGAGGATCACTACTCGTCATACAACATATGAACTTGTATATGGAAAGTAGGTCTTTCTTCCCATATAGTTTCAAATAAAAACCTTCAGAACATCAAAAATATTGGGACAAAAGAAAAGATTAGCTCAACTTAACAATATGGATGAAATTCAATAAGATGCAATCCAAAGAACCAATGTCATCCAACAATAGAGGACAAAATGGCATGGAAATTTTATTAAGTTGGAGAAATTAAAACGTAGTGATTGGGCCCTCCTATTTGTTTCTAGCTTTAAATATTTTAAAGGAAAGTTTCAAAGACATTGGTTATGTCCATATGAAATAGAGACAATCTATGATAATGGATCAGTTCATATCAAGACTACTGATGAGGAGGGTGTGTAATTTATTGTTTATGGGCATAGATTGAAGTTATATCATAATCCCTTAACACGATATGAATTTCTTGTTTAGGGGCATAACTATATAGAAATTATACTTGCAAACCAATCTTTGGTAGATAGAATTCCCCTTCTTTGTAGCTTTTGTTAAAAAAAAAGAGTTCACAATTCAATTTATATTTTTAGCATGTACAGTTTCTAAAAACTCAAATCAATTGGTAGCATATATTATTAGCATATAGAGCATCATAATATTTTGATCCCAAGTTTTTAAAAGGTTATTTTAGCTTAGTTTCCAATAACTTTGGTCCATAGAAAGGTTTCAGTAGTTGCATACTTTCTATAGCTATGATCACTTTCTGTAGCCATTATCATTTTCCATAGCTACTAGAAGTATCTTTTGAATAATATCAGTCGAAAGGTTCATAAAAAAATCCATACATCAGAACAATTTATATTTTCAAGGCATGAACTTCAAAGTGTCCTAAAACATCAAGAAACCATGTTCCAAGCCCAACAAATCAATCAAATTCAGCTAAAGGTAATATAAGATAACCATTTTAATTATTTTTATTAAATAAAATATAAAAACTAGAATTATGGAAACTCATAATTTAACCTAAGTTTTGTAGTGTTTTTGGAGCACAAGTGTACCAAAAAACTCCCCCTTGGTAGTGGATTATTACCTACAAAGGATCATAGTCAAATTTGGTGTTGTTAGTGGACAGACTTAAACAAAAACAACATTGAAAATAGTGGAAACAATGCATACATAAACATAAAATTAAACAAAGAGGTGCATGAACAAAACAATGCTCAAATGGGGAAAGACATCAATAATATATGGAAAAATCTCCCTTTATTGATTCCTAGTGCCAGAGGTTGAATACAATTAGAATCTAAGACACTTGAAGAAAATTCTTTGAGCTAGGGAGCTCAAAAATCCTTAGCAAGGGGGTTTCTTTTCCTCAATATCTTTGCAAGTTTCTCCTCTCTCTCAAAGAAGTGTGAAGACTCTCCAAAGGGTGGATTCCTCTTCACTTGCTAATATTTTGGGTTTCTTAGAAGAAATTTAGCCTACTTGCTAGTGCTTTTCACTTCCTTGGTTTCAACAATCTAATGTTGGTTTACTCAAACAACAATTTGGCCAGCATAAAAATGTCTCTTCTTTTTTGCTTTCCCATGGCCTGCACAAGAGGATTCCATTGAGGGCTGGACTGCTCCAAGGTGACTTGAATACAACTGTGGTAGACCGATCTTGTATCAAAAAATCAGCTCCAAGTGTGTAGAGTGGTCCCGGATTGCTAAGTCATATTTTCTGCAATCGCGTAGATTTTTTGAGGATATTCTGTGTGCGTGCATTTATCAAATAAATATATGTGTGTCCTTAATTGATTTCCTTTATAAAAATTGGAATTTAGGAGAACTTTTGATTTTTGATCTTCATAATGTATTCTGCTGGAAAAATTTCCAATTGTGCATTATGCTGGACACTTTTAATTTCTTATGGTTTGTACTAGCATGTGTACGATTTTTTAGTGTTAACAATTGCCCCCTGATGTATGAGATTAGGAGAAAACGTATAGATGTAATACATCATGTTTTCATTTACTTTGGAGAGTCTGATTAACTTTTCAAGAGAGAGGATAGCTTGTTGCGGAGATGAGTAGAGAAAAACCCCTTGACTGAGTATGAATGATACCCACGCTCTAGCAAAAAAACTACAATAATGGTGTGTCTATATGAGGCGGGCATGTCCCATGCCCATTATTATGGATAATCAGAACTGATTACAATTGGATAACAACTAATTTTTGTATAGTTAACGTGATGGCTTTTGATATGTTGATATTTGACGATGAAAAATTGTTGACACCCTTAGGGGCGCTTTCTAGTCAAATAGGTGAAATATTGTTTTCCTATGCATATCTTGGTGATGCACTTTGTTGATGGGTTTTGTTGTATGCATAGGGATTTGGTGGAAAGTGCCTCCCCCACATCATAATATAAGCATTGTTGAAAGAGGTGCTTAGTGATGCGGAGGTATTAGACTATGTGAATGAACTGCAATGGTAACTAAGTACGGGACTGCCTTGACATGAATGATTGAGTTGATGTCAAATGTCAAGGGTCCCGATGACATCAAAGGGAAATAATGGTTCCCAATGTGCCACTTGAGGATATCCCTATTAAGGGAGAGAGTATCCAAGGTACTACCTCTTTCCTGGAATATATTTGTTGAAGTTGACAAGAAAGGGGTGTCATCTGCCTAACATGGTGAGTTGAGAAATCAATGTGAGATATGAATAGATTGTAATAGATTGGGTCAGATAGTCATGATAGTGAGGGTTATCGATATTGCAGGATACAAATAGTTATTCCGAGGTCAAAGCTTGATATGAAAATTACGGTGGTCAAAAACATGCTTTCTGATGATCCTGTAGTCGATAGGATTTCCACAATGGGTGTGTGTTTTTTTAAAGGATGTGAAAAATGGGGGTGATTTTCTGATGAGTTGTGATCAAATGTGATTAGAGACTATAGGTAGATGAGGGCTATGAATTATAAAAATCAAATGTGGATGGGAGATTTTTTTTGTTTTTTTGAAAAAATCTTTGTACAATTTCCAAAAGAATAGGGGTTGGTTTGGATGTACAACCATGGAGACGGGTACCCCAAGATGGTAGTAACTTGTGTGAAGGTGTAATGATCTACTGAGGGTTGGGGGCCCATTATTTGGTTTGTATGTCAGGTGGGTGGTTGAAGTGGTACAAATGGGCTATGTGATGTGGATGAGCAATAGGCCAAATGTAGGACGTGGAGGTGCATCCATTAGTATTGTGAGAGGGCCCCGGAAAATGCGGTGAATGCATAATGAATGAAACATAATGAGGCTAAGCTTTTAGATATCCATGGGTGATGGTTCTCGGGCTAGCGTGAGTGGTCATGGCTCCTTTGTGTGAAGAAGGGTCTACAATGATGAAGGGAGCCATGGATGGGGGGGGTTTTCTATCGACTGACGTGAATTTTTATCATGTTGTTGACAGTGCTAGACTTGCCAACATTCAGGGTATCACCCCGGCATGAAGTCCCAACTAGACCTCACAGTGTTTGGTGTGGGAGTCCCATCTGGTATGATGGCTCAGTTGCCATTGTCTTAAGGATTTGCCTCAACTCTTGCTTGTCAGCATAGGAGAGTGGTTCACTTGTTCTTCAAGAAGTGAGGTTCGTGTGCCTAGTGAGTGTAAGTGTACTTGTGTCAATGGTTCTTTCACTGTGAGGGGAAAAGGTGAAGGTGAGTTACGGGTTGAAACGGATTAGTCCCAAATCGGCTAGGAACACACAACACCAAGGACATACACAGCTTCCAGCGGAGCAGTCCACTCGGATGCAATAGTCACAACATACAAGGTAAGATAAAATGTACAACACTCACGGATGAGTCTGAGATGAGTGCAATGGTTGTTACAGCAAGGTTCATGTGAAAGGTCTGTCTGATGTCTGGCAGAGTAATCGACATGGACAGGACAACATTAACAGCATATACAACACATTTCCATTAGTAGATTATGCATTACAACAAATGAATCAGTTCATATGTAGAACGCATGGTTAAAAGCAACATGCATTACAAGTGTTAAAGATCATTCTTACAACAAATACAATACGTGTGAAAATGTTTTGGCATGTTGACAGGATTCTGAACTAAGCGAAAGTTCCAAGACACATCGTTACACCATACATCACTAACCCCATTAGTGGGGCGTTGGAGCCACTACTTACTCCTCAAATAAAATATTACAGACTCTCTTGGCTATGTGGGAGGAGCTGAGGTGAAAAAGTCCTTTCATGTACAAATGAGAGGGGTATTTATAGCCAAGGGTGAAATTGACCCTTGTGGATGTTCGACTACCCTCATGACCGTTCGACTTTAATGACTTTCTGACTTACATGACTCTATGTTCAACAAGTGGGTCTCTTGGACTTCCACGTTACATCACATTGACCGAAAATAAGCCAATAGTGGAGATGTGGGTAACATGGCTCATGACTTGACTCAACATGACTTGACAAGACAATGTTGGTACATTCGTGCTGCTGCTGGAGTGCATGTTGAGCTACAATCCTGCTAAGTGATGGATGTCTTCATGGTGTATCATAGATTCACATTCGCATGGCGAAGTGCACAGAGTCTTCAATGGTCCTTGGTTCGCTTGATGAAGATCTAGCATGTTTTTCCTTGCTTTCATGTTGGAAGGCTTGACAGGCTCACTTATTCGCAAAGGTGCATGTTCGTCACGTTCATCCGCTTCACATGCTTCATTTGTTCATCCATTGGTGAACCTGTCCATCTGTATGTTCTCCCTTTGTTCATCCCATTTATCGTCTTGACATGTTTGTGGGTGTACCTATACTTGTAGTCACTCATGATGAGACAACATCAAATCCAAAACCTCCTAGTCTACCATGACACATGATCATTCGGATGCGGGTGACTGGGAGAGGAAGCAGGGCTGTGATGTAGGATGATGGATCTGGGCAGCTTCTGATGAAAAATGTGTAATAGTCACTGAGAGATGGAAACAGGTGATTTGGGTCGACAGTGACTGATTGCAAGGTCTAGCTCAACTGGGAGGAAAAATTGTGCAAATTTTGGGAGGAACAATCCGGGCTGCTGGAAGGCAAGGTAGGCATGCTCTGTGGATTTTTCAGAATGAACAGTCAGCAGTGGCTAGACAACCAAGTTTGTGCAATTTTCTAGAGGAATGGGGCGGGCTACATGAGGGGTTAGTAGGCAGGGATTGCGCAAATTTTCTGGGGAACTACCCAGGAGATTGGAAGCCAGATTTATGCAATTCCCAGAGAGAACTTACAGTTGTCTACTGGGGTCATTGGTAGCCAGACTTCCATAATTCCTATAGGGAACTACCAGTTGGCTGTTGGGGTCATTAGTAGCCAAAATTTCACAATTTCTAGAGGGAACTACCATTTGGCTGCTTAGTCACTAGCAGCGAAAACTGCATAATTCCTGGAGGGAACATGCAGTTTGTTGCTGGGAGTTGCTAGTTGGCAAATTTGAATTAAGGTTGGGAGGCCGACTTGTTGATCATCTCTACGCAATTTCAGAGTTGAGTTGATTGATGGGTAACAGGAGGCCTACTCATGACCACTGCGATATTTTTGAGATGAATAACCAGTCGACTGTCTGGGTGGACAGCATGAGTGTTGATTGAATTACTTGCAGGGAGCATAGCTTGAAGGAAGTAGCTTGGTGCTTCTACGATGTTCTAGTTGACAGTTGATCGAGTTGAAAGTAGGGTGATGGTCTGATTGTCAGTGAGGAGTCTGGTCGTCAGAACTTCAGCAAAAATGACTAAGTGTGTGAACAGTCAAAAGATGAATAGGTGATCATATAAACACACACTTGCATGACTTGAAGATGAAATGACCAAACCATCTGAACACACATGTTCAACATGACTGACCAATAGTGCAAGTGACAATCACGACACTCATGATTAATTGTTCATGATCGAGATGATGCTTGCATGACAGTGCATATGACTCCGTGTGTGAGTGTGACAGATGACTTCACGGCAAACACAAAAAACACATACGAAGCAAAGACTTTGAGAATAACCACAAAACGGTCGCAAGCATGACTTAGACATAAACATACAGAGACTTGAGTGCAATAAACAAGCAGGGTGAATGTAAAGACTCACATGAGCTCACTTGATGAGTGTGTGCAGTCATCAAGTGAAACTGTCCAAGGGAGGCTCCAAAATTAGTGCAGGCCAAAATTTTTGAGGGTGGTTGTAGCCGCTACAACACTTGGCGACACACTGGTAGAACTCCAGCTTCTCTTTTTCGGTTCATTGCTAGAACGGGGCCTTGGTATTTCAGGAATTATTGAATTGTTGTGCATGTTACTTCAGTTTCCCCACTTATCCCATGGACATACATGGTTCACCCTTTTCCAACTGATGAGCCTCATAATTAGGTAATTATATGGGCTTTAATTCACCTCCTAGCTTAGTCAAACCAACTTTTCGCACAACTTATTACGTGTTTTTTATTATATTTTGTTTATGAGATGAGTTAGAGTTGGATATTATATCTAGTGGACTAATAAGCATTGAATGCATGATTGAAGGAGGAAATCAAAGAATTTTTGCAAATACTAAGGTTAAAACTTGAATGGGACAAGGGAGAGGGATTGTAGGAGGTAAATCCTCCTCATTTACTTATCCCCCATTCAAATATTCCTCCATCCATCACACCAGTTCGGAGTGCAAGCAGCCAAGCCATGAGGATTAGAAGGCAGTCGAGCAAGTGAGAGACAAAGAGCTAGTTTATCTTGAGTTCGGGAGCCGAGCCTCCCTGATTTTAAGGAAGTCATTGGGGACTTCAGTTGTATAAGTAGAGAGGCCTAGAGCCTCATTAGGATTCATTTTTTTTGTAAAACTCTAAGCTATTTTTGAGCTCCAGACTTGTGAAATTTTTATTGATGTAATTTTCTATTTTGGTAATAAGAATGAGTTTTGTTTTGAGCCAGCAATGAGTTAACTTAGAGGGTTGAAGCTCTTGGGTTAGGGCCCAACCCTATCAGCCAAGGCTCCTCTTTCTTTTATATGTATGTTTAGTTTAGTTTCATAGCTTCATTGTTAATTTGCTTTTAGATGCATTTCCATTGCAAGTAGTGTAGATTGGATTGGTTGTTTATTAGTTTTCTTCCATTTGTGCCTTACTTCAGTAGCAGGTTAGCAGGGATAAAAGGAGAACCACAAGGTTTTCAGTAGGTATCTCGGCCTCACTTCCTCCCTCTGGGATCATGACTTGAGGAATGGACCCTTATGCAGCCCCAAAAACACATATTTCTATTTCTTTTATAATATTTGGAGTTTGCTTTCTTTAAATTAGCACTTGATCAGTTTTGTAAAGTAGGACTTCATTGTCATATTTTTCACCTTCATTTTTGTAGTAGATCTCATCCATGCTTTCATTCCTTTCAACAACTTTCCTCATGCATAATGTAGGCAGTTAGTTCATTAATTTTTCTTTTCTAGTTTATGAGAATGTTTCTTGTTTATATAGCTTTTTGGAAAATATACATGTTTTGTGGAGAGTAGGTACTTCAAGAGTGAAAAAGACTTCATAGCTAGCCACCACATTCCACTTCATCCACCACAATCATTCCTTATTTCACCATTTCCTTCACTAGTTTTCATCATTTTTCATATAAATTCTTCTAGGCACATTGAGCAAATCCAACCATCCAAAATATTTGTTGTTGATTTATGAGTGATCCTAGACCTTTCCTCACTTCATTCCATCCATCTACCACCTTATCTAATCCTTCCATCACCTCCAACACCTTCCATTTTGCTCTCGGTTGTATCTTGTAGGTTTATAGGGAATCCTGTAGGTTTCTGGTACATCCTGTAGGTTTTCTTGAAATGGCCTGTTTTGAGGCCGAATTCAGGGAAAACCTCTAGGAAGTCACCAAAAGCCTCCCAAGGGTCTCCCACACCATCCAACCATCTCCTAACCCTTCCATCCATCCTCCAACATTCTTAATTCACCTGCCACATCAGCAAAAGAAATTATTTTGCATACTTGATTTTGCATGAAAAGACAAAAAAAACAAAAAATAGTTTTATTTTAGTCCCTTTACTTGCACATTTGTGATGTTTGATGCTTCTTACTTCTATAATTAGATAGTATCATTTTCTTCATGTTAATTTAGCATTTTTGCAAAGCATAGTTTCTTAGAAATTAATTAGGAAATGGTGTGATTTAGCATTGGATTTCGGTCTTCTCCATTATTGCAGTAGAGTAGCTCTCTCTTACAGTAGATTTACCTTTCTTCCATCAAGAAATCAAGCTTCTTCTAACTCCATAGAAGTATGTCTTGAAAACCCCAGTGGTGTCTCACCAATGGAACAGTGACAACAGGCAAAACCATCACTTTTACTTGTGTATACAACACTGTCACTCCAAGTTTGTATGAACCCCGGGTTGATGAAGTAAACGTGGTAGCCCAAGAGTTGCAAAATTCTTGTTGCAATAATGGCTCTCATCACTTTTTGGCGTCGTTGTCGGGGAGATGTTTGAGTACAATGTGATTACTGGTTTCTTTTCTTCTATTTCTTGTCTCCAATATTCTGCCATTAGTTTATTTATGCAGATCATTCTAAATTTTCTACTTTCCTTTCCATTTTGCAAGAAAATATTTCAATTCAACAAGTAGTTTTTTTCATTCAGTCATAAGTTTTCATTCAATCAGCAATTTTAATTTTGCAAAGTAATTTCCAAATTTGAAAAAAAACACAAAACCAAACCAAAAACATTTCCTTTCATGCCTCATAGGAATAGGGATAACTTAGAGAAAGTTTTGCCAAATATGCCCATTGCATCAAACAACCAACCTTCCCTCTTCTTCAGTGGCTGTGAACTGGAGGAACCCCTAGGTGAGCAACTTGACATATTTGAAGAACCTACAGGGGAAGAAGAGGAAGAAGAACCCATTCCTACTGAACCAATGTATGAAAACATAAATGACAGAGGGAATAGAGAGAGAGTTGAGGGTGCCTTCCCCATCGGGGAAACCAATGGGGACACTAAGATGAAAAATATCAGCCCCTCTTCCCTACCTCATTTCCATGGCTTGACCATGAAGACCTCAACACTTTCCTATTTGAGTTTTTTATTATATGCCAAACTTATGACTATACAAATGATGAGCAGAAGTTAAAACTATTTCCATCTACCCTCAAGGATGCCACATTGTGCTGGTTCATGGGTTTACCTTGGGATAGCATCACAACTTGGACTCAGATGTAGCAAGCCTTTAACAACAAGTATTGAGACTACTGTCAGTCAAAGGATACTAAAGAAGAAATTTTTAGGATGACCATAGGAAATGATGAATCCCTAGAGGATTACAAAGAAAGATTCTAGCTTAGTTACAAAAGGGGCCAGTGCACACTTGACCCTGAGTCACTAAAGCTGCTCTTGCTTAGGGCAGTAAGGGAAGATCTTCTAGATACCCTACACTTGTTAGCAAGAGGAGATATCTAATAATTACCCTATGAGGATATCAAGGATGTCATTAGAAACCATTCTAGGGCAGCTAGGAAAAAGGGTACGGGTAGTCAACCTATGGTTAGTACATCCTCTTCCAACTCATCCATCAAGGGTGAAATTGGAATCATGCTAGAATATTTCAAAAGTGAGATGCTGCAAGACCTTGCCTTGCAAATGGACACTATGCACATTAAGAGAAAACAGGAGGAAACTGAGAGAGCCTTGGCCATTTTTTGTCCTAGATGCACCAAGAGGCATCCTACGAATGAATTTCCATTGAATTCTATTGAAATTTGCAGTCTGTGAAGAAAACCACTCCACAAACAAGTGTCCTTCTTTGCCTGGACTCAAAGCTATATATCAAGGAGATGAAGGGGTCATTGAGCAGCTCTGCTACATAAACCAAAGGAGACCTCATGGGCCTAGACCATACGAGCATGGCATGAAAGGGTCATCCCATGCATATTACAACCCAACCAAACCGCAAACATACCTTCTTGGGGACCCCCTCCTCATCCTTCCTAGTCTACACCCCTTCCTTGTTCCTTTACATCTCAGTATCACTCCCAGCTAGCCAGCCAGTCATTTCAACCATATTCTTCGCCACAACCTCAGTGGAATGCACCACCCTAGGGGTGGAGGCCCCAATACAATAATGCTCCAACTCTATTTACTCCACCACCTGCCCAACCAAAACTACTACACTCTACTCCACCTAAGAAACCCCAGATTCCTACCTAGCCAAATCCAAACCTGAACAATAAATAGGCTCAACAAGTATACAGTGGAGAGACATCATATCCAGCTTATGCTGTGGAAATCAAAGAGATTAACCTGAGATCTTGAAGATTTATCCCAAATAACCAACCACCACCTCCACTGAGGGAGGTTGAGGAAGAAAGAGAGGAAAGAATTCTTAAAGTGAATCCACCCTTTCTTGAGAGATTAACCCAACCACTCCAGCCTACCCCAGAAGAGACTGAACTTCTGGGAGAATTGAAAAATCTATGTGTAAATATTCCACTTCTTCAAGCAATAAAATATGTTCTTATTTACAATAAGTTGATTAAGGGGAAGTGATTCAAGCATCCATGGAGGCGAAGAAGGGATGCCCCTACCATTAATGTCATTGGAAAACTGTCCGACTTAATGGTGGGGCAGGTAATATGTCCAAAGTATTTGGACCCTGGAAGCCCTATAGTAGATGTGCACATCAATGGCACCATTGTCTAACACACTTTTATTGATCTTGGGGCTTCCATTAATGTGATGACCAAGGACACCATGCCCAAGCTCAACCTCCAAGGTTCATTGAAGAAGATCACAATAGTTCTGCAACTGGCAGATTGCTCCACAGTAACCCCCGAGGGGATTGTGGAGGATGTGATGGTCCCCATTGACTCTTGGAAGTACCTTGCAGATTTCCTAGTTCTCCAACCTAAGGCTAAGCTTATTGGTTACCCTCTCATCCTTAGGAGACCCTGGTTGGCCACTGCCAATTCTTACGTTAGTTGCAGAGATGGGAATATGACCACCAAGAATGGGCATATGTCCAAGTAGTTAGTCCTATACCCTCCTGCTCAGTCATCTCTAGAGCATGATTTACCTTTATGGTTGGAGGAGGAGGAAGAAGATTAAGTTTATTCCGCCTAACTTCATACTTTAGAAACAACCATGGGAGGAGGACAACAAGATGAAGATGATTTGATTGAACACCTACTCCAAAGTCCAACTCCTAGTAAATTTCCCTTAGACGATGTAGTAAAGGAAACCCAAAAAAATCATCCAATTGACCTATGCTTGGCTGATTCCAACCCCCTCCATGTCAAAACCATAGAATTTGTCCCTGAGAGAACCTTGAAAATCAATCCATCTCTTTTTTCTCTCCAAGAAGAGAAGTTATGCAACATGCTAAAGGAACATCTAGAAGCCTTCACTTGGAGTTACAAAGAAATGAAGGGAGTACACCCCTTAGTGTTTACTCACCATTTATACATCAAAGAGGGTTGCAAGCCATTCTGGCAGCCCCAAAGGAGGATGAATCTAGCTCCTAAAGATATAGTCAAAGAAGAACTGCAAAAACTGCTAGATGCAGGATTCATTTACCATATCTCCGACAGTGAGTGGGTCTCTCCTTTGGTGTTAGTTCCAAAGAGAAATGGTAGGTGGATTATTTATGTCGATTACAGGGAGTTGAATAAAGCCACAAAGAAGGACCATTTCCTTCTACCCTTCATTGACCAAGTGTTAGATGGCCTGGCAGGGAAAAAGTTTTTCTTTTTCCTAGATGGATTCAACAGGCACAACCAAATCCAGATCAGCCTGGAAGACCATGATAAAACCACCTTCACTTGTCCTTGGGGTACTTTTTCCTATAAGGTCCTTCCTTTTAGCCTATGTAATGCTCCTGCCACTTTCTAGAGAGCAGTCCTGAGTATTTTCACCTAAGCTATTCCATGATGCGGTGGAAATTTATATGGATGATTTTACACCTTATGGTTGTGATTTTCAAGAGGCTCTGTCCAACCTAGGAAAAGCACTGCACAAATGCATTGAAATGAACCTCTCTCTTAATCTCAAAAAATGTGAATTCTTGATGACTACAGGGACCATGCTAGTTAATTCAATATCTCAACAAGGACTGCAGGTGGACCCAAACAAAATAGCTATCATCCAAAGGGTCCCACCTCCTCAAAAGTAGAGAGATGTCAGAAGTTTTCTAGGGTTAGCTGGATACTGCCGAAGGTTCATAAAGGACTTCAGCAAGTTGGCCTCTCCTTTATTTGGTTTTTTGGCCAAGGACTTTGAGTTTATATGGTTAAAAGTTGTCAAGAGGTCTTAGACACCCTAAAAGACAAGTTAACCACTACATCGATTCTCCGAGGCCCAAATTGGGCCCTTCCCTTTCATATTCATGTTGATGCCTCACACAAAGCCATAGGAGTAGCCTTAGGTCAGATAGATGAAAAATTGCCTTATGATATCTACTTTATCAGTAAGAATCTGTCAAAGGTTGAACTAAATTACACAGTGACCGAAAAGGAACTCCTAGCTGTTGTGCATTCATTGAACAAATTTAGGCATTATATTACAAGCTATCAAACATTTGTGCATACTAACCATGCTACAATCAAATATTTAATGAATAAACCAGATGTGAATGCTCAGATTATAAGATGGTTACTTTTATTACAGCAGTTTGATCTAACTATTGTTGATAAGCTTGGTAAGGAAAATGTTGTTGCAGACTTTTTATCCAGATTAAATTTTCCTGCAGGTGAAGAAGGAATGGTTGATGACTAGTTACCGGATGAGCACTTATTTTCTATTTCAGTTCTCTCTCCATGGTTTGCTAATATAGCAAACTATTTGGTATCAGCACAGTTCCCACTGAACTTGTCCTCCAAAGAGAAAAGCAAGATAGTAAGGAAGAGTGTCCCCTTCACTTGGATTGGGGGCAATCTCTTCAAACTTGGCCCAGATCAAATCTTGAGAAGGTGTGTTAGGGAGGATGAAGTCTTTGAAATCCTTCTGACCTGTCATGATGGGCCTTGTGGAGGTCACTTTGAAGCAAAGAGGACAACATTTAAAGTGTTACAAGTAGGCTATTATTGGCCCACTCTTCATTAGGATGTGAAAAGATATACTAGTCAGTGTGAGCAGTGCCAAAGGATGGGAATGCCTACTCCAAAAATTGAAATGACTCTACAACCTCAAGTGACTTTTGAGTTTTTTGACAAGTGGGGAATGGACTTCATTGGGCCTATTGACCCTCCTTCCAAGCAAAAATAGTACATCATTGTGTGCACTGACTATTTGACTAAGTGGGCTAAAACCAAGGCAATTAAGGCAGCAACAGAGGAGAAGGTATATGAATTCCTAAGGGAGAATGTATTCTACAAATTTGGGTACCCTAGAGAGCTGGTCATAGACCAAGGAAACCAGTTTACCTCCAACATGATTGAAGACTTGCTCAGCTAGCACAAGATCAAGCATAGAACCTCCACTCCCTATCATCCACAAGCTAATGGGCAAGTTGAGGTGACCAATAGAGTGTGGGAGGGCATATTTACCAAAGTAGTAAGAAACATTAGGAATGATTGGGAAGATATACTAGTTGAGGTCACCTGGGCCTATGATTTGGTCTACGGGAAAAAGGCCTTGTTGTCCATTAAATTTGTGTATAACACATTAAGGATGGCAACCCAACTAGATCTAGATTTCAACAGTGCACAAAAAGAGAGATTGTTCTAGTTGAATGGTTTGGATGAGTTCAGAATGTAGGCCCTCCTACAAAAAGAGGTAATTAAACTTCAGAGGAAGATCTGGCATGATAAGAACATCAAGGAAAAGAAATTTCAAGAAGGTGATTGGGCTTTGTTATATGATTCTAGCTATAAAGCCTTCAAGGGCAAGTTAAGTACAATATGGCTAGGACCTTATGTTGTAGAAAGATGCCATGATAATGGTTTAGTGCAGATAAGAACCATAGATGAAGAGGCCATTCCTTTACTTGTTAATGGACACCGATTGAAAATTTACGAGAGACCTTTGTCAAAACAAGAGTTCATTAATGATATCAATAAAACAATGACGATAGTGGAGCAAGTTTCAACTCTTGCCTCATCAAATCAATGAGAGAAAAAATAATAAAAAATCAAGGACTCAGGTGAAAACCTCCATGAGGCACTTGAGTCCCACTATTGGGTTGAAAACCTCTTGGGGTGGCTCAATGGTGTCAATATAAAAAAAGAGAGAATAAATGAGAATAAAAAGATCCCTGGGTGAAAACCTCTCTTGAGGCACCGAGGGAAAACAACTAGGATGAAAACTTCTCAGAGGCAGCCTAGATGTTTTCCAAATAAAAAGGAGAAAAATCATGAAAATTTCTATTTTTGCAAGTTAGCAAGAAGGACGATTAGAGAGCAAAGGAGGATCACCAAGAGACCTATTTCACTCACATTTATTTTTTCCACTCATTTTCCTTCATCACTCTACCATTTTTGTCATTTTTTCCACTCTTTTCCTTCAGTTTACAAGGGGATTATGTTTTCTATAGGATCCCTTGTAAACCTACAGGATCCCCTGAAAACCTACAGGATGATGCTGTAGGAATCACAGTGACCAAGATATCCTATAGGAAGCGACCCTAAAGGAAAAAATGACCTGCTATGTCAATCAAATAGCACCTCCTTCATCATCATTCCATCACCATACCTTACCCACCATCATCACCCTTGCATTCACCCTTAAAAACAAAATCAGTTAAAAAAAAATGACAGTCTTCGAAAAAATGGGAAACATGGAGCAATAGAGAGCATCACCTAAGTATTCCTTATTCTCCACACTCCCAGTTCCTCTCTCCGGACATGTTACCATCCTCACAACCCCAGAAAAGAATATGATTAAGAGTTCTGAGGGAGAAGCAGCTAGAGGACATCATGTAGGAAATCCTGTAGCAGCCTATCCAACAAAATACAAATCATAAGAGCAACAAGCCTCCATCATGATGATCCAAGGGAAGAAGGAGCTCTAGAGTAGTTGCAGCACCACCATCTTCAACAACAGGTACTTGCACAAACAAAGGGATCATCAAAAAACAACAAGAAAGGGAATAAGAATAGCATGCATCCAATACACACAATAAGCACCTCTGGTCTTCAACCACTGCAACGAGGTATTGGCACCATAGGTAAGTAACCCTCTTGCTCTCTCATATGCATCATGTAGTAAAAAAAATTTAAAGGTTACAAGGAAGTTGTTTTATAAACGAAAAGGTGGCCAGTTAACTTGGCCACCTTCGCATAGTCAACAAAGACAAAATAGGGTGTCCTCTCACATGTGGCAACAGTCAACTCAAAAACAGAGAAGGAGAAGGACAAAATTAGTTAAATCTATGGATGCATAAGGTGGGAGCTGAATATGAGTGGGGAGTGATGAGGCGGCAGTGGGGACCAACAGTCCAAAAATGGAAACGTACCTCGGCTGCCAGCACACCACCTCACCCCAAATGACCATAAGAGGAAATAATCATCGTCCCCATGCATTCATGCATTCACTTCCTCGAGGCTTGCTCTCACAGGTCGCTCTCATACCCAGGAAACCTACCGAAAGAAAAAATCCATTGTTTTACTGCATAGGAATTCCTATAGGATTGCATAGGAATTCCTACAGGATCGTGCACAGGAATTCCTACAGGATACACAGAGACAGTCTATAGGATAGGCCGAGAGGAGTTTCAGAGGGGAAATCTTGGGGGTTGACCACAACGAAAATTATGAAGAGGTAGGCTCTGTAATTACATTCCTCTTTCCAAGTAAATTGATTAAAAAAATCCTCTAGTTTGAGTGAATTTGGCAGTTGTGCAAGAGAATTGTCCACATAGTCATCTCAGTTTTTTTACTTCTGTATTTGAAAATTGTATCAACCATCTCATCTCCTCAAAACCTCACCAACCAAGATGATAGGAGGGTTTAATAAGAGGGATCCTATAAACACTATGAGAATCCAACAACACCCTCAGGTACTAGAAATCTTCACAAGGCATAATTGGATGGGGTTTTTCAAGAAATTCAGGGGGTATGATGATGAGGTGGCCCGGGATTTTTCTCTCTCCCTCATTCCACACACTAGAGTCCATGCCACTATTGTGGTAAGAGGCCTCTCCATAGAACTCACCCTTGAACTCATCATTAGAGTTACCATACTTTCCCTAGGATCATGGAAGAAGGAAGACAAAGGAGATAGCCAGGTTGCCAAAAGGAAATTCTTTTTAGAAGGTGAGGAACCCACTAAAGAAAAAAATAGAGTAAGGAGAGAAAGTCTGCCATATCCCTGGAATGCGGTAAGCTACCAACTGATCAAATACATTTCATGTGAGGGTAGGTATAGTGTCATCTATGGCTATCATTTTAGGCTTCTTGAAGAATTGAGATTTGGAGCAGAAACACCCCTTTACCACAAGCTCAACATACCATACTTCCTACTACAACCACTAATAGACTCAAGCATCAAAGTGAAGGAGGGAAATTCCCAACAGTTAGCTCACTATGGGTTAATTAGAATCCCTATATAATATTCCCTCCAAAACCTTATAATTCCTATACAATGGTCAGTTTTCAGAGTCATGCAAGCAGAGGAAGACATCAAAGCTCTCACATAAGATGTTAGTCCTATTGTCAGTGAAGAGTAAGAGGAAGAGACTGAAGTAGAGGAAGAAGAAGTAGAGCAAGAAGAAGAAGAAACAGAAGGAGATGAAGATGAGATGGATGAAGAAGAAGAGGAGAAAGAGAAGGATGATGATGAAGAAACAGAGGAGGATGTTAAGGAGGAAACTGATAAAGATGATGAGATCTACAAGAGGAAGAAGAAAGGAAAGACATAGGTAAAGAAAGCAATGGAAAAGAGGGGGACGAAAACAAGGAGGAGTCACCTAGGGTGTCTCCAGAACCCACTAAGAGAGAGGCAACATCTACCCTCACTTCTCTTAGCACCCCCATCAATCAAAAAGGAAAAAGACAGAGGAAGACCCCCTTATATTTCAGGACAAGGAAAAGCACACGAATAAGGCAGGGGAAACCCCAAACACCAACCAAAATTCCGATTTTGATTGAAGATTCACTTAAAAAAAAGGAGAAAAATCCTTCCCCTAAGTCTCCTATCACCTATGTAAGAAGGCCTATGACTAGATCAACCTCCTCTAAGGGAAAAGCAATCCTACAGGATACACAGCAGAATCTATAGGAAGCAGAAGTAGTCCTACAGGATACTTTGCTGAACCTACAGGAGACACAAAAATTGGAAAAGGAGGTACGCCAAAAACGAGGAACTAAAGAAGAGGACCTAAGTCAAAAGAACCTAGCCCCCAACCTAACCTTCACCCCTACTAGAGGTTTAGTAAAGGAGGCAGGGTCATACCTCGAAAATTTTCTATTCCAATGTTCTTCGAACTTGAGAAGGAGAGAGCCAGAACTCACTGATGGATTCAGATCACCAAATCCAAGGGGGTGGAAGACATTAGGCACATGGAGGAGAAGCTCAAGGAGATGGCCAGAGAGCTAAGTAGCTTGAGAGACACAGAGGCCATAATGGAAAATCAGCTAGAGACAGAAAATGCATGGTTGAGAGGACAAATGCAAGAAAGAGAGAATTATTTGGCATGTATGGCCAGTCTCTCTTTGGAAGCAATCCAATGTGGGATGCCAGCTAAATCTTATGCTCTATACCTCAAGGAATAGTGGCTGCAGTTCCATATCAAGACCTTAGCACAGAGAGGCACCATGCCATTTCAGGATTATAGGCAGTTCATGGATCTTTGTGATCATAGCACACTAGAAGATAGGGCCAAGATGTCTGAGTTTTATTTGCACAACATGGCCTTAACAAACATGAATGTATGGACCCTAATTCCAATCTAGGAGATTTACAGTTGATGGCTTTGGCATCATGAATGAACCATGAGGAATCAAGGGCTGTAGAGATGAAAAAGATATTGGCAAGAGAGAAAATTGAACCTCTTATGATCAGAGTTGAACAATCAGATTCCATGGCCCTCATCAATACCCATAATTTGATTGCAAATGATCCTCAGCTTGCACCTAGATATCTTGCTACCCAAGAGCAAGAAATTTCACATTTTGAGGACATGTTCAAGTTGTTAGGGGATGATAACATACATGCTTGCCTAAGGAGATGGAACACATTTCCATATAGCTTAAAGATAAGAGAGTACCACTCTCCTCAAAGATTGAGTGAAGCACTAAACATGACACCCATGTACAAGAAATCTATGCAAAGGCTAAAAGTCAATTGGATTGGCTTGAAACTCAGTCAACCACTACTCTTAGGAATGCTAGAAGGAAGGAAGGAAGAAGTAGAAAAGAGGCACTGGGAGGAGGTAGAAAGGAAAGCAGGCTTCTATGAACAAGAAGAGGAAACCACAACAGAGGCATGGGATGTCAGTGAGGCCACTAGAGCTATGAAGGATATGGATATTGATTGAGTTGCTTAGAGGAGAGCAACACTTTCAATACGGGGTGATGATGAGCCTCATCATTGGGTAATTATATGGGACTTAATTCACCTCCTAGATTAGTCAAACCAACTTTTCTCACAACTTATTACATTTTTTTTATTATATTTTGTTTATGAGATGAGTTAGAGTTGGATATTATGCCTAATGGACTAATATTCATTGAATGCAGGATTGAAGGAGAAAATCAAGGAATTTGCAAATACTAAGGTTAAAACTCGAATGGGACAAGGGAGAGAGATTGTAGGAGGTAAATCCTCCTCATTTACGTATCCCCTATTTGAATATTCCTCCATCCATCACACCATCTGGGAGTGCAAGCAGCCCATCCATGAGGATTAGAAGGCAGTCAAGCAAGTGAGAGACAAAGAGCTAGTTTATCTCGAGTTCAGGAGCTGAGCCTCCCTAATTTTAATGAATTCGTTGGGGAATTCAGTTGTATAAGTAGAGAGGACTAGAGCCTCATTAGGATTCGATTTTTTTTGTAAAACTCTAAGATATTTTCGAGCTCCAAACTTGCAAAATTTTTATTGATGTAATTTTATGTTTTCATAATAAGAATGAGTTTTGTTTTGAGCCAGCATTGAGTTAACTCAGAGGGCTGAAGCTTTTGTGTTAGGGCCCAACCCTAGCAGCCAAGGCTCATCTTTCTTGTATATGTATGTTTAGTTTAGTTTCATAGCTTCATTGTTAATTTACTTTTATATGCATTTCCATTGCAAGTAGTGTAGATTGGATTGGTTTTTTATTAGTTTGCTTCCATTTGTGCCTTACTTCAGTATCAGGTTAGCATGGATAAAAGAAGAACCACAAGGTTTTTAGGAGGTGTCTTTTCCTCACTTCCTCTGGGATCATGACTTGAGGAACGGACCCTTGTGCAGCCTCAAAAACACAGATTTCTATTTCTTTTATAAGCTTTGGAGTTTTTTGTCTTTAAATTATCACTTGATTAGTTTTGCAAAGTAGGAATTCATTGTCATATTTTTCATCTTCATTTTTGTAGTAGATCTCATCCATGCTTTCATTCCTTTCAACAACTTTCTTCATGCATAATGTAGGCAGTTAGTTCATTAATTTTTCTTTTCTAGTTTATGAGAATGTTTCTTGTTTACATAGCTTTTTGGAAAATATACATGTTTTGTGTAGAGTAGGTACTCCAGGAGTAGACAAGGACTTCATAGCCAGCCACCACCTTCCACTTCATCCACCACAACCATTCCTTGTTTCAACATTGCCTTCACTAGTTTTCATCATTTTTCATAGAAATTCTTCCAAGCACATTGAGTGAATCCAACCATCCTTTATCTTTGCTATTGATTTCTGAGTGATCCTAGACCTTTCCTCACTTCATTCCACCCATCTATCACCTTCCCTAAGCCTTTCGTCACCTCCAACACATTCCACTTTTCTCTCAGCTGTATCCTGTAGGTTTACAGGGAATCCTGTAGGTTTCTAGTACATCCTGTAGGTTTTCCTGAAATGGTATGTTTTGAGGCCGAATTGAGGTAAAACCTCTAGGAAGTCATAAAAATCCTCCCAAGTGTCTCCCACACCATCCAACCATCCTCCAACATCCTTAATTCACCTGCCACATCACCGAAAGAAATTAGGTTGCATACTTTATTTTGCATGAAAAGACAAGAAAAACAAAAACAGATTTATTCCAGTCCCTTTACTTGCACATTAGTGATGTTTGATGCTTCTTACTTCTATACTTATATAGTAGCATTTGGTTCATGTTAATTTAGCATTTTTCCAAAGCATAGTTTCTTAGTAGTTAATTAGGAAATGGTGTGACTTATCATTGGATTTCGGTCTTCTCTATTATTGCAGTAGAGTAGCTCTCTCTTAGAGTAGATTTACCTTTCTTCCATCAAGAAATTTAGCTTCTTCTGACTCCATAGAAGCATGGCCTGAAAACCCTAGTGGTCTCTTGCCAATTGAACAATGACAATAGGCAGAACCATCACTTTTACTTGTGTATACAACACTATCACCTCCAAGTTTGTACGAACCTTGGGTTGATAAAGTAAAGTTGGTAGTCGAGGAGTTGCAACATTATTGCTGCAATACCGATGCTTATCACCAATTCAGTCAAACACAATCAAAATTTCATCATAGATCTCAGTGTTTCGAATCTGGGAAGGGTAGTTTAGTTCACGAGTTGAACATTTTTAGAGTATAATTCTTCATCTCTGGTGTTTCTCCACTAGCAGCAGGCCTGGACAGTACCCCGACGGAGTCACGTAGGAACACACACATTTCTCCACTGCCAGTGAGCCTAGTCAGTACCCTGGTGGAGTTGCATGCTTCACCTCTCTGTGCAGGAAGCATTTCTCTCCTTTCTCCTTGTATTTTTTGTTTAAGAGAACTGTGCATAGGCACTTATTTATTTTTGGGGTAGAAGAGGGATCCCAACTTATTGAGAGCAGAAGAGGTTGTTCCTTCAGAGAAGCATGTAAGACCTCTGACATAGGTTTTCTCATTTAGATTTTTCCCCTTCTCCGTTTCTACTAATTGGATTAGCTTCAACACATAGAGCAGAAGTCTGAGTACAGGCATGGGGCTTCCCAGTGTGGACACAGGTTCATGGTTGGACCAAATCTTCCCTTACATATGGTTTGTATTTTCCATGAGGAATTCATTGGCTGAAGGTTGTAACCAAGCGCAGAGAAAATGGACACAAGACTAGCCAAGTGTTGTAGTGTCACAAGTCTCTTCACATTTTAGCCACATACTCTATTCAAAAGGCATAATGTAGTAGCTGGCAGCACTTATTTCTGGAAACAAAAATAGTAATATATCAAACAAACAAAATGGACGTGAACAAAAATAATAATCATAATAAGACAAAGCAAAAGCAAATATAATAAGAAAAACAAACCGAATGAAAAAAATAAGCAACAAATAGACTATGTACATGGCATGGACGCAGCTTGACCTATTGGAAATAATGCTTGAGATCTTGGTTGTTGACGGGAAGGCTGTCAATCCTCCCGTTGAGTGATCACAGACGATACATGTGTGGGTCAAGATCCTTGTGAACTGTGTATGGGCCAATCCACAAGGACTAGAACATTGTGTGTTTGCCTTTGTCTTCATGGGGTTTATCCCATTTTAGAACTAAGTCATCCACATCAAGGCTCACTTTCCCTGCAAACTTCTTATCAAACCACCTCTTGATATGGTTCTGGTGGAGTATGAATTTTTCTTTTTCTTTCATCCTGTCTTCCTGGAGCTTACGGAGAGCATCAATCCTACACCGAACTAGATGGCAAGGCTTGCCTTGGGATTCCTGGGAAATATGAAAAGCAGGCAAATAGATATTTGGTGGGAGGATGGATTCTTTACCATAAACCAGGAAGTATGGTGAGGTGTTCAAAGAGGGCTTAGGTGTTACACGGTCAGCCCATAGTGCATTCGTCAGGGTGGTATGCCAGTTACGCTATTCAAAGAAAATGATCTTCTTGATTATACGGATGAGGTTTTTATTTGTAGACTCTGCTAGACTGTTTCCTTGTGGATAGTAATTCGATGAATGCTTTAACACAATACCATTATGTAATGCAAATTCATAGAGTTTTAAAGATGAAAAATAAGTTGCATTATAAAAAAAAAAGTGATACCAGAATGGTGAAGCGTGAGATGATATTCTATTGGAGGAAGTTGATGACCTCTTGGTCGTTCACTTGTTTGAGCGGAACTTCCTCTATCCACTGCGTAAAGTAGTCAGTTGCTATTAGGATATAGTGGTGTTGCTTTGACGAATGAGGGAAAATTTCCCCAATAATGTCCAGGCCCCACTGTTGGAATGGTTCAGTCACTACAACATGGTGTATTAGGGCTGTTGATCTTCATGTTCTGCCGGTGCATCGCTGACAGACCAGGCATTTGTGGGCATAGGCATGCGCATCCTTGAATAATGTGGGCTAGTAAAAATTGGCTCGCATAACCTTGTGTGCCGTGGTATTTCCTGCAAAGTGACCCCCGACAGGTCCGTCATGCAGATCTTGAAGTACCTTCTCTGATTACTGTGCTTCCAAGCACTTTAGCAAAACTCTATTGCTGTGCTTTCTATAAAGCACTCTGTGCTCTGATTGATATGCTAAGGCTTTCAGGTGCAATTCCTGTTTTTTCTAATAGAAAAGTGGGAGGGAACAATGCCATTCTCAAGGTACTGGCATACATCTACATAGCAAGAGGTTTCATTTTCCATGGGGTTTAATCACCTTATTTCATACTTTTCAATCTCTTGCTCCTAACTGGCGAGCTCTTCGTTCTTCGGAGCGTGTACTGATTCAGCTGGAAGTCCGCAGAGTCCATGTCCTTTGGTTGTGTGTACTGGCTTGATTTCAATATCATATTCTTGTAAACCTATGATCCAGTTCACACGTCATTCTCCTAGCTCTTGTTGTACTAGCAATGTACAAATTGTTGGGTGGGGAACAAAGACTATGCAGTGGTTCTTCAATAAATAGGGCCTGAAGTGTTTCACCACTTGTAAACTGCATAAGCATGTTTGTCAATGGTGGGGTAGTTAAGCTCTGGTCCTCGCATTCTTGCACTCATGAAAGATATGGGACATTCATCATTAGCCTCATATTTCTGAGTGAGTACTACACCTAGTGAGTTATTGGAAGTGAAGGTGTATAGCAGGAAATATTTTTTGAAATCTAGGCTGTAAAATGCAGGTGCTTCAATGATGGATTTCTTAATCTGGGCAAATGCATTCTTTTCTTTCTTGCCCCAAGTGTACACTACATCTTTCTTAATCATGTCTTGCATGGGCTTGACTATTTGTGCATAATCCGAGATGAATTTCCAGAGGAAGTTTATCTTTCCCAAGAAGGACTGCATAGCTTTCTTGTTGACTGGGTGAGGAATCTGCGTGATAGCTTAGACTCAGTATAGATCCATCTTGATCCTGCTCTTGGCAAAAATGTGACCAAGGAAGTTCCCCTTTGACACGACGAATATTCTCTTCTTGGGATTCAAGGAAATCCCGTATCTTTGGCATTGCTCAAAATTTTTCTTAAGATGGCATATATGGTCTTCTCGTCTTCTTGAGAACACAGTCATATAATCGAGGTATACCACCATGCTCTACCTAATGAGTCCACGAAAGGCAATGTCCATAGCACACTGAAATTTTGCGCCTACATTTACAAGCCTAAATGGCATTTATCTATATGCAAATGTACCCCACTTGGTACAAAATGTAGTTTTGAGTCTGTCAGGTTCTGCTACTAGAACTTAATTGTATCGTAAAAAAATCTCAAGGAGAGAGAACATTTGTGCCCCAGATACTATTTACAAAATATGGTCCATAGGCGACACGAGGTAGTTGTCTTTGTCCAAGGCGTGGTTAACGTTCCGGAAATTGACACACAAGCGGATTTCCCCTGAATTCTTTCACACAGGCACATGGTTGGAGACCCAAGTGGAATGATGAACTTTATATATGATCTGTGCATCCAACAATTTAGTAAGCTCTTTCTGTATGAGGGGTTCAAGTGATGGATGTACTTTTCTCAGCTTTTATTGATATGGCTTGACCCCTTCCTTGATTGGGATGATATGTTGGATGATTCGTGTGTCATAAGTTTTCAAGTCATCATACGTCCACGCGAACACATCTCGGTACTGTTTGAACAAGCAGATGAAGGCTTGTCGCTCTTGCTGTGTACAACATGTGCCAAGATTAACAAACTTTGGATCCTTTTATGTTCCTAGGTTTATCGGTTCATGCCTCATGGTGGACCTATGGGCCTTGCTGTTCCTTGGCCCTTGGAACCGCTCTTGCAAGTCATATAGTTTTTCTAGTGATACCACACCTTTTGTGATAATGTGGCCTTTCATGTCACCATCTCTTGTTTACTGATAGCGCTCGTGCTCATCATTGTTTATTGTTGCATCTTTGAAAACATCAACGTTGGCCATAAAATGTAGTATCTGTTGATCATCATTAAACACACATAAGTTAGTTAAGTTGCCCGGGATAGACGGTTTGTACAAAATTTTAATAGTGATTTTATCCCTAATTGGTGACATTCTTGATGCTGCATTTGCTAGTGCATTGGCAACTGCATTACGCATACGTGGCACATAAATGATATTAAATGATTGGAAGTTTGGGATTACTTGCCATACATCTTCTTGGTAATTTTTTAGATGTGGTGATAAATAGTGAATGGTGTCACGTACCTGCCGTACCACTATATATGAGTCACCTACAACTTTAAACATGACCACTTTGAGGCTGATGGCCTTCTGCAATCCCAACACGAGTCCTTCATATTCTGCTACATTGTTTGTGCACTCAAACTCAAAGCGGCTTGACACCAGATGCTTCTTGTTACAAGGGTTGATCAGAACACACCCAACTCTTGAGACGTCCTATGTATTTGATCTGTTAAAGTACAAAGTCCACAACCCATCTATACGCAGACTACTTGATGTGCTAGTACTGCTGCTACTGCTGTCGCTGCTACTACTACTACTATTGATACAATGTGTTGTAAAAGTTCCATTACCATTAGTTGGGCAAGGAAGGAGTCCCAACTATGTGCCTAGTGGGGTTGGAGCTGGCCGTGCAGGATAACACCCCAATATTGTCTCAAGGAGGCAATTGCTGAACATGAGTTCTACGAGGGCCAATGGTTCATTCTTGCCATTGATGGGAATGAAATTATGTTGCATGTACCTCTCAGATTCTACCCAGATTTGGTTGCACTTGCCCTTATACGGAATCCACATATGAGACCAATCTGTAGCGAAATATCCATCTAGCCTGCTAGACTAGTCTTTGCTGAGTAATAAACCATATGCTTATGGTATGTCCACAACAACTATGTTGATGCATTGGTGGACTCGACTGTCATGGGATAGTCAAATGTTCACATCGCGCAATTCACCAATGGCTGGTATCAGTCTTCGATCAAGTTGGATGATTCACGCAGATGTCTCGCTCCATTGTGCATTGATCTTGTTAGCAATGGAGAGTGGCATGACGTTGGCTGTCACGCCAGAATCAAACAAGAAGTTGTGAACATTGTAGTTAAAAATTTGAAATTAAAGTAAGAATGGAGGGAAACTTGAGATTTCTTCTTCCATCTGGAGTGTATTTAGCACTGTGGAAAATTATCTGGGATGTGTGCTTGCTCCATGGCTGGTAGAGGCTGCACTATTTGCTATTGTTTGTCCCAAAGCACGCAACAAGATATCTCGCTGACTTTGGATCTTAGCCAACTTGAACAAGCTAATGTTCGCTTGAGTTTTCTTCATGTCATCAATAATGTTATAGTCCAGAGGTGGTTGACTCACCAAGGTGTCCGGGGTGGAACGGATGTTTGTGTTTTCTGGCGGAGTGTTTCGCAACTTGTTGCTCATGGATGTACTCTTATCCGCCACTGTCTTCCTAGACTTTCTTTGTGTTTGTTGCTTTGAGGAAGCTGGTGGGTCAGTCTTCCTTATCAGCAATCTGACCTTTTCTTGCATCTCCTTTAGTGTGGGGGGAGCCCCTTTGCTTCTAAGACTGTAATGGTCAATTTGTTTCTGGGGCTACTTGTCGGTGTTCATCTTTGCCATTGTTTGTGAGCACTGATATGTGTTCACCACATGCTCAGAGCTTGATGGTTCATTAGGTGCAACCTCTTCATCATTGTATGTGTCTTTCGGTTGCTCCTGCATATTTCTTCCCGCCCCGAGTGTACGACTATAAAAATTATTTGTGAGTTGCTTCCAGCCCAGACAAGAGTTCTCAGGATGATTTTATTTGTGGAAAGAACAGAATTTTGGGTCTGCACATCATTTGAGTTGGAACACAGACTTCTACATAGTTTTTGGAACGAACTGGCTACTACTTGATGCATTGCTTACATGTCTCTGCCTAGCTAGGCGATTGCTTGCAAATGTGTCTGATCCACGTTGTTTGAGTTTGAAAATTTCAGTGGATAAGCTCTTGATAATACGAGTGAGGGTCTCAATGTCTGTTGCTTCCTTGTCTCTACCCTTGATCGTTGTTTCTTGGGACTGCCTGCTCACATCCTTGGAGTCCTTGGTTGATTGATCATCCTTGATGACTCGAACTACACGCAGGTCTTTCTCAACACTGATAGCCTCTTCACAGTTTTCCAATAGTGTTGGTCTTGCAGCTTGCTTGATGAACTGTGCAATGTTGGTTGGCAATGCAGATGTGTAGTAATTAGTGGTGATGGAGTCATGAGGCTTAGTGTCTGCTGGGAACCTATTCAGTATTCGCGTAAACCTCTGATTGAAATCACTCACTTTCTCTTTTCCCTCCATCTTGAGGCTTCCCAATTCTTTGATTAGCATGGCTAGGGTCTTGTCATAAACAAACGTTTCAAGGAACATATGTTTGAAAGAACCCTATTTCTATATAGAGTTGGGTGGAAGCTTGTGATACTAAGTGATCTAGGAGGATCCATTTATTCAAATTGTATAGGTGTTCAATTGTTGTCATCATTGTTCAAAGTGTCGTCACTTTAGTTCAGCTTCGACAGTGTTGGTTATGATGAGGTTATGCAGGTAATTGTTGTAGGGAAAAGTATCCGATTCGGATGACCCTATCCCACTCTAAGGGTGATAGTACCTCAGCAACAACTGTAAAGAAAACTACTTAAGGTTTACTTCTTTATGAAAGCAAGAGAGAATGAAGAAATGCACTAACCGTTGCCTTGCGCTTAATGTCGAATCCAAACTCTTCTCTTTGCTGCTTGCTCCCAACTCCTTGCTCTTTTGCTGGCCCAGCTACAATGAGATCCTGCAAAATAACAAAGAAGGAAACTACAAGAAGCATGCAATCATAACTGATTCAAGGATTAGCATAAATCGAATATACAATTATCACAATACATCATTGAAACAAGTGCATATAGAAGAACCTCAATAGCTTTTATTAATGGAAGAAGTAAAGTTCTGAGAGTGTTACAACCATTGAAGGCCCCAATCCAGCAACACCTCCCAGCAGAAAGAATTTCTCCTCTTCACCTCCTTCAAGCAATCACCCAATAGTTCTATAGTGAAACCAACAACATATCATTACTTTGCACAAAATTCCAGCCCCCTGAGCTCATAGGAGAGAGCTCAATATATAGATGAATTGAGAAAGGATGAGTCAGCTTGCAACTGATGTGTAGCTGCCTTGTGTCCTCTCTCTCTTCAGTTGATCTTCAGTTCTTGAGTCCACTTGGAGAACCTTGCTTCCACTTGGAGAAACAGAGCCTCTGACTCATCACAAGGCGAAATCCCTGATCCAAGTGTCATTTTTGGAAGATTCCAGAGCAATGACTCAGTGTGCCACTTGTCCCATCTCGCTCAGCGCAGGTGGCCTTTGTCCTACCTGCTTTGCAACGCAGGTACACCATGGAGGAGTTGAGTTTCAGCGCAGAAGCCTAGTGGAGCACCTGCTTTGATTTCAGGATTGCTTGTTTTTGAGTGTTTTCAGGTGGAGAACTGATCTGAGAGTTGTTGGTTTGCTGACCTTGTTCCTCTAGGGGTAGGAACATCATGTTTAGGGACTTTGGATCCCTTGGATTATTGACAATTCATGCCTGATGCTGCAAGGCACAAAATTGTCTATAACAGATGCCCCCTAAAGTATGAGGTCGTTTATCGGGTGAAATGCTTTATTAGGAGGATCCGAAGTTCATTCAATCTGCTAAGAAGTGTCCTGTAATAAGATACAATACAATACATTATTTTTCATACTTTTTCATGATCTAGCTGAGGTGGGCATTCCCATGCTCAGGTTTATAAATTCATTTTGGTACATAGAACAGACGATCGTCTGATGGTAGACTGATAATTCTCTGCTGAAATTATCATCCTTTGAGAAGGATGATCATCTGCTGCAATGATGTACACATCAAATGTCTTTATATCCTGAATATATATCGCAGCCCGGATGGATGAAACTAGATCCGGGGTCTTCAATCTCTTCCGATCTTCACTCAATGTACAAGTCGATCCATGTGAGAATTTCTTGAAGTCGAACATGGAAAGACATCGCTTGATTACCGGTCAATGATGTAAACCGTTAACAAGCGCGAGAGGAATCACCGATAAGGATGATGACCCTCAAGGTACAGCAGTACAATTCACATGGTGGGAATAAAGGACTTGGCGTCGACCACCATGCAAAATCCTCTGGTCGAAGGTCATTGATGTATACCTGTCGCCGGAAGTGAGAAACTTGCCATTGAGGCATGCAAGCTTCAAAGTACTGAAGGGGTTGTTCCTAGATCAACTCCTTGGATAATGAGCTGATGTCGACAAGGAGCGATCCGTCAAAGGAGGGCCTTAATGAATCCCACATCATTGACACGGAACGGAGCTAGTGATTGTGATGAGGTGAAAACAAACTGTGATGTATGATTCAGGGTGGCGGTCATGAAATGGATGAAGGACAATGTATGGCAGTGGATGGGACATGGTTGACTCTTTGCAGGACAACATCTCTTGAACATATAACGACACTGATGTGATGGATCGGTAGCATTACCCCAACTGTGGATGGTGTGGCGAGGACCATGGTGATGAGACCGGTGAATGAAACAACCCAACCCGATGTGATACGGAGGACAAAGTGTCATGTTCAAGAGCGACTTGCTACCACTAAAGCTGTGAGGTTCTCCCAATTTTTCCCTAGTCATTGCTGACCAGTACCTCTTTATTTTTGTCAAGCTTGAGGAGGATAACATATGCTTGTTCTATAACCTGCCCTTCGGGCAAGCCCATCGCTATGTTTTAACGAGCCTAGCGATAGGGAAACTCGTTCTCGTCTAAAGACAAGTTTGTTGCTATTTAATGAATTTAACGAGTCTAACGACAAGGATAACTCGGTCCTTTTCATTTTTAGAGAGTCTGAAAAGGTACATAAAGTCAACTCCAGAATTCCTTTTTCGTCATCTAATCCCTTAAGTCCGAAAAAGTATAAAACAATACAGAAGGGATGAGTTTTCGGTACTTTTAACGAGCCGAACAAGACAAGCGCTCGATATTTTTGTGCAATAATCCCTCAGGTCCAAAAAGATTAAAATCTAGAGGAGGGATAGCTCTTCCGGTCGTTTAACGAGTTGGAAGGCCAAAACTCGGCAAACTTTTCATATTTTACGAGTCAGGAGAAAAGAGCTCAAAGGAGACTCGTCTTTTGAGGAACGAGTGATAAACAGGGGTAGCAGCAGATTCCAGGTACAGGTTGGAATTTTCCAATCACGGCAGTGTCACAAGGATGGCTTAGTGAAATCACTCTTCGCAGCTGTTCCTCAAAATGGGTAAACAAACATATGGAGATGAACGATTGGCCAAATGAACTGATGGAGGTGAGACTGCAAGAACACGACCAAGGGCTTTAATATGGCTGTCAAAGGTTACATTTACCAAGGTTATTTACCGGTTCATTTTTTCTGGGTGAGCTCGAACTCTAGGGGAAGATTGCTCACAACTTATGTTTAATTTTTTAACGAGCATGAACTATGTGCTAAAACTGCTCGAACTTGCGTTTATTTTTTAACGAGCATGAACTGTGTGCTAAAACTGCTCGATTTTTTGCATGCCCCCAGCATCATAATAACGCATGTCAAAGGAGGGTGCCCCCCAAGCTTCATTGCATTCAACTTGGTGGTTGGAATGAAGGTTTACCTTTGAATTTTGAAAAGGGGATTTGTTTTATTTTTTAATGAGGTTGACATAGTAAAAGAACTATCCTCATGGCTCCTTGTTTCATTTTTTAACGAGGTTGACACGAGATAAGAACCGTCCTCGGGGCCCACTGTATTTACAGTATTTCCATTAGGGCGACGATCCATGCTGACAAAATATTTAGGAATCTTCTGAATCCGTTGGATATAGAAGATTTCATATTGTAGGTTTCCACTGTGGCTACTTCCGCCAGATTACCTGCCGGCGGTAGGGCAAAAGTACCCATTAAGGCAGGGTCTTTTAGGAGACCTACTCCAATATTTTGGAGCGATTGATTACTTTCATGGATCATTGTGTTGCTTCCCGTAACTTGAGAACTGTTGGGGAGAAATGTTTGTTGGTCGACGATTGTAATTTTTCCTTGAAAAGGAAATACAATCCTCCTGAAGTAGGTCGACACAACTGCAGCCATGGCATATATCCAAGGCCTTCCCAGTAGGATGTTGTAATCGACGTTTCCGTCGATTACTTCAACATCAACTTCTACTATTTTGCCCCCCAGTTCAACTTGCAAGTTACTTAAAATCCCGTATGGAGTGTATGATTGTCCATCAAATGCTTTTAAGGTCGTTGACGATTTCGACAAGGGTGGTGAGCCTAAATTTTTCCAGCAACTCATCGACATAAGACATGTAGATGCCCCCTCATCAATAATTGTTCGATGAACAGTTTTGTTGAGGGCTTTCACTTGAATAAGGAAAGCTAGTTGAGCTGGTATCTGAGGGTCATATCCTTTATGATCAAAGGCCACAAGATCGGAATCCATTGGGCCAATCCCACCTATAGCTGATAATAAAGCTTGCTCTTGGGAGGTGCAATTTTGCGTTACCTCAGGTGTCGACATAGCGGACGACGATTGAGCCAGGTCCTCTATTATATTATAATCCTGTGTTATTTTTTCACGAGGATTAAATGTAGACTTGTGTACTACTCCCTTTGGCGACTTTATCATTGGTTCAGGAATGATGGGTGGCACGACTTTGGTCAAAGTTGTTGTTGAACTACTAGGTTGTTTATTTGCCTTGTTGTTCAACTGCTTTGGATTCCTGTAATCTTTATTCCTTGTCAAAGCATTATTCTGCTGCTTTGAGGTAGACAACATAAGCACTTGGGATCGGGAAGCATTTTGATTAGCAACCAGATTTTGACCTGGATTAGGAAACGGATTAGTCAATACTGCTGGGGTTTTTGAACTCTTGAAGAGTTTCTTAACTTCAGCTATATGTGGACAATCTTTCGTCCAATGATCCTCATCGCATATATGACACCCTGTCGGGGGTTTCCCTTTCCTTTTCTTTTTCTTCTTGCCCCCTGGTTGCTTCAGTTGTTTGCCCTTGTCGGTCGACATGGCATTTACTTCTGAGGCAAGAATTTCCTCATTTGCATTTTGACTAGAAATTTTGCGTTTGCCAGTCACGCCATTACTGGCGTGAGAGTTAGTATTCGATTTAGGAGGGGGAGGAATTGAAAATTCAGGTCTAGGGGCGTCAGGTATTTTGTCGTAGAGCGTGCCCGACTGAGTATATACTAAGTCTAAGTATTGAGCACGAGCGATGACTTGCTCCTCTGTTACGACTCCTCCTTTGGCCACATCTTCCGTTATAGCCGGAAGTAACGACTTTATAAACCATTCAGCTAACAGCTGATCGGGAACGTAAGTTTTCACCATCCTACGACGACGTCGCCACTCATGTATATGATCAGATATGTGAGTGGCTGTTGTCTGTTTGAAGTTGGTAAGGAGTTATGTTCCCGTTTCATACCTTATCGGTAATTGAAAATGGATTAAGAAAGTCGTGGCTAAGGAGCTGAAATTGTCGAAAGAGGCTCTTGGCAATTCAATGTAACATTTAGCCGCTGGACCTATCAATGTCCTCTGGAAGAGGCGAAGTCTTATCGAATCATCGTTTAGAGTGTTCGATGAACACCACAGATGAAAAGTCATGACGTGATTCGACGGATCTTCACCTGGATTTCCATTGAATTTAGGAATGTCCGATGGAAGTTTATGCGGAATCGCTGGCCACCAAGGGGCATAAGCAATTGGATCATTCGTCAGCCGGTTTAGATCTGGCAATTCTAGAGTTGCTACAAAGGGCAACTGTTGGTTCAGGTTAGGCGAAGCATATCCAGGATAAGATGGTATCGCCTGAGCAATGGGTCGTTGCAGACCAGCATAATGCTGACAACTTTGACAAGGTTGATGGGTATAACCATTATAGCATGGTTGCCCATTACTTACAAAGACTTGTTGCTCAGGTCCTTGATATGATTGTCGGAATGGCGGTTGTTGAGATTGAACCAGCTCTGGTTGTTGGACCATTTGCTGTTGACCAATACTGGATGAGTGACCAAGATGAGGAGTCACAGTACTTGTTTGAGCCTGAGTCGCTCCAGATAAGGAGGCACTACCCTGAGATTGTGATTGATGCAACGCATTCACCATAGCAGGAGTAGTGGTAATATTCGACACAGGGTGTACTGGTTGCATTGAAGATACAACTCCTGGTTGTTGAGGCAGTATTGGTACCCAACCGCTAGATGTGATTCCAGTTTGACCTGAACTTTGTTGTAAACTCCCATATGGTTGTTCTCCGGGAGGGAACAATGAAAGAGCATACTGCCCTCCACATGGTGGAAATCCAGTACTTAAAGGGTAAATTGGCCTTTGAAGACACATTGGATCAATTTGTTGAGTTTCAACATAAGAAGTACCAGATGATAATCCGGATGAAGAAATAGGAACTAACCATATCGTCGTCCCTGATGGGACTCCGGCTTGTTGTTGACAATTTGCCGGGACGGATGGTATACCAGCAAACATCGTTGGAGTAGCAGCAGGAGGCTCTGCTGTTGCTGTGTCGGACGACACAGTCCTAGATGTTGACGGTTGTTCAGACATTTTGAGTCTATCCAAAAGATTTTAGCGATTCTACAAGAACTTACGATGCCAAAAGACTAACTTCGAAGATCAACGCAGGAATAGGAGGTGATTATGTTCCGTTTAAAATAAATTTTATTAACGACGCTTTAGACACAACTTTGCTTTTTCATGTTTTAAGAGTCGAGAAAAAGCTAAAGATGACTCTAGTCTCCTTCGATGTTTTAACGAGCCCGAAGTGACAAATGCTCGGTTGGACTTTTTCAGTTATAGAGTTTGAAAAAGGCCAAAAGAAACTGCTCTGGAGATCTAGGCAGAGGGTGTGCCAAACCTTTCGCAAAACCACGGAATACGTTTTACGGTACGTGTGGTCAATCTTCGTGAATGCTGTGTTCACTGCATTGCGATCAGTAGGGCGGCCGACACGGCTTCCTAAGGATAAAGGATATATGCCTATAGGGGTCTCCCAATATATACGCGACGGTACGTGGGAGCACAAGTCCGTATTAGTGCCACCGACTCTCAGGAGGAATCACCCACCTTCGTAGAGATCGATAGTCACTATGTTTAACGACGCCGGAACACGTCTCTACCTAGACCTCTATGTGTTTGTGTTATGTTACAAAGCGTTGTTATGTAAATTGAATTTATTTTAATGTTGATCTTGTTTAGCAGTTTGCCTTTAAGGATCACCACGAGATGTATGTAACAAATTCCTGAATGCAGTCTAAGATGAGAAGCAAACTTTTTCAAATCTTTTTGACTGATGAAAATCTTAACTACTGAGGGAGAAGAAAGGCATATCTTTTCACACAGTTCATACAGCACAAACTAATGCACTTTCTCCTAAATCAACATGCAAACTTTTCAGATGCAAAATGCACAATGCAAGTATTTCTTTTCCCTTTCTTAATGTTGATGTATTACAGAAAGAAAGCTGTTATATAACTTTGAGTTCAATTTCGAGTGAAAACAAACAAGCTTGTCCAAAATCAAAAGACACCTTAAGATTCACTTGTTTCGACACTAGAAATATATGAAATCAAACCATATGACGAAAGAAAAAGACCAATCAGCTATGAACAGCAAACAAACTAACTCTTAAGATCAGCAAGACACCTATCACAGGTTTAGCTCTAAGAGGCCACAGCAAGACTAGTTCACTTTTCGTTATGGGAAACTGTAAATGATGTAAGAAATACAAAAGAACAAGTACAGTTTCTTTATATAACCGAGGTGGAATAATGGCAAGTAAAGTTGGTTTCAGATAGGTACATGGACTGGTAACTGGCTGCAAAAACAATAGTGAAAACAGGGCAAGAAACAGGAGGAAACCCCAGCAACACTAGGCAAAACTGGATCAAAGCAGGTAGTACACTGTCAGTTTGACATTCAGCGCAGGTCCCAAAGGGGCTACCTGCGTTGCAAAGCAGGTAGCTTGTGTACAGCCTGCTTTGGAAAACGAAAGTTGCGTTTTCACAGTTTCCGGGTCACAGTTTTCTCAAAAATTCACGGTTTTTGCTCAAATCAGAAGCTATCAGTCAAGTACACACTAAGGGATGACAAGGAAGATGAAAAGCTATCACTAAGAGCTTACAAGGATCCTTGTAGATCAGCTCTTCAAATCATGAACATGCTCATAAATGAGCTAGAGTAGCTGCCCTCTACTTCGCTTTTGATATAGTCAAAAGCTTTTCGATTTGGTACTCTTTTGTTCAGGAAATGAATAGCAAAATACTACAAACAATCAAACAGATACGATCCCCAGTGGAGTCGCCAGTTTGTTGTAGGGAAAAGTATCCGATTCGGATGACCCTATCCCACTCTAAGGGTGATAGTACCTCAGCAACAACTGTAAAGAAAACTACTTAAGGTTTACTTCTTTATGAAAGCAAGAGAGAATGAAGAAATGCACTAACCGTTGCCTTGCGCTTAATGTCGAATCCAAACTCTTCTCTTTGCTGCTTGCTCCCAGCTCCTTGCTCTTTTGCTGGCCCAGCTATAATGAGATCCTGCAAAATAACAAAGAAGGAAACTACAAGAAGCATGCAATCATAACTGATTCAAGGATTAGCATAAATCGAATATACAATTATCACAATACATCATTGAAACAAGTGCATATAGAAGAACCTCAATAGCTTTTATTAATGGAAGAAGTAAAGTTCTGAGAGTGTTACAACCATTGAAGGCCCCAATCCAGCAACACCTCCCAGCAGAAAGAATTTCTCCTCTTCACCTCCTTCAAGCAATCACCCAATAGTTCTATAGTGAAACCAACAGCATATCATTACTTTGCACAAAATTCCAGCCCCCTGAGCTCATAGGAGAGAGCTCAATATATAGATGAATTGAGAAAGGATGAGTCAGCTTGCAACTGATGTGTAGCTGCCTTGTGTCCTCTCTCTCTTTAGTTGATCTTTAGTTCTTGAGTCCACTTGGAGAACCTTGCTTCCACTTGGAGAAACAGAGCCTCTGACTCATCACAAGGCGAAATCCCTGATCCAAGTGTCATTTTTGGAAGATTCCAGAGAAATGACTCAGTGTGCCACTTGTCCCATCTCGCTCAGCGCAGGTGGCCTTTGTCCTACCTGCTTTGCAACGCAGGTACACCATGGAGGAGTTGAGTTTCAGCGCAGAAGCCTAGTGGAGCACCTGCTTTGATTTCAGGATTGCTTGTTTTTGAGTGTTTTCAGGTGGAGAACTGATCTGAGAGCTGTTGGTTTGCTGACCTTGTTCCTCTAGAGGTAGGAACATCATGTTTAGGGACTTTGGATCCCTTGGATTATTGACAATTCATGCCTGATGCTGCAAGGCACAAAATTGTCTATAACAGTAATGCTCATAGTTTTTCATGGCGTTCAGTTGATATGGGTTCACATTTGGTTGTCAACTTGTGTTCATTGACAATTCCACCAGGATTAGTCAACAACATGTGTTTTGTCCTTCGACAAGTAGGATTTGGGTTCGCCATGGGTGTCGTCCATGGCATAGTTTCATCATCAGGGTGCCGTTGCAAAGACAACTAGAGTCGACGATGTGCGTGGGTTTTGTCATCAATAATGTAGGGTTGTTGTCATCTTATGGGGTTTGAATGTCACTTTGTGACAACGAAGCTTAATGGGTTTATGTAAAAGTGTAAGTCTTGACACTAAAGACTAAACCTAATCCTAAACACCAAACCCTAAGTCTAAACCATACATTCATGTGTTAAAACTATGCTAAACCCTAACCTAAAGTCCAACCTTACCATACATTACAACACATTAATCCTAAACCTATGTTTAAAACAACTCTCGGCCTATGTAATTAAAAAAATAATTGTAGAACATTAAAATAGTTATTTGATGAAGGAGGTAAGAATTGCATGTGTGCAAGTTTAGTCCATCTAATTCACTGTGTAATTGACTCCTTCCTTCTCATTCCTAATAAAACGGTAGCCCATCTTGAAAGTGGACCTAGAGATGTAGTCCATCAGGGAAAAACTCCGTCATTAGTTTGTTGTCTGGTATAACCGTGTTTTTATTATTTTCACTTCTGTTATGCATCAATTTCATGTTTAATCAGTTGTCATAAAGTGCTTTGCTTAAGCAATTTGCCTCGATTTCCGTGCTTTCAATTATCATTCAAATCACTAATGGTTAATCAATTCTACATCAATATTTAGTTTATGATCATTTCAGATCATATAATTTGGTATTAAAGCAGGTTACGTTTGTAGAATGTGCCATTGAATGTTAACCAGGTCTAGGTCACAACAAGGAGAAGGAATCTTTGAGCAGATCAATCTAGAGATTGGAAAGCGACGAGTCGTTCAGAAATCGACCATGTCAGGACCTGATGTAGGTAAAAACACTGAGACTAAGATGAGTGAAGAAAAGTTTCAACATGCATTATTAAACTTGCAGCAGATGTTGGGAGAATTTTACGAAGACAAGAAGGCGAGAGATGCTTCTTCTTCAAAGGCATCGAAGAAGGAAAAAGGTAAAGGGAAGGCTGATAAACCTCCTTCACTTCCATCCTCTTCTTCTTCTTCTTCTTCTTCCAGTGCAGAATCTAAAATGGAAAATAAACCTAAGAAAACATCTCTTTTGAAACTTGATGTTAAACTTGAGTTACTTGTTTATGATGACGAAATGAATCCTGAAAAGATAGATAACTAGATAAAGCAGTTAGAAGTGTATTGTCGCAAGAACATTTCTAGTGATAAAATAAAATTCAGTTAACTACACTTAGAATGGGGGGAAAAACTTTAATTTGGTGGGAAAGTAAAACTCAGATAGATGTAAAGCGTAAAGGAAAAATCATCTCTTCATGGTCTAAGTTTTTGAAAGCTCTTAGGAAACAATTCTATCCTTTAGGATACATGCAGCAAGTTGTTATTGATTGGCAGCATCTGAGGCAAAGTAAAGGGTAGAGTGTTCAGGAGTTTACTCAGGAGTTTAGAAAGAAAGCATTGGCACTTGGTATTTCATTGGATACACGTGAAACTTTGTTAAAATACATCGGCAGTTTACATTCATATTTGCAGCATACTTTATTGATGTTTAATCCTGATGATTTTGATGAGGTGTGTGTTCAGGCCATACATATTGAATTAGGTGGCAGACCATTCAAGTTTTCATCATAGTCATACAAAGAATTGGAAACCAAAGATTCCAATGAGTAAGGGGAAGAAAATTCGAAGAGAAAGAAATCAACGATCGTTCAGAAGGAAAGACCTCCTTGTTCTAATTGTCAAAGAATTGGTCATGATGAATCAAAGTGCTAGAAACTTCATCCAGAACTTAAGACCAAAAAGTTCCTTAAGGCGAAGGATGAAAAGAAGGCCATTGTAGCAGTCCAGTAGGATCTAGGTTTAGATTCAGGTGATGAAAGGAGGATAACCGCCATGGTTACGATAGGTAAAAATTCTGATACTGGTTCAAGTTTGAAAACTAATGTGTCTTCTTCAAACATAAATCCTTCACATGAGGATAAAAGAGTTGAACTCTTCCACATAAGGATAACTTCTAAGCATACAAAGATTGACACAATGTTTGACAGTGGATCGCAAGAAAATTTAATATCTGAACATATATTTAATCAATTGGGATTGGAGACATAGAATCATCCAAGACCATACCCACTAGGTTGGATTAATAAAGAAATTTAGATACATGTCACAAAGGAGTTGTTGGATACCTATACCAATAGGTTTCATATTTCATGATTGGCAAGAGAAAGTCCAAATATGCTATGCTTTGAGTTCACAAAGATCCCATATTTCCTAAAGAGCAAGGAGGTGTGTAAAGTGTTTCAAACGTTGATGACCCTATTACAAATTTTGATGGATGATCCAACAGTTTAACCTGGATCATGCCATATTTCAATTTTGTGTTATAGAATAGAGAAAGAAGTCTGTCCAAACAGCCTAATCTTGGCAGACAACTAGTTTAGGTAGAGAAGAAAAGGATCCCAACAGTTTAATCTGGGACCTTGGAAGAGATAAGGGTAGAAATAGATAGAGAAAAGAATAAAGAAAAAGCCAAAGAAAAGAAAAGGAAAGTAAGGGTTTGCAAGTCCAAGTGCACCCTCCAAGGAGAAACAAAAAAATGCTAGGTAAGCAGCTGGGTAGGTAGTTGGGGTCGCAGAAAGTGAGTCCTATCATTGCAGGAATGGTGATGATGGGCAGCAAAGTAAAAGACTACAGCAGGAGCATGACTAACCTCCCTCTCCCCCTTCATTTCATCACTAACATTCCCTCTCTTTTTAGCTGAGATTTATGGAGAAAGATCATGGTTTTTAGGTGGTTCTGGTTCATTCAGAAGCCACATTTCTTGTCTAAAATCTTTTCATTTTGATCTACTCTCAAAACTAAATCACTTTCATATAAACTCAGTGAGATCCCCTTCATTTTCTCCCTTCATTCATATTAACACTAATTCTATTGTATAAATCCTCATATCGCCTATTCCCCTAATATTACTAACACCAAGGTGTATAAATCCCAAACTCTTATAAATACCCACCCCCTTGGCATTATAGCCAATAAAGTTACAAGTCAGGGATCAAATGACATCAGGTCATGTTGATAAACCTATGCCAAATACCCCTTTTCCTCATAAGCCAGTTCCTCTATCTCTACCCCCTTTTGCACATAAAACCTTTAAAAAAGGGCCCTAAACCCCACCTTACCCGCTTCAAAGAGCCAAAAGAGCATAAAACCCACTTTCCGCCTGTTAGCCAAGGTTGGCGCATATAATTGTTTTTATCAAAATACATTAGAAAAGCGCTCAAAAGCAGGTTTATTTGCCTCCGCCCTCATCCGTATATTCCACACATGTCACCTCCCCGACGACCATTAGATCAAGGGCCTACAGATCCGACGGCCCTGATCGCGTTGGACCCCTTCCGACGTCTGACCGATACCTGTACTAACCTCCCGTCACATCTGCCTCGCGTCCGCCGTCCGATCAAAATCCGTAGATCTAACGATCATCGTGACGTCGGAGCCCATCCGATGACCGATAGATATCTCCCGACGTCCGTATTTGAAGGACGTCATCCCACTGCTACGTGTCCTCACCACCACGCATCGGAGGTACAGCCGATGGATACCGCCCCCGTACAAGAGGCGGTACGATATGAAACCATTAGCGGTTTCCGGATTCCCTCATCCCGCCTACCCACGTCATCACCGCATCAGCAACGCGTCAGCGCCCCGTCACCCAGGTACGCTGCCCCGTCGACCTCCCTGTCCCTGCCATTGGTCCACCTGTCCTGCCATGTCACCGCCACCGTGTACCAACCAGACAGCGCCACGTCACCCGATGACGTCAGTATGACGTCATCCGACCTTGACCCCACCCAATGACGTCATGCTGACGTCAGCACATATTCGCGCCAAAAGCGTAAAAAGGTCTATTTCACCCAAAATTTCGCGTTTTTTGGTCATTTTGTGTGTTCGTCGTTATTCTGCTCTGCATGCAAACAACGTCCAAATTGTCTACCAACCTGCTAAACTGACCAGAAGACCTCCAGCGCACCAGTTCAACCTGCGGTCACGACCTCTGCGCGTTGTTTTACCAGGTATTCCTCATCATTCATCCTCTGTGCGCTTGCAATTATCTATTTAACGCCTTAGAGAGCTTAAAGAAAGCCGAAAATCAGAAATTCACCACTGAATTCCTCAGCAAAGCCTTGAAGTTCCAATTATCACTTCGAAAAACACCAGCCGAGCCTTTTCCCAATGGCATTCTGCTAAGAAACCAGGCCCTGTCTGTGCAATCGTGGCAGGCGCATTTGAAACCAATTTTTAACATTGAAAGGTGCCCAAAAAAAGGGGCTAAGCTTCGCTCTTAATTACCATAAAGCAGCATTTCAACTGCTGCACACCCTGCATTTACCTCCCACTTGCATTTCCATCCCTCTACAAAGAAACTTTGCTGTTGTTACTCTGCATAGTAACACAGCCCCTGAGTAAGAGTAAAATTTGCAAAGGAAAATCATGGACCCCCCTGTAGCTCCCATAGCCCTCAATGTGGCTCCCCTGAATGTTCCTAATAGAACATTTGACACCAGAGCATTGGCAGACCTGGACTACAAGATAGCAGAGGAAATGATGAGCAGAAGCAGGTTCCATCTGCAAATATTAAACGAGATAAAGATCAAACATGAGAGGGGGACAGACATCCTGGGAATTTGGGAGTCATTCCTCCCAATATTCAAACTTCCTCAGGTTAATCAATTCCCTGAGCTTGTGCACATAGTTGCTGAACACTATGATGCATCCCAGAGAGCAGTGCTAGATGCTGAAGGTTCAATCCTGTTCCTCATTACCCCTGAAGCCATCAGGGAGATGTTGCAATTCCAGACAGAGCATAAGTTGGTCCCTCTGTCACTAGCTGATTTAATAGTACAGGGAGCCAGAACCACAGAGGCCCAAATCACTAAGGTCAACCAGCTCTTCATCAAGGCTGACACTTTGCAGATTCCTCCCATCAACTGCGTTTACCTCAATCAATTGGGCCAAGACCTGGTTGACATGATCAGTCCCATCCTAGGATATGATTCAATAGAACATATTGATGAAACAGTTATACAAATGATGCTTATGTTCTCCCCAGGAAGGAAACCAATCCACTATGATTATGCAACATACATATCAGACAAAATGCATGAACAGTTGATGAATTTGCCAAGAGAAAGAGTGTTTAGGTACACCTCCTACCTATATCATCTGCTCATATACTTCCAGCATGATAAATTCTCCTTCCCAAAGAAGAGAGTAGATGCACAGGGCAATCTGAGATCAGTAGTATATTGGACATCTGTTTTCCACGTATCATGCTACTCTCCATATACCTACTGTGAGTTTATTGATCTCTTCATCCATCCAGCCTTGACTCTACTGATTGGTTCACCTCCTCCTAGACTGACAGAGGACATGAAAAGGTGCCTACATTTGTCAAAAGTATACAGTATTGGGGACTGGTATCTTTACCAACACCACACCGTTATCAGAATATATGGGTGTGAGTTACCCCCATTTAGACTACCCAAATTTGTGCCCATGAGGCTATTTGCCTTAGAATACTTTAGGCAGTTTGGCTATGTGGATATGTTCCACTTCTCAGGCAGAGGCAAGAAAGCACAGCTGAAAATCAAGAGCCAACTTGGCCATTTAGTCTACAATGAAAGGGATGAAGGGTGGAAGGAGGCGGATAGAATACTGGTGGGACTTGGTTTGAAGTACAGTTTTATATGGAAACCCTATGACCCCAACAACTTCATCACAATGAGGAGACTCAAATATAAACTGTCTGCTTACGGTCATCATAGCCTCCCCCAAATTGAAAAATATGCCAATCAAAACAAGTGGAAAAGGGGAACTCTAGAAGAAGATATAACTCAAAAAGAGCTTGATCAAAGAGCTCTGAACAATCAAAAGAAGATGGCTGACCTTGAGTTTTATGCACAGGTCCCCTCACTGCCAAGCACACAAATTGGAGCAGCAGCCTCCTCTTCAACTACTCCACAGCAAACTACAAAAGTTGCTGGAAAAGTATCAGAAAAAGGAAAGGAAAAGGAAATGGAGGCAGAGCAAGAGCAACAGCAGGAACAGCAGCAAAATCAAAATCAGCAAACACAAGAACAAGTAGAAGGGCTACAGCAAGGGCAGCAGGAAGACATAGGACAGCAAGAGGAATAGCAGCAAGAAAAACAAGGGCAAGAGCCGCCTGCCCAGCAAAAGGAAACAATGGATACTCCTCAGACCACTGAACAAGTCATGCCTACAAGGCAAGACTCTACATTTGATGCCTCGGTCCTCCAAACCCCTCAAAAGGAGGACACATTTCTCTTTAGGAAAAGGGAAAGAGAAACTCCCTTGACATCCTCTATCAATCAAGGAGAGAAAAGGCAAAGACTCAACGATTTTCCAGAAGAGGATATAGCCATCCGAGAAGCATTGGGCATAGGCCCACCAAGTCAAGAAATTTCAGCAAGTTCCTCCCAGCAGGAACTAGACAGGACAATGGGAGGGGAAGTCACCTCCTCCAGCCAGCAGAAAGAGGAAAGAGTGAGCATAAAGCAGCAGTTCATAGACATTAAGAGAAGGAGTGACCCAATCAAAGTTCAATTATACAATCACCTACTTAACATGGCTCCTTCCAATCAGCAGAGACTCATGTCTGCTTTTGATGTAGGTGAGGGAAAACTGACATTGAGTCATTTTATGCCTACGGCACTCAAGCCACAGTCTTCTGCTGATTATCTCAGGACCAATTTAGAGGTCCTTGCCAAAGATATACACCCCATGGACAAAATTGAGTTGCATAAACAAACAGGGGAAATGGTGTATGCTTCATTGGCCGATAGCACCTTGGACAACTACAAGTTAACAAGCAGTCTGAATGCTACGGCTTCCCAGCTGGAGCTAGAGAGAGCCTCTTCTCAGGCCAAAGACAACAGGATCAAAACCCTGGAAGAAATCATCATAGAGATTGGGCACAATCCCAATGATATTAAAGGGATACAAGAGATCTTAAAAATCAGAGATGCTGATATGGCTGCACTAAGGAAGAAGGTTAAACTTCCAGCCACTATCCATCCACAGACCGATGAAGTGGCAAAACAAAGGTATGAGCAGGATTCCACTGCTCTGTTAATTTCTGTTTACAAAGAACTTCTGAAGGCACAAGAAAAATTGGGGCAATATGAGGCCACACAAGCACCTCTGAAAGGATCATCAACACAAGCGCAAGAGGGGCAAACATCTCAGCCCCCTCCACAGGTCATTAATCTTGAGGAGACTGCTCCTACTACTGCACCTCCACCTCAGCAGGTTGAACAACCAGCCACATCTACTTCAGCAGCACCCACCAGCACAGATCAGAGCTTAGACATGCAAAAGCTAAAAAGCGAAATACAAGCTTTAGAAGCACAAATGATGCAGCTGAATGAAACTAAGGAGCAGCTGGCCAAGGTGAATGAAAGGCATGACAAAACAAAAAGAGAAGTAGGAGAGAAGGCCAAAGAAATCAAAGCTCTTAAAGACAAAATCAAGGAGCTTGAGAAAGAGCTAAAGCTAGATAAAATCATAGCCGAAATCAGAGCAATGATATGGTCCAATATTGGTAAGTCCATCAATAACCAGTGGCCATACATTGAGACAATCCATGAGCAACTGGAGCTCATTCCAAAAGCACAGAGGGAAATCAGAACATCAAGGGCCTTGTTGGGGAACATGCCTGAAATTGCAACAAAAATGATCAATGTGCTCAATCATAAGACCAGTTCTCAGTTGACCATCATGGGAATCGCAAACAGAACTGATACTATCCAAATGATCAAGAGGGTTCTTACTCTTAGAAGTCTGATGCAAACCTTAGACAGAAGAACCCAGGATATGCAAACTGAGGTAAACAGGTTCTTTGAGAGGTTTCGGGTATTGGAAAGTAAAGGACTCCCTAGCTTGCTGAACAATGGAGGGAGATTATTCACCCATGAAGAATATGCCAAGAGAGTGAATGTTTTTGCCTCATTATAGGTAAATGAGAAAGCCAGCACCTCAGAAGATACAGGGCCTATCACAGGACAGATTTTCTATGGTAAGATAGAAAATCTACTTTTTATAATGAATGAAATGAATCATCTATTTGATGTAGCCCCCAACTTTTTCAAGTATACAGAAGCTGAAGAAATAATGCAGGCCATCCTCAAGCATCAGCTCCCTACACAGGAATGGTGGACAGATGCCATCCAGAGAATTTTGTAAACATTAAGCCATGCATCAATTTCTGTTTTTTCTATAAATTTTGATGGAAAGAACAGTCAGCAAAATCGGCAGGCATCATAAAGTCAAAGCTGAGCCAACTCAGCAGATGGAGCAGCCAGCAAAGCAGGAAAGACAAACGCAGCTGGCAAAGCCGAGAAATTCATTGCGCAGGCAAAAGTAAATGCGTACCTACATGATCGATACATAGTAATGTAACCGACTCAGTGACTCCTTAAAGTCAAAACAATCATCTGACAGACATAAAGGGCATTTACTCTGCATTTAACGTTGTAATAACTCCCTGCCTACTTTCTGAACACTACTGAAGATATTTTCTCTCTCTCAGATGACTCAATGCCTGAGATATTTTGTATACTTATTTCTATATAAACCCCTGCGCATGATAGAGCAGGGGTTGTTGTAATTTTCCTTTGAAGAGCTCTCGCTTGCTGTAAGATTCTCAGAGAAATAATACAAAGGGAGAATGGAATTTCCAAAGCTTGGTGTACTTTGATGCGTTGTGGTGAATGGTGAATGTTGCAGGATTCCAGACTGTTTTCATAAAACAATAAGTTTTCTCAAATCTTTGTATTACATGTTTTCGAGTCTTTTGTTCTCTTTTATTGTTCAGATGTTTTACACTTAATAGCAAAGTAGAAGAATGGTTCCAGGACTTAATCCATGATTACCCTGAACTCAAACTGAGCTATTATCCATGTTTTCCTCAGATACAGTAACAGAAGTGTAATTCTTAGTTGCTGCACTTTGAAACTATATCTTTCGCTGTGATAGACATTCTCAGGGATTCAAGTTTGCCCCTGTGACATCTGTCTTTTCTCATAACCAGTTTGGTGGAAACATTTAAAAAATGAGTGAAAATTCTTGAATGCTTTCATTGTTTGTTTTGCCTGTTTCCTGTTATTAATCAAAATTTGTTCTATGAAGCATCCAAATGGCCCTGTAAGTTTCACCGGTTCATCTCAAAGTTTCTAGACACCTACAGCCACAGACTCCATTGCCCAATGATACTTGACTCTCTGAATATTACATCACAAGAGATCTGAAAGAAATTCTCCAACCAAAATATAAACAAAACCTGTGCTCAATACCTAGCCTAAAACATTATCATTACAGATACAAATCATAAAGAGAGAGCCCTCTCTGATCACAGTTTGGCTAGAAACAGTGATTAAAAGATTGGTTAGTGGTTACCCCGGCCGTATTCCCTTGGGAGTCATAGGGAACAACCTGGGTGTTAACATAATTGGCGACTCCACTGGGGACTTAAGATTTTTTCAATTACTATCTATCTTCCAAAGCTGCCATCAAGCCTGAAACTAGCCAAGAGGCCTTAGGACTGTTTCTGCAAACACAGGGACAGCTTTAGGGAAGAGCTAACTAGGGAATCTTCATCCTAGCTTTGAAACATATATAGTCATTCCAGAATCCTTACCTAGTCCTTGTACATATATAACCTCCTGTATAAAGTTCTAAAAGAACACTTAGAAGCTGGCTCCCAAAAGAAACCCAAGGCACACTAGGGCAAACCCTGACCCTGATCAACCCATCATTGTTGATAATCCAAATATCATTCCAAAGAACATAAGGAGACAGCAAAAGCAGGAGAAGCCTGCTGATTCAGATATAAGTTCAGACCAACCTATCCTCATTCCAACTCCTTGCAAAGTCCTTTTCCGTTCCACACCTAATTCCCCTAGTTCATCATCAACCCCTCAGAGTCCTCCTCTTCCATCTTCACCATCTGCACATACTCTTTCAACCAGTTTCCCGCTTGTTACCCATCCTATTAACCCTGTTACACCTGTAATCCCAGCTGTCCCATTTGTTCCTATTAACCCTATAAACCCCATAAACATGGCTAACAGATATGCACCTCTGCAGATACCAGCCAATGCACCGGCTCTACCTCAAGACTACCAAACCAAAATCTCATTTTTTGACTCCCATGGCCCTTTGACAGCTGTCCAGCATGCTAAGAAGATGCAAGACCACTTTGAGACCTATGAAATAGATGATGACAGTGTCAGGATGAGAATTTTTGTTCAAAGCTTAACCGGGGATGTCAGAACTTGGTTTAGATCCCTGAATGCAAATTCCATTGCAACCCCTGAGGTCCTGTACCAAGAGTTTACCAACAGATGGGAGAAGAAGAAAGATCCTCTACACATACTCGGTGAATATAACACTATCAAAAGAGGTCCCCAAGAAATAGTTTTGGAATATTGTGCTAGGTTTAACAATGTATATAATGCTATCCCCCAGAACTTAAGGCCCCCTCCTGATTTGGCCCTGTATAACTTCCCTGACGGTTTTGACTCTGATATGGCCTATCAGCTGAAAGAAAGAGATCCTCCAACCCTTGCAGAAGCTCAAAGAGTTGCAGTCACTGTAGAGGCCAACCTAATTGCCAAGAGAAACAGGGCAAAGCTGGAAAAGAAGGCTGGCTTCAGAGAAGAGCCCTCGGGCCTTGATCAAAAGTTGGATGCAATACTAAACAGCATGAAGAGACTGGGTGAAAGAGTGGAATCAGTTGAAAGAAAGTCATCATGGGAGGCATCACAAAGCAATCCTCCTAGAAACCCAAATTTTAGGAGAACGCAGAACCCAAACATAGGAAAAACAAGTGCTGACCAAGACATTAGACCCCCTTTTCAAGAAAACTATGCAGAAACTTCCTCAGCCAATCAGCTCAATGAAGATCCTGAAATCAACTTAATGGGTCTGGACGGTAAAAGCCATGTTTTCTTAACACAAGAAGACCATGAGGAGGATGAAAGCAAAACATTCCAAACGAAATCAGGAGAATCCTTTGACTTTAAACAAGGATATGATACTGCTGTCTATGAAGTCCATAAACAATACAAACTAAGGAGTAGGACTGTAAATGTAAATCAGCCCGAAAAGATAAAGGAGAAACAGCAATCTAAAGAAACCTTAGTCACTGAACCTAATGACAAAACAAACTTGCCTACAAAAGAAGTAGTGGTTGAGGAAGTCACTGAATTACTGTCCCCACTACAACAGCCCACGGCAACCTCATCCTCCCACCCAAATCCGAACATTACCCCTCAAGACATGGGTATGAGGGGCAGGTTCCAAAATCAAGATGAAATCCAACAAGAAGATTTAATGAACAAAGAGAGAACTGTTATCCGTGATTCCAAAACCCAAGCTGATAAACCTTTTGACCTAGGTACAGAGATTGGCAAGTTAAAGATAGCAATTCCTCTCTCAGAGCTAGCCAAGCATGACATATACAAGCAACAGATAAAGAAATCCCTACAGCTCACCAATAGCAAAGATGATGTAAATGTGCTAGATGACACTCCAGAATTACTGTTTGGCCCAGAGGTAGATGGAAAAACGGTAGTCACAGGGGTTTTACCTTTTTATGTCAGCCTGCATGTACATGATAAAATACTGCACAATGCAATGTTTGACTCAGGTGCCTCTCACAACCTTATGCCAAAAGCTGTCATGGAAAGATTAAACTTGGATATAACAAGACCATACAAAGACCTGTTTTCCTTTGATTCTAGTCAAGTCAAATGTTTGGGCCTAATAAAAGATTTATGTGTGTCCCTGGTTCAATTTCCCAACAAAACCATACTAATGGATGTGGTAGTTGCTGATATCCCACCCAAATACGGGATGCTCTTATCAAGATCATGGGGAGCCAAGCTCCAAGGCTCCCTGCAATTAGATATGTCATATGCAACCATCTCTGTCTTTGGGCAACCAAAAAGACTTTATAGGGAAACACTCATGAAGTATATGGTCAGCAGTGAAGAAAAGCCTCAAAATTTTCCAATATATGTTGTCCATTCGGACATAGACTCCTTCATCCTCTTCAATGACAGCGCAAGCCTCTCAAACAATGACATTAAGACCGAAACACTCATACAAGAACAAAACATTGATCAAACAAGTAGCACCTGCCGAACTTCAATTAGCCCAACAATACACATTAACCCTCCTCTAGTTGTCAAAAACTGTCAAACAAGTGATGAAATTATCCCAGAAAACAAATGGGAAAAGAAACCCCAACTCATGCTCACATTGCCATCCCATGAACAGAATGTTAAATCTCCTATTCAGCAAAATATTCTGTGGGTTCTAGAGTTTGATGGCTCAGTCAACAAGTTAGGGGCAGGGGCTGGAGTATGGATACATAATAAAGAGAAAGATTATGCAGAAGGTAGGGCTTACAGATTGAAGTTTAGATGCACTAACAACATGGCAGAATATGAAGCTCTGCTGTTGGGCCTAAAGCTAGCAAAATCACTACAGGCTCCTAAACTCTCCATCATGGGAGACTCTGATCTAGTAATTCAACAAGTGAAAGGAAATTTTGTTACCAATGACAAAAGATTGAGGTCCTATAGGTCTGCTGTAATTGAAATATTAGAGACTTTCTCCGAGTTTGTTATCACAAAAATTCCAAGGGGCCACAATCTCCATGCACACAGCTTGGCAACATTTGCCAGCACCTTCAAATTCCCATTGGAACCCAACAATTGTTTCACGGCAGAGGTCAAATATAGGCCTTCTATTCCAAACAATGTCAAAGAGTGGCAAGTATTTGAGAATGACATGCAAATAAACAACTTTTTAACCTTGCAACAAGAGTTCACAGGATTAAATATTGACCTTGAGACAGCAAGTCAATCACAAATGCTTGAGACAGCAAGTCAATCACAAATGCTTGAGACAGCAAGTCAATCACAAATGCTTGAGACAGCAAGTCAATCACAAATATTTGATGGAGCAAGTCCATCACAATTACAGTTTCAACAGTCTGCCCACCCAATGTCACCTAGAACAGCCAAACAATTACTCAGTCCAACCATTTTCAACAAAGAAAACATTCAGCAAATTAACCAAATTGACTGTGAAGAGATGAGTAGCATTGAGGCTGAAATCATACAACTCAAAGACAATTTCCTTCCTGTGGGCCTTACCCCACTAGAGGATATTTTTGACTCGAATGACATCCCTAGAAAGCCAAAGATGCAGCCATTGGATGCAAGAGTTGAAGAATGCAACATTGGTACTGTTGACAAGCCTAAAATAATAAAGCTATCTGCCTCTTTGCCCCCTGATCAAAAGCCCAAATACATTGATCTCTTTAAAGAATTTCAAGATGTTTTTGCTTGGGGTTATGAGGACTTGAAGTCTTATGATACCTCTGTCATCCAGCATACCATTCCCCTCAAGCCTAATCAAAAACCATTCAAACAGAAACTGAGAAGAATCAATCCTGTGCTCCTTCCTTCCATTGAAAAAGAGTTGCATAAAATGTTCAAAGCTGGTATCATAGCACCAATTAGGTTCTCTGAATGGATTTCAAATTTGGTCCCTACAAGAAAGAAAACTGGTGAGATTAGACTTTGTGTAGACTTAAGAAATTTAAATCAAGTGTCACTCAAAGACAACTACCCCTTACCCAAAATGGATCACATTCTTCAAAGAGTAGTAGGGGCTTCAAGGATATCATTGCTTGATGGATTCTCAGGCTTCAATCAAATCCTAGTACACCCTGATGATCAAGACAAAACTGCATTTACAACCCCATGGGGAACTTTCAAGTATGTGAAAATGCCATTTGGATTGAAAAATGCAGGGGCAACGTTTCAAAGAGCAATGGACATTGCTTTTGCAAAAGAGATTCATGACTTCTTGGTCATTTACTTAGATGATCTTACACCCTTTTCAAAATCTGACCAAGAACACTTGAAACATTTAAGACAGATTTTCATAACATGCATGAAATATGGTATTTCCTTAAACCCCAAGAAGTCATTATTTGGCTTGGAAGAAGGGAAACTTCTAGGGCATATTATTTCAAAAAATGGCATAAGAATTGATCCAGATAGGATACAAGCTATCCTACAAATGCCTCACCCAAGGAATGTCAAGGAATTGCAAGGATTCTTAGGGAAAATCAATTTTTTAAGGAGGTTTATCCCAAATTTAGCAGAGTTAATCAGATTACTAAACAATATGCTAAAGAAAGATTCAAAGGTCAAATGGACTGTTGAAGCAAAACAAGCCTTTGAAAGTATAAAGTTGGCCTTGACTCAAACCCCAGTGTTAACCAATCCGCAGTTTGACAGAGACTTCATCATTTTCTCCTTTGCCTCCCAACATACTATTGCTGCTGTTTTATTACAGAAAGATGACCAAGGGAATGAGAAACCTATTGCCTTTTTCAGCAGAGCTCTTAGAGATGCTCCTCTAAAGTACCAAATAATGGAAAAACAAGCCTATGCCTTGATCAAAGCTATTAAAGACTTTAGGATTTACATTCTCTACTCCCATGTTGTGGCTTATGTACCAAGTCCTATTGTCAAAGACATTCTCACCCAAGAAAACTTAGAGGGTAGGAGAGGAAAATGGATTGCCAATATACTAGAATTTGACATTGAAATAAAGCCTACAAAGCTGATAAAAGGGCAAGGTTTGGCCAAATTAATGACAGAAGCAAATTTCCAAGCCTTAGATATCAACCAACTGGACAGTGAAACAGAGCTGGCGACTCCAAAGATCAATGTAGCCTTTGAACAATTCTCCTTGGTACTCTGATATCTGTTATGTGTTACAAAACCTGTGTGCTCCCTCAGGACTGTCCAGAACTAAGTGTAGATTCCTAAAAATGAAAACAGCTAGATTTTGTGTGATGGATGGAAATCTACTTTGGAAAAACCATGAAGGTATATTGCTGCACTGTCTAATAGAGAATGAAACTAACCATATCATGCAAGAATTCCATGCTGGAGACTGTGGTGGACATTTGTACTGGAAGTCCACCGTGGACAAGATATTGAGGGCTGGTTATTACTGGCCTACTATGTTCTCTGATGTGAAGAAATTCACAGCCTCATGCCACAAATGCCAACTGTTTGAAGGCAAAAGACAGCTGCTGCCACTTCCTTTGAAGCCCATTGCAACAGAGAGACCTTTTCAACAATGGGGCTTGGATTTCATTGGGGAAATTCATCCCTCATCTTCAGGGCAACACAGATGGATTCTAACAGCAACAGACTACTTCACCAAGTGGATTGAAGCTGCCCCATGCAGACAAGCAAATGATTCAGTAATCATTCAATTTTTGGAAAACAATATACTGGCTAGATTTGGCTGCCCAGACAAGATAATAACAGACAATGTGCTGCCTTCAGATCCAAGAAGATGGTGAACTTCTGCCATAAATTTCACATTACTTTGGGCCATTCTACAGCTTACTATCCTCAAGGAAATGGCCTTGCTGAATCATCAAACAAAAGTTTGATAAATATCATAAAGAAAGTGCTAGAAGAGAACAAAAAGAACTGGCACAAGAAACTAGTAAACGCTTTATGGGCAGACAGACTAACAACTAAAAGATCAATTGGGACCAGCCCATATGAGTTAGTCTATGGATTAGAGGCCAGATTTCCTTCATCACTAGGAGTGCCGGTTATGAAACTTCTACAAGAAAGCCAAGCAGAGCCAAATGACATGCAAAGAAGGATTAACCAGATAATTTGTTTACAGCAGACCAGAGAACAAGTTTTCAGCAGAGTGCAGATACTACAAGAGAAACTGAAAAAGGCCTTTGATAGAAGAACCAAAGCAGAAGATTTCGATGTAGGGGACAAAGTTCTAAAGTGGGATGCAAGAAGAGAAGAGAAAGGGAAGCATGGAAAGTTTGATTCTTTATGGATAGGACCATTTGCTGTCCAAGCAGTGCAAGGTAATAACACCTACTTCCTCAAAATTTTGACCGAAACTGACTTGGATGAAGGTCCTGTCAATGGCAGGATGCTGAAGCACTACTTTGATTATTCCCCATGAGTGGAACCTAAAGATTCATTGTATATATACAGATGTACATATTATCTTCTGTTTTAGATTGTAAAGAGCAGTTTTCCCAAGTAATTCACCAAGCAGCAAGAGGCTGATAGAATCAGAGGCCTTCCAAGAAAGAAGCACACCATTGTGACACATTGAGGCAGCTAGTTTCAAAGATTGGTATGGGCAGCTAAGGAGCAAGGCAATCTGACCTGCTGTTCTTGGTCTTTCAAAAGAAAAACCATCCCCATGTGGAGCCACTGTTGGATACCTATACCAATAGGTTTCATATTTCATGATTGGCAAGAGAAAGTCCAAATATGCTCTGCTTTGAGTTCACAAAGATCCCATATTTCCTAAAGAGCAAGGAGGTGTGTAAAGTGTTTCAAACGTTGATGACCCTATTACAAATTTTGATGGATGATCCAACAGTTTAACCTGGATCATGCCATATTTCAATTTTGTGTTATAGAATAGAGAAAGAAGTCTGTCCAAACAGCCTAATCTTGGCAGACAACTAGTTTAGGTAGAGAAGAAAAGGATCCCAACAGTTTAATCTGGGACCTTGGAAGAGATAAGGGTAGAAATAGATAGAGAAAAGAATAAAGAAAAAGCCAAAGAAAAGAAAAGGCAAGTAAGGGTTTGCAAGTCCAAGTGCACCCTCCAAGGAGAAACAAAAAATGCTAGGTAAGCAGCTGGGTAGGTAGTTGGGGTCGCAGAAAGTGAGTCCTATCATTGCAAGAATGGTGATGATGGGCAGCAAAGTAAAAGACTACAGCAGGAGCATGACTAACCTCCCTCTCCCCCTTCATTTCATCACTAACATTCCCTCTCTTTTTAGCTGAGATTTATGGAGAAAGATCATGGTTTTTAGGTGCTTCTGGTTCATTCAGAAGCCACATTTCTTGTCTAAAATCTTCTCATTTTGATCTACTCTCAAAACTAAATCACTTTCATATAAACTCAGTGAGATCCCCTTCATTTGCTCCCTTCATTCATATTAACACTAATTCTATTGTATAAATCCTCATATCGCCTATTCCCCTAATATTACTAACACCAAGGTGTATAAATCCCAAACTCTTATAAATACCCACCCCCTTGGCATTATAGCCAATAAAGTTACAAGTCAGGGATCAAATGACATCAGGTCATGTTGATAAACCTATGCCAAATACCCCTTTTCCTCATAAGCCAGTTCCTCTATCTCTACCCCCTTTTGCACATAAAACCTTTAAAAAAGGGCCCTAAACCCCACCTTACCCGCTTCAAAGAGCCAAAAGAGCATAAAACCCACTTTCCGCCTGTTAGCCAAGGTTGGCGCATATAATTGTTTTTATCAAAATACATTAGAAAAGCGCTCAAAAGCAGGTTTATTTGCCTCCGCCCTCATCCGTATATTCCACACATGTCACCTCCCCGACGACCATTAGATCAAGGGCCTACAGATCCGACGGCCCTGATCGCGTTGGACCCCTTCCGACGTCTGACCGATACCTGTACTAAACTCCCGTCACATCTGCCTCGCGTCCGCCGTCCGATCAAAATCCGTAGATCTAACGATCATCGTGACGTCGGAGCCCATCCGATGACCGATAGATATCTCCCGACGTCCGTATTTGAAGGACGTCATCCCACTGCTACGTGTCCTCACCACCACGCGTCGGAGGTACAGCCGATGGATACCGCCCCCGTACAAGAGGCGGTACGATATGAAACCATTAGCGGTTTCCGGATTCCCTCATCCCGCCTACCCACGTCATCACCGCATCAGCAACGCGTCAGCGCCCCGTCACCCAGGTACGCTGCCCCGTCGACCTCCCTGTCCCTGCCATTGGTCCACCTGTCCTGCCATGTCACCGCCACCGTGTACCAACCAGACAGCGCCACGTCACCCGATGACGTCAGTATGACGTCATCCGACCTTGACCCCACCCAATGACGTCATGCTGACGTCAGCACATATTCGCGCCAAAAGCGTAAAAAGGTCTATTTCACCCAAAATTTCGCGTTTTTTGGTCATTTTGTGTGTTCGTCGTTATTCTGCTCTGCATGCAAACAACGTCCAAATTGTCTACCAACCTGCTAAACTGACCAGAAGACCTCCAGCGCACCAGTTCAACCTGCGGTCACGACCTCTGCGCGTTGTTTTACCAGGTATTCCTCATCATTCATCCTCTATGCGCTTGCAATTATCTATTTAACGCCTTAGAGAGCTTAAAGAAAGCCGAAAATCAGAAATTCACCACTGAATTCCTCAGCAAAGCCTTGAAGTTCCAATTATCACTTCGAAAAACACCAGCCGAGCCTTTTCCCAGTGGCATTCTGCTAAGAAACCAGGCCCTGTCTGCGCAATCGTGGCAGGCGCATTTGAAACCAATTTTTAACATTGAAAGGTGCCAAAAAAAGGGGCTAAGCTTCGCTCTTAATTACCATAAAGCAGCATTTCAACTGCTGCACACCCTGCATTTACCTCCCACTTGCATTTCCATCCCTCTACAAAGAAACTTTGCTGTTGTTACTCTGCATAGTAACACAGCCCCTGAGTAAGAGTAAAATTTGCAAAGGAAAATCATGGACCCCCCTGTAGCTCCTATAGCCCTCAATGTGGCTCCCCTGAATGTTCCTAATAGAACATTTGACACCAGAGCATTGGCAGACCTGGACTACAAGATAGCAGAGGAAATGATGAGCAGAAGCAGGTTCCATCTGCAAATATTAAACGAGATAAAGATCAAACATGAGAGGGGGACAGACATCCTGGGAATTTGGGAGTCATTCCTCCCAATATTCAAACTTCCTCAGGTTAATCAATTCCCTGAGCTTGTGCACATAGTTGCTGAACACTATGATGCATCCCAGAGAGCAGTGCTAGATGCTGAAGGTTCAATCCTGTTCCTCATTACCCCTGAAGCCATCAGGGAGATGTTGCAATTCCAGACAGAGCATAAGTTGGTCCCTCTGTCACTAGCTGATTTAATAGTACAGGGAGCCAGAACCACAGAGGCCCAAATCACTAAGGTCAACCAGCTCTTCATCAAGGCTGACACTTTGCAGATTCCTCCCATCAACTGCGTTTACCTCAATCAATTGGGCCAAGACCTAGTTGACATGATCAGTCCCATCCTGGGATATGATTCAATAGAACATATTGATGAAACAGTTATACAAATGATGCTTATGTTCTCCCCAGGAAGGAAACCAATCCACTATGATTATGCAACATACATATCAGACAAAATGCATGAACAGTTGATGAATTTGCCAAGAGAAAGAGTGTTTAGGTACACCTCCTACCTATATCATCTGCTCATATACTTCCAGCATGATAAATTCTCCTTCCCAAAGAAGAGAGTAGATGCACAGGGCAATCTGAGATCAGTAGTATATTGGACATCTGTTTTCCACGTATCATGCTACTCTCCATATACCTACTGTGAGTTTATTGATCTCTTCATCCATCCAGCCTTGACTCTACTGATTGGTTCACCTCCTCCTAGACTGACAGAGGACATGAAAAGGTGCCTACATTTGTCAAAAGTATACAGTATTGGGGACTGGTATCTTTACCAACACCACACCGTTATCAGAATATATGGGTGTGAGTTACCCCCATTTAGACTACCCAAATTTGTGCCCATGAGGCTATTTGCCTTAGAATACTTCAGGCAGTTTGGCTATGTGGATATGTTCCACTTCTCAGGCAGAGGCAAGAAAGCACAGCTGAAAATCAAGAGCCAACTTGGCCATTTAGTCTACAATGAAAGGGATGAAGGGTGGAAGGAGGCGGATAGAATACTGGTGGGACTTGGTTTGAAGTACAGTTTTATATGGAAACCCTATGACCCCAACAACTTCATCACAATGAGGAGACTCAAATATAAACTGTCTGCTTACGGTCATCATAGCCTCCCCCAAATTGAAAAATATGCCAATCAAAGCAAGTGGAAAAGGGGAACTCTAGAAGAAGATATAACTCAAAAAGAGCTTGATCAAAGAGCTCTGAACAATCAAAAGAAGATGGCTGACCTTGAGTTTTATGCACAGGTCCCCTCACTGCCAAGCACACAAATTGGAGCAGCAGCCTCCTCTTCAACTACTCCACAGCAAACTACAAAAGTTGCTGGAAAAGTATCAGAAAAAGGAAAGGAAAAGGAAATGGAGGCAGAGCAAGAGCAACAGCAGGAACAGCAGCAAAATCAAAATCAGCAAACACAAGAACAAGTAGAAGGACTACAGCAAGGGCAGCAGGAAGACATAGGACAGCAAGAGGAACAGCAGCAAGAAAAACAAGGGCAGGAGCCGCCTGCCCAGCAAAAGGAAACAGTGGATACTCCTCAGACCACTGAACAAGTCATGCCTACAAGGCAAGACTCTACATTTGATGCCTCGGTCCTCCAAACCCCTCAAAAGGAGGACACATTTCTCTTTAGGAAAAGGGAAAGAGAAACTCCCTTGACATCCTCTATCAATCAAGGAGAGAAAAGGCAAAGACTCAACGATTTTCCAGAAGAGGATATAGCCATCCGAGAAGCATTGGGCATGGGCCCACCAAGTCAAGAAATTTCAGCAAGTTCCTCCCAGCAGGAACTAGACAGGACAATGGGAGGGGAAGTCACCTACTCCAGCCAACAGAAAGAGGAAAGAGTGAGCATAAAGCAGCAGTTCATAGACATTAAGAGAAGGAGTGACCCAATCAAAGTTCAATTATACAATCACCTACTTAACATGGCTCCTTCCAATCAGCAGAGACTCATGTCTGCTTTTGATGTAGGTGAGGGCAAACTGACATTGAGTCATTTTATGCCTACGGCACTCAAGCCACAGTCTTCTGCTGATTATCTCAGGACCAATTTAGAGGTCCTTGCCAAAGATATACACCCCATGGACAAAATTGAGTTGCATAAACAAATAGGGGAAATGGTGTATGCTTCATTGGCCGATAGCACCTTGGACAACTACAAGTTAACAAGCAGTCTGAATGCTACGGTTTCCCAGCTGGAGCTAGAGAGAGCCTCTTCTCAGGCCAAAGACAACAGGATCAAAACCCTGGAAGAAATCATCATAGAGATTGGGCACAATCCCAATGATATTAAAGGGATACAAGAGATCTTAAAAATCAGAGATGCTGATATGGCTGCACTAAGGAAGAAGGTTAAACTTCCAGCCACTATCCATCCACAGACCGATGAAGTGGCAAAACAAAGGTATGAGCAGGATTCCACTGCTCTGTTAATTTCTGTTTACAAAGAACTTCTGAAGGCACAAGAAAAATTGGGGCAATATGAGGCCACACAAGCACCTCTGAAAGGATCATCAACACAAGCGCAAGAGGGGCAAACATCTCAGCCCCCTCCACAGGTCATTAATCTTGAGGAGACTGCTCCTACTACTGCACCTCCACCTCAGCAGGTTGAACAACCAGCCACATCTACTTCAGCAGCACCCACCAGCACAGATCAGAGCTTAGACATGCAAAAGCTAAAAAGCGAAATACAAGCTTTAGAAGCACAAATGATGCAGCTGAATGAAACTAAGGAGCAGCTGGCCAAGGTGAATGAAAGGCATGACAAAACAAAAAGAGAAGTAGGAGAGAAGGCCAAAGAAATCAAAGCTCTTAAAGACAAAATCAAGGAGCTTGAGAAAGAGCTAAAGCTAGATAAAATCATAGCCGAAATCAGAGCAATGATATGGTCCAATATTGGTAAGTCCATCAATAACCAGTGGCCATACATTGAGACAATCCATGAGCAACTGGAGCTCATTCCAAAAGCACAGAGGGAAATCAGAACATCAAGGGCCTTGTTGGGGAACATGCCTGAAATTGCAACAAAAATGATCAATGTGCTCAATCATAAGACCAGTTCTGAGTTGACCATCATGGGAATCGCAAACAGAACTGATACTATCCAAATGATCAAGAGGGTTCTTACTCTTAGAAGTCTGATGCAAACCTTGTTGGCATTATGATTCAGGTGTTGTCCTTGATGGCAAACTCATTCAGATGATAAATCAAGAAGGACGCAGAAAATATGTTCAGCAAGTGCGTCCCTGCAGGTAGACCATGCAGAACCCGCGTCCAGGGACGCAGGCCAGTCGTTCAGGAGATGCGTCCGCCCAGTGCACACATTTCAAGGCAGAGAAAAGCACGTGGGGGTTTCTTGTGTGGTATCTAGCCGACGGTTTTTGTGTTTCTATGGTGTCGGCTCGTGGTATTGTTCCACACTTTGGGGAGAAGCTTGCCTATATAAAGCAAAGGAGTTCATTTGGATTTAACATCATCTTGGTTGAATATCTCTTGGTGAGATCTAGTCCAAAATCTATAAGGGCGAATCTTCTAATGGACTACGATCTATATGGCGCATGATCAGATCTGTGGATCTGAGTGTTTGGGTTGGTTCTAAAGTCCTCTTATCTTCTATATCTGAAGGGACGCAGATTCAGTGAAGGGAAAGTGCACCGGGACGCAGTACAGTAAAGACTCAGGTGCGTCTCTGAAGCAAAGGATGTGGCGCGACTGTGGTATTGGGTGCGTCTCTGAAGCGAAAGACGCGGCGCGATAGTGTTTCTTGGTGCGTCGGTCGCAGAAAAGCAAAAGGAACAGTGCGTCTGCACGCAGAACAGCATAAGGTATACTGCGTCCAGTCGCAGGCCACAGAAAGAAAATATGCGTCCCTGTCTTAAGATGATCTGTTGACTGTATATTTCTGTTCATAAGGTGTTCTGGGTTGTTTATGTAATTACTGATCTGATATCTGTAGTAGACTGTATCTGTTGTATACTTGTTGTTCATTTGATTCTTCATAAAAGGAAGTAGGGGGTTGTAGCTCCCTTCCAGGAGAGACTGGAAAACGAGAGAGAGTTGTAGCTCTCTGCAGGTTGCAGCCTGCGTGCTGGTAAAGGACTGCACCAGTACAAAATCATTGTAAAAAGAATTTCTTGAAAGAAGATAGAGACATATTGCAGCAGGTGGTTTTTCTCCCGCATTGGGTTTCCACCTTACATCTTGTGTTCTTTGGTGTGACTGTCTATTTTCTTTATTCATGCTCATTGTTTTATGGTACTGATATGCAAGAATATTTCAAAAGATCAAATAAGGAAGATTTGGTAAATTGCTAGATAATACTGATTCACCCCCCCTCTCAGTATTATTTCCAACAATTGGTATCAGAGCAGGTCCTTCAGAAAAGCTTGATCGCTTGAAGGTAGATCGTTCATCATGAGCAACTACGAGAGAGAAGCATCAATCAGGCCACCCGTCTTTGATGGGACAAATTTCAATTATTGGAAGGTAAGAGTTACTGCATATCTTCAATCTCTTGGTACAGAAGTTTGGAACATTGTAGAATCAGGCTATGCCTTTCCTTCAGCTACTCCTACAGATCCAGCTGAGAAAAAGCAATATGAAACAAATGCAAAAGCAGTCAGTACTCTATTAGGAAGTATATCTCAAACAGAGTTCATGAAGGTCATGCACTTCAAATCAGCAAAAGAGATATGGGACAAAATGATCACTAGCTATGAAGGAGATGAACAGGTAAAAGAAGCTAAACTTCAAACTCTCAGGATTCAATATGAGACTCTCAAGATGTATAATGATGAAAGTGTGGCTAATTATTTTCTTCGGGTAGATGAGATTGTTAATTGTATGAAAAATTTGGGTGAAGAAATAAAAGAGACTATAGTAGTTCAAAAGATTCTAAGATCTTTATCCCCCAAGTTTGAATCTAAAGTATCTGCAGTAGAAGAAAAGGAAAATCTCCGTGTTCTCACTATGTCTCAGCTGCATGGAATTCTAACTGCTTATGAAATGAGAAAGGGAGGTCCATCAGACAGAAGGGAAGCTGCTTTTAAAGCATCAGGCACAGAAGATCACTATGAAGCAAGTCATGTTCCAGAAGAAGAGGAAGAAGAATCAAATTTTGTCAGAAATCTTCAAAGGGGTTCTGGAAGGTTCAGAGGTAAGCTACCTTTCAAATGTTTTGCTTGTGGAAGAGTAGGTCATTATGCTGCAAAATGCTCTTATAAGGATAAAGGAAAGGAACCAGTTAGATGGAACAAGAAACAGAGTGCAAATAAGAAAAGCTACTACACCCATGAAGATAGTGATGGCTTATCAAACAGTGATGAAGATGAACAAGGTAACAAATATAGATTGTTAATGGCATTTGAAGATGATGATTATGAGGATGCTGTAGATGTGGATAACCTTTATGATGAAATTACTAGACTCAAGAGATGTATAGAAGAAAAGAACATGATTATTGATACTCTACAATTTCAAATTGATGAAAAGGAAAAACATCTTGAAAAATTAGAAGGTGAAATTGTTGGTCTCAGAAAAGAAATTGAGAAAACAAAAACTATTAATCTCAAGTTTGTCAAAGGATCTGAAACTTTGAATGAGATTATCAGTGTGCAACGGTCTCCACTAAATAAGACAGGTCTGGGCTATAATGGAGAAACTTCTCAAGCATCCACTTCAAAAAGTTATCTTGATGCAGCAAGAAGAAATGAGCAAGAGCACAAGGAAGATCATCAGGTAAAGCAGGGACAAACGTCAAACAGAAACTATCAGGGGCAATCCAGCTTAAGGGTGAACAAAAGCCACAACCAGCCGCAGGTAAAATCTTCCCAATTTGGTTCAAGAATAGATGAAAATAGAAATTACAATCAGTTGGCTGGTAGATTCAATAATCGCAGAAACTTCTTCAATGGACAATGCTTTTCTTGCCATAACTTTGGTCACAAAGCAGCTCAATGTGTTGCATATAAAACAATCATGACTAGGGAAGCTCAAAAACAAAGAAGTATGACAGGGATTACAAAAAGGACCTATAACAACTTTTCAGCTCTTGAAAATGAAGTTGAATGCTCAATTTGCAATAATTTTGGACATGAAGATTTTGAATGCAGAAGCAGGTTTCCGGAAAGAAAGGTACAAGAACAAAAAAAGGAACAAACCTCAGGCACCAAAACATGGAAAATAAAGGAACCTCAAACAGAAAGATGTGGGATAGCATTCTATGCAGAAGGACAAGAAAATCTATGGTACATTGACAGTGGATGTTCAAAGCATATGACAGGTGATAAAGAAAAACTTGAATCTTATTCTAATTTAGAAAAGGGAAAGAAAGTCTCTTTTGGAAATGATACTCCTGCAACTATAAAAGGAAAAGGTATTGCTCCTTTAAAAGAAGATGTTAAGGCTGGAAATGTTTTGTTTGTTGATGGACTAAAGCATAATCTTCTAAGTGTAAGCCAGATGTGTGATCAAAGAACCGAGGTTATATTCAGATCAAATGGATGTCTTGTTCGTGATCTTGATACAGGTAAAACAGTTCTCAAAGGAAAAAGAACTCCAAATAATCTATACATATTTGATGAAGGACAACAACAATGCTATCTAAGCAAGGATGAAGAGCACTGGTTATGGCATCGAAGGTTGGGACATCTAAGCTTCTCACAAATAAGGAAAGCTTGCAAATATCAGGCAGTTCGCGATCTTCCAGATATCAAAATTCCTGACAACACCATATGCAGATCATGTCAGTTTGGAAAACAGACCAGAACTAACTTTCCAGAGAAAGAAGGATCAGCCAGCATGCCTCTTGAGCTAGTACACACAGATGTATGTGGACCATTCAGAAAAAGAACACCTAGAGGAGAGGAATACTTGATATTATTTATTGACGATTTCTCCAGGTTTGTTTGGTTAGGACTTATGAAGCACAAAGATGAAGCTTTCGAAAAGTTCAAATCCTTCAAAGCTTTGGTTGAAAATGAATCAGGTCACAAAATTAAGTGCCTCAGATCCGACAGAGGTGGAGAATTTACTTCAAATGAATTTTTCGATTTCTGTGATGAACATGGGATAAGGAGAGAATTTTCTACAGCTAGAACTCCTCAGCAAAATGGAGTAGTGGAAAGAATGAACAGAACAATCCAGCAAATGGCTCGTGCTATGCTTGATGAATCAGGAACTCCTGCAACCTTCTGGGGTGAAGCTGCACATGCGGCAGTTATTATTCTCAACAAGACAAATGTCCGAGTGAACAGCACTCAAACTCCTCATGAGCTCTGGAGTGGTAAAACTCCTTCGGTAAAGCACTTCAAAATCTTTGGGAGCAAATGCTATATCAAGAATACTGAGGAGCAGCTTGGCAAACTTGATCCTAGAGCAGATGAAGGAATTCTTCTTGGCTACTCTCCACATAGCAAAGCATACAAATGCTACAATAAAAGACTTGGCAGAATTGTTGACAGCATTGATGTAGTGGTTGATGAGAAGGGATACATTCCTAGGCAAATACATCGTGAAGACAGTGAAGAAGATGAAAGCTACCCTCAAAGACAGAATGATGAAGAAGAAGAACCGCAAGAACAATCTCAAGAAGGACCTCACGAAGAAGCAGAAGAAAGAACAAGAATAGAAGAAAAGACTCCATCCAGATATGTTCAAAAGAACCATCCAGAATCTCAGATCATGGGACAAAAAGAAGCAGGTATACAAACTAGAAGAACAGTTGCAGAAGCTTCAAGTTATTTGGCATTACTCTCCTCTACTGAACCACAAAATGTGAAAGAGGCATGCAAAGATGAATGTTGGGTGAAAGCAATGGATGAAGAACTTGAGCAAATCGAAAAGAACAACACTTGGGAGCTGGTTCCTAGACCAAAGGATAAGAATGTTATCGGAACAAAATGGGTTTTCAAAAATAAATTGAATGAAAATGGAGAAGTAATTAGAAACAAAGCCAGACTTGTTTGTAAAGGGTATGCACAGCAAGAAGGAATAGACTTTGAAGAAACTTTTGCTCCTGTTGCAAGACTTGAGGCCATCCGAATGTTTCTTGCTCTCTCAAGTTGTCAGAACTTCAAAGTATTTCAAATGGATGTCAAATCAGCCTTTCTGAATGGAGACTTGGATGAAGAAGTGTACATTGAACAGCCAGATGGTTTCATTCTTGGAAACGATCCAAATCTTGTATGCCGATTAAAAAAGGCTCTCTATGGTCTCAAACAAGCTCCAAGGGCTTGGTACTACCGGTTGGACAAATATCTTCATCAACAAGGTTTTTCAAAAGGTTCAGCAGATAGCAATCTTTATATAAAAGTTGAAAATGACAAATTACTAATACTTGTTGTGTATGTAGATGACATTATTTTTGGCAGTAATGAAGAAGCTATGAGTCAAAGCTTTGCCTCGGTCATGCAGAAAGAATTTGAGATGTCCTTGCTAGGAGAACTGACATACTTCCTTGGTTTGCAAATCCAACAAAAGAAAGGAGGAATCTTTTTATCTCAAACCAAGTATCTCAAGCAGATTTTGAAGAAATATGGCATGGAAGATGCAAAACCAGTATGTACACCCATGGTCACAGGATGTAGTCTCAGTGCAAATGATGAATCTGCAGCAGTACATCAACCAACCTACAGATCTATGATTGGAAGTTTACTATATTTGACAGGTACCCGACCAGACATCATGCATGCAGTTGGAATAGTTGGAAGGTTTCAAGCAAATCCAAAGGAGACTCATCTTCAAGCAGTGAAGAGAATCTTCAAATATCTTCAAGGGACTCAAAATTATGGCCTATGGTATCCTAGAGATACAGATCTCACTCTTCATGCTTATACAGACGCAGATTGGGCCGGAAGCGTGGATGACAGGAAAAGCACAAGTGGTGGTGCTTTCTTTATGGGTCCCAGACTGGTATCTTGGTTCAGCAAGAAACAGAGTTCAATTGCCTTGTCTACAGCTGAAGCGGAATATGTTGCTGCTGCATCTTGTTGCACCCAACTTCTTTGGATGATGCAGACTTTGCAGGATTATCAAATCACTTGTACACCTCCTATTCCTATCTTATGTGACAACACAAGTGCAATCAGCATCTCAAAGAATCCGGTTATGCATTCAAAAACCAAGCACATACCAATCAAGTACCATTTTCTCTGGGAACAAGTACTTGAACAGAAGGTCAAGTTGGAGTATGTTCCTTCTAAGGAACAAGTTGCTGATATTTTCACCAAACCGTTGCCCAGGGACACTTTTGAATACCTCAGGCAAAAGCTGGGGGTTGTTGATGCATCATCTCACTGTTGATCATCTTCCTATTGATGGTATAGGCTCAGGGGGAGCACATAATGCATTGTTGGCATTATGGAGAAGGAGATCTTGGAAATAGCTGCAATATGTCTCTGTCTCCTTCATGATGGATTTCTGGTTACAGATCTGGAGAAGCATGAGCTTAGGGGGAGCATACCCTTTGCCCTTGATGTCAAAGGGGGAGAATGATGAAGCTGAAGATTATGTGGTTGCCATCAAGTCCAAAGGGGGAGTTTGTTGGCATTATGATTCAGGTGTTGTCCTTGATGGCAAACTCATTCAGATGATAAATCAAGAAGGACGCAGAAAATATGTTCAGCAAGTGCGTCCCCGCAGGTAGACCATGCAGAACCCGCGTCCAGGGACGCAGGCCAGCCATTCAGGAGATGCGTCCGCCCAGTGCACACATTTCAAGGCAGAGAAAAGCACGTGGGGGTTTCTTGTGTGGTATCTAGCCGACGGTTTTTGTGTTTCTATGGTGTCGGCTCGTGGTATTGTTCCACACTTTGGGGAGAAGCTTGCCTATATAAAGCAAAGGAGTTCATTTGGATTTAACATCATCTTGGTTGAATATCTCTTGGTGAGATCTAGTCCAAAATCTATAAGGGCGAATCTTCTAATGGACTACGATCTATATGGCGCATGATCAGATCTGTGGATCTGAGTGTTTGGGTTGGTTCTGAAGTCCTCTTATCTTCTATATCTGAAGGGACGCAGATTCAGTGAAGGGAAAGTGCGCAGGGACGCAGTACAGTAAAGACTCAGGTGCGTCTCTGAAGCAAAGGACGCGGCGCGACTGTGGTATTGGGTGCGTCTCTGAAGCGAAAGACGCGGCGCGATAGTGTTTCTTGGTGCGTCGGTCGCAAAAAAGCAAAAGGAACAGTGCGTCTGCACACAGAACAACATAAGGTATACTGCGTCCAGTCGCAGGCCACAGAAAGAAAATATGCGTCCCTGTCTTAAGATGATCTGTTGACTGTATATTTCTGTTCATAAGGTGTTCTGGGTTGTTTATGTAATTACTGATCTGATATCTGTAGTAGACTGTATCTGTTGTATACTTGTTGTTCATTTGATTCTTCATAAAAGGAAGTAGGGGGTTGTAGCTCCCTTCCAGGAGAGACTGGAAAACGAGAGAGAGTTGTAGCTCTCTGCAGGTTGCAGCCTGCGTGCTGGTAAAGGACTGCACCAGTACAAAATCATTGTAAAAAGAATTTCTTGAAAGAAGATAGAGACATATTGCAGCAGGTGGTTTTTCTCCCGCATTGGGTTTCCACCTTACATCTTGTGTTCTTTGGTGTGACTGTCTATTTTCTTTATTCATGCTCATTGTTTTATGGTACTGATATGCAAGAATATTTCAAAAGATCAAATAAGGAAGATTTGGTAAATTGCTAGATAATACTGATTCACCCCCCCTCTCAGTATTATCTCCAACAAACCTTAGACAGAAGAACCCAGGATATGCAAACTGAGGTAAACAGGTTCTTTGAGAGGTTTCGGGTATTGGAAAGTAAAGGACTCCCTAGCTTGCTGAACAATGGAGGGAGATTATTCACCCATGAAGAATATGCCAAGAGAGTGAATGTTTTTGCCTCATCACAAGTAAATGAGAAAGCCAGCACCTCAGAAGATACAGGGCCTATCACAGGACAGATTTTCTATGGTAAGATAGAAAATCTACTTTTTATAATGAATGAAATGAATCATCTATTTGATGTAGCCCCCAACTTTTTCAAGTATACAGAAGCTGAAGAAACAATGCAGGCCATCCTCAAGCATCAGCTCCCTACACAGGAATGGTGGACAGATGCCATCCAGAGAATTTTGTAAACATTAAGCCATGCATCAATTTCTGTTTTTTCTATAAATTTTGATGGAAAGAACAGTCAGCAAAATCGGCAGGCATCATAAAGTCAAAGCTGAGCCAACTCAGCAGATGGAGCAGCCAGCAAAGCAGGAAAGACAAACGCAGCTGGCAAAGCCGAGAAATTCATTGCGCAGGCAAAAGTAAATGCGTACCTACAGGATCGATACATAGTAATGTAACCGACTCAGTGACTCCTTAAAGTCAAAACAATCATCTGACAGACATAAAGGGAATTTACTCTGCATTTAACGTTGTAATAACTCCCTGCCTACTTTCTGAACACTACTGAAGATATTTTCTCTCTCTCAGATGACTCAATGCCTGAGATATTTTGTATACTTATTTCTATATAAACCCCTGCGCATGATAGAGCAGGGGTTGTTGTAATTTTCCTTTGAAGAGCTCTCGCTTGCTGTAAGATTCTCAGAGAAATAATACAAAGGGAGAATGGAATTTCCAAAGCTTGGTGTACTTTGATGCGTTGTGGTGAATGGTGAATGTTGCAGGATTCCAGACTGTTTTCATAAAACAATAAGTTTTCTCAAATCTTTGTATTACATGTTTTCGAGTCTTTTGTTCTCTTTTATTGTTCAGATGTTTTACACTTAATAGCAAAGTAGAAGAATGGTTCCAGGACTTAATCCATGATTACCCTGAACTCAAACTGAGCTATTATCCATGTTTTCCTCAGATACAGTAACAGAAGTGTAATTCTTAGTTGCTGCACTTTGAAACTATATCTTTCGCTGTGATAGACATTCCCAGGGATTCAAGTTTGCCCCTGTGACATCTGTCTTTTCTCATAACCAGTTTGGTGGAAACATTTAAAAAATGAGTGAAAATTCTTGAATGCTTTCATTGTTTGTCTTACCTGTTTCCTGTTATTAATCAAAATTTGTTCTATGAAGCATCCAAATGGCCCTGTAAGTTTCACCGGTTCATCTCAAAGTTTCTAGACACCTACAGCCACAGACTCCATTGCCCAATGATACTTGACTCTCTGAATATTACATCACAAGAGATCTGAAAGAAATTCTCCAACCAAAATATAAACAAAACCTGTGCTCAATACCTAGCCTAAAACATTATCATTACAGATACAAATCATAAAGAGAGAGCCCTCTCTGATCACAGTTTGGCTAGAAACAGTGATTAAAAGATTGGTTAGTGGTTACCCCGGCCGTATTCCCTTGGGAGTCATAGGGAACAACCTGGGTGCTAACAGGAGTGTCCATTAAAATTTGCAATTACATCTAAGTACATTGATGAAGTGGAGTTAGATGTGGTCCCAGTAGACATATGTGGAGTTGTCTTAGCAAGTCCTTATCTTTATGATAGAGATGTAGTGTTTTACAAAAGAGAATATAAATCTCACCTAAAGAAGGAAGGGGTTGAATTTATTGTCAAGGCACATAAGGTCAAATCAAACTTGGATTTAATTGTTACAAATAAAGTTATGCAGTTAATAAGTTCAAGTAAATATGTACTCATGTTTATTAAGGAACAACATAAGGATGATTGTTCGAGATTCCAGATTCAGTTTATAGATCAATTGGTCAAGGTGGTTAATTCTTTTCTAAGAAATCTTATTCATAAACATGATAAGAAACATGAGATACATTTAATGTCCTATGAACATCTTCTTAAAGACAGAATGAATCTCAACTCATTCATTCAACTGAATTCTAGAAAATATCATCATCATCAGTGTATTGTAGGGAATGGTACATGTGAGTCTAATCAGAGACTTGTTTCACATGGTATGCTTATTTTCAAATTTAGGGGTGCATGTCTGTATTGGGGAAAGTTAGTGTTGCATTTCTTTGGATTGCATCATCATTTCATTCTTTAAAAAGTAATGAAGCCTCTTTTCAAGTGGAGAGGAAGTTTATAAGTTTTCATGATAAAGCACTTTCGAAAGCAGATCTAAAGTTTCCTTATCATGATTTGAAAACTAATGCATTAAGTGGAAGTGTTAGTCAATGGAGATATCAGTTAATAGACGAAGAAATAGTGATTCAAGTAACTCAACAATTTCTTAGATACTTTCAAAGTCAAACTAAGTTTCAGCAGTCTTTACATCACAGCTAGATGAGTTATGTGCAGCAAGTTCACTTAGTAATGAGTCAACAGGAAAGTAAATCAAGTCAAGTAATTAATATGAATTCAAAATCAAAGGAGTCTTTGAATATTTCAATTATTCTAGAAAGTAGATTGTTAATACCCATCATATGTATTGAACAAAATTCTACAAATACTATTTTCAAATATTTTTTCGAATCATTGACTCATGACTCTTTGTGGAAATAATTCAATTGCCATGTTGATAACAAGTTGTTTGCCAATTGTCACAAGTTGTTCATACTGCAGATGGAAGAAGCAAGTCACAGGATCGAAAGGTATCATGGTCAACATCATCAGGGTCATCACATGCAGGTGATTGATCGAATGTATTGGTACATTGTCAAGTCAAGGTGGAAAGAGAGGGAGTTCTACCCTCATCGGCTAATTGTTTAGTCAAACTTTTGTGGTCCAAAAGCTTTCAAGTGGAGAGGAATGATCCAGGAAGATCCGTTGATTCAAATTGTATAGGAGTTCGAGTGTCATCATCAGTTTTCAAAGTGTCGTCACTTTAGTTTAGCTTCGACAGTGTTGGTTATGATTAGGTTGTGCAGGTAATGCTCATAGTTTTTCATGTTGTTCAGTTGATATGGGTTCACATCTGGTTGTCGACTTGTCTTCATCGATAGTTCCGCCAAGATTAGTTGACAACATGTGATTTGTCATTTGACAAGTAGGATTTGGGTTCGACATGGGTGTCGTCTGTGGCATAGATTCATCGTCAGGGTGTCGTTGTAAAGACAGCTGGAGTCAACGATGTGTGTGGGTTTTGTCATCCATAATGCAGGGTTGGTGTTGTCGTATGGGGTTTGAATGTTGCTTTGTGACAATGAAGTGTAATCGGTTTATGTAAAAGTGTAAGTCTTGACACTAAAGACTAAACTTAATCCTAAACACCAAACCCTAAGTCTAAACCATACATTCATGTGTTAAAACTATGCTAATCCCTAACCTAAAGTCCAACCTTACCACAACACATTAATCCTAAACCTATGTTTAAAACAACTCTCAGCCTATGTAATTAAAAAAAAAGTTGTAAGACACTAAAACAGTCCCTAACCTCAGAGTTGACCGTGCAGGAACCAGGAGGAGTAAGTGGGGCATGTGAGCAGAGGTAAGCCATTGGGGCTTGAGAACCGTAGACCTTAACCATGTGGAGAAAACGTAAAACCGTTAGCATGTGACACATCTCCATCTACTGGAACTGCTGGAGAGTAAGCCACCGAGATAACTGCCCTGCAAACAGTTCAACTCTAGGTGTTCACTGGGTCGTTAGTGCCTTTGCTTGGTTTGCTACCAGCTAGTGGTTTTGGGCTAATCCAAAGTAATTTTTGGGTTTTTTATTGTTTAGTTTGTTTTCAAATAATTTGAAGACCATGGCATAATGAACCAAGGTGGAAAAACATAACCAAAAACCCTAATTCAACCGCAAAAGTCAACTCATAGAGCTCAAAGGCAGTCAAGGAGGTTTGAATGTATTTGTAGGCCTATAAGAGGCAGTTGTTCTCATTGAAGAAATGATGGGTGGTTTTGGGTTTTTGTATGCAGATTCTAGAGGTTAGAGATTGTTTTGTTTTCAGTGTTTCGGGAGCACCGAGAGTCATAATTTGAAATTGTAAGCGGCGTTGGAAAGATGGTTTTGAGGGCTATCTGATGATAGAGGTCAGAATTGCCTGTGTGCAAGTTCATTCTATCTAATTCATTTTGTAATCGACTCCATCCTTCTCATTCCTAATAAAAATGGTCGCCCATCTTGAAAGCGGACTCAGAGACATAGTCCATCAGGGACGAACTCCATCATCAATTTGTTGTTTGGTATAACTATGTTTTTACTATTTTCACTTCTATTATGCATCGATTTCATGTTTAATTAGCGGTCGTAAAGTGATCTGCTCAAGCAATTTGACTCCATTTCCATGCTTTCAATTATCATTCAAATCACTAATGGTTAATCAATTCTACATCAGTATTTAGTTTATGATCATTTCAGATCACCAAGCAACTACCCGACCATCCAAGGTACATGGAAACAATCTACATGTTACGTTGTCATAACGTAGCTCAAGGGTTTGCATTTGTAGGTAGAAGTTTTCTAAGTGGTCTTCCGCCTTCACCGCACTATCAGGGTTAAAATTGATGTTCATTCTCTCCTCTCACTTCGGCATCTTATGCAAAACAGCCAGGAGAGCCAGTGATCCCTGAATCATCCATTCAAGATTTGGGTCAGCCATATCTTTGTCCTCTTTGTAATCTTCCTCTCCTTCAAAGTCTGATGTGTTCAGCTCTGAGTTCAGTTGTCTGTCTCCACCTCCACCTCCTCCGTTGCCTTCCCCTTCGCCTCCTATACCCAAGTCTGATCCTGAGACCAAAAGAGTGCCTTGTTCACTTTTTTGGAGGATGGGAGGTTTCTTTTCATCTCCGACAACTTCTCTTAGACCTTCAAGTGTGGCAAGGGTTGCTTCTTCCATTGATGATAATACTACACTTGTGGGAGTGGCTTCCTCGCTACATGTGGAAGATGATGTATGTCTGGGATCAGTCTGACTGCTTTTGCGAACTAGCAAGTGATGGGGAGAATGGAGAGAAGGTGTTGATTTGAAGTCTCGTGCTCAACACTAGGAGGTAAGGAGTAACCAACCATTGAGTCGCGTGTAGGTGAGAGACAATGCGAGTTACTACCTTGACTAGATGTTTGTTGAATGACTGTGAGGGGAATTTTAGCCATGTACAACTGGTTACCCTCCTTCTAGCCCCATAAAAGTTGATAGTGCTAGACCTGCCAATATTTAGGGGATCACCCCGGTATGAAGTCAAAACAAGACCTCACACCGTTTGGTGTGGGAGTCCCATCGAGTATGATGGTCTGATTTCCATTGTCTTAAGGATTTGCCTCAACTCTTGCTTGTCAGCACAGGAGAGTGGTTCACTTTGTCTTTGAGAAGTGAGGTTCGCATGCCTGGTGAGTGTAAGTGTACTTGTGTCAATGGTTCTTTCACTGTGAGGGGAAAAGGTGAAGGTGAGTTCCAGGTTGAAAGGGATTAGTCCCAACTTGGCTAGGAACACACAACACAAAGGACATACACAACTTCCGACGGAGCAGTCCACTTGGATGCAATAGTCACAATATACAAGGTAAGATAGCATGTAAAAAACTCACAGATCAGTTTGAGATGAGTGCAATAGTTGTTACAGCAACGTTCATGTGAAAGGTCTGTCTGATGTCCAGCAGAGCAGTTGACATGGACGGGACACCATTAACAACATATACAACACATTTCCATTAAAAGATTATGAATTACAACAAATGAATCAGTTTAGATGTAGAACACATGGTTAAAATAAACATGCATTACAAGTGTTAAAGATTAGTCTTACAGCAAATACAATACATGTGTGAAAATGTGTTGTCCTGTTGACAAGCTTCTAAATTAAGAGAAAGTTCCAAGACACATCATTACTCCATACATCACTAACCTCGTCAGCGAGGCATTGGAGCCACTACTTACTCCTCAAAGAAAATATTACAGACTCTCTTGGCTATGTGGGAGGAGTTGAGGTGAAAAAGTTCTTTCATGTACAAACGAGGGGGGTATTTATAGCCAAGACTGAAACTGACCCTTGTGGTTGTTCGACTACCCTCATGAACGTTTGACTTCCATGACTTTCCGACTTACATGACTCTATGTTCAAAAAGTGGGTCTCTTGGACTTCCACGTTACATCACATTGATCGACAACAAGCCATAGTGGAGATGTGGGCAACATGGCTCATGACTTGATATGACATGACTTGACAAGACAATGCTCGTACATTCATGCTACTGTTGGAGTGCATGCTGAGATATAGTGCTACTAAGTGATGGATGTCTTCATGGTGTATCATAGCTTCACCTTTGCATGGTGAAGTGTGCAGAGTCTTGATGGTCCTTGGTTTGCTTGATGAAGCTCTAGCATGTTGTTCCTCGTTTTCATGGTGGAAGGCTTGACAGGCTCACTTATTTGCGAAGGTGCATTTTGTCGCGTTCGTCCTCTTTGCATGCTTCGTTCGTTTTTCCATTGGTGAATCTGTCCATCTATATGTGCTCCCTTCGTTCATCCTTTTCGTCATCTTGACATGTTTGTGGGTGTACCTGTACCTGTAATCACTCATGATGAGACGACATCAAATCAAAAACCTCCTAGTCTACCATGACACATGATCATTTGTATACGGTTGACCAGGAGAGGAAACAAGGATGTGATGCAGGATGATGGCTTTGAGAAACTGTTGATGAAAACTATGCAAAAGTCATTGAGAGATGGAGATAGATGATCTGAGTCAACAGTTATTGACTGAAAGGTCTAGCTCGACTGGGACGCAAAATTGCACAAATTTTGGGAGGAACAGTCTGAGCTGTTGGAAGGTAAGGCAGGAATGCTCTATGAATTTTCTGAAATGAAGAGTCAGCATGGGTTAGATAGCCAAATTTGCAGAATTTTCTAGAGGAATAGGTTGGTCTGCATGAGGGGTCAGCAGGTAGGGATTGCACAATTTTTCTGGGGAATTGCCTTGGAGACTGGTAGCCAGATCTTCGTAACTCTGAGAGGGAACTACTAGTTGGTTGTAGGGGTCACTGGAAGCAGACATATGCAATTACTAGATGGAATTTCCAGTTGGCTGCTCAGGTCACTGGCAGCTAGACTTGTGCAATTCCCAGAGGGAACTGCCAGTTGGTTGCTCAGTCACTGGTAGCAGAAACTGTGCAATTCCTAGAGGGAACAGGTAGTCTGTTGCTGGCTGGGAAAATTGAATTAAGGCTGGGAGGCTAGCTTGTTGATCATCTCTGCACAATTTCAAAGATGAGCTAATTGATGCACACAGAGAGGCCTGTTCATGAGCACTACACAATTTCTGAGATGAACAGTTGGTCAACTGTCTAGGTGGCCAGCATGAGTGCTGATTGAATTGCTTGCGGGCAACACAACTTGAAAGAACTAGCTTGGTGCTTCTGTGTTGTTCTGGTTGACAGTCGATCAAGTCGAAAGCAGGGTGATGGTCTGGCTGTCAGTGAGGAGTCTGGTCATCAGAACTTCAACAAAAATGACTAAGTGTGTGAATAGTCGAAAGATGCATAGGTGATCATACGGACACACACTTGCATGACTTGACGACGAAATGACCAAACCATCTGAACACAAATTTTCAACATGATTGAGCAACGATGCAAGCAACAAGTGCAACACTCGTGATTGATCGTTCATGATCGAGATGACTCTTGCATGACAGTGAATATGACTCTGTGTGTGAGTGCGACAGATGCCTTCATGGCGAACATAACAAACACATATGAAGCAAATAATTTGAGAATAACCTAAAAATGGTTGCAAGCATGACTTAGACATCAACATGTAGAGACTTGAGTGAAATGAAAAAACAAGGCGAATGTAAAGACTCACACGAGCTCATGGAGTGAACTCGAGTATGTGCAGTCATCAAGTGAAACTCTCCAAGGGAGGCTCCAAAATTGGTGCAGGCCGAAATTTTGGAGGGTAGTTGTAGCTTCTACAACACAGGTACAAGTGTGATATGGTGATAAACATGGTTGAGATGTTGGACCTTATGGAACATTTTAGAAAAATGATGCTAAGATATGGAAAGCTCTTTATGGGGAAGCCTATCACGCTGAGTGGAGAATGATACCTACTCTCTTTTCGCTTGTTGAGGTGTTGGTTGAAGCTGACCATGTGTGATGTTCCTGCAATGGATACAACCAAATCTGACGTGAAAGAATCATTTAAGACATACATATACTATGAATGTTATGGACTTAAAGAGCTGGAGAAGTACCTAACATGTGCGATAGGCTGATAAAATTATTTTTTGTATTTACGGGAATAGAAGGTTCCATGAATGGGGTGAAAGCATAATGAATGTAACATAATGGGGCTAAGCTTTCAGATATCCCTGTGAGATGGTTCTCAAGCTAGAGTCAGTGGTCATGGCTTCTTTATGTGAAGAAGGATCTACAATGATGAAGGGAGCCATGGGGGGGGGGGGGGGGGGGGTTCTATCGACCGACATGAATTTTTATCATGTACAAGTGTGAAATGGTGATAAACATGGTGGAGATGCTAGACCTTATGGCACATTTCAGCGAAATGATGTCAGGATATGAAAAGATCTTTAGGGGGAAGCCTATCATGCTGAGTGGAGAATGCTACCTGCTCTCTTTTCACTTGTCAAGGTGTTGGCTGAAGCTGACCATGTGTGATGTTCCTCCAATGGATACAACCAAACTCGACATGAAAGAATCATTTAAGACATACATATACAATGAATGGTATGGACTTAAAGAGCTGGAGAAGTACCTAACATGTGTGATAGGTCGAGAAAATTATATTTTGTGTTTACGGGAACAAAGGGTTCAATGATTAATATGTTGTGGGAGTGATATTCACGTCTCTTTCGGTTTTGTCAACAGAGATCCTAGGATTCTGTAATGTACCTTGAGAGATGGAAAAAAGGGTGATAGATAAGGCCATGGGACCCAAATATCAACCATTTCCATTGTTGAGCTGTGGAGGTCAAAGATCCTTCTTGGAGTGTTTCTTGTTGTTGCGATCAGCCTATGCACCAGGGATTGGCATCGTCACTAACAGGTAAGAGATTGAGCCCTAACCTTTGTGATTTTCAGTTTTTTAGGTTAGATAGGCCATACAGGGGTCCCTTGTATGGCCTTTTTAGGGCTAATCTCAAGGACCGTGTGACCAAATCTCCTTGACGTGTACGGTCATTGCATAAAATAAGAGTTATGCGCGAATACCCTGCATGAAAGGGGTACTGAGATGCGCATTGCACGTGTTTGAGTTATGGGTTTGCGCGATGAACCCTACCAAAGGTCGTCGTGACTTTCCCAAGCATTTTTGAATTGGGTGTGCACCTATATGGGATACAGGCATGCTCACCATGCCTTGTTCTAGGTGCATGTTTAGGAAACACGTGCGCGCCCATTTTGATTTTTTGAGGACCTAAGGGGTTCTCTTTTAGGACTTGTGGCATTGTTGGTGACAGGATGATCTGGAGAGAACGAGACTAGGATCTTCTTTAGAATGTTGTATCATAGGATGCTAGAGTGAGGCATCAGCTTGTGCAATGGGGGTTGCTAAAGTTTCTTCAGAACCTGTTGAAGAGGTTACATGATATGTTCCTGCAATATTTGGTTAGTTGTTGGGATGTGGATTGTCAAGTGATGGTTATCCACCATACAAACCTCCCGATATTGGTGGAGATCGATATCTACTTTATTACTGGCTTGATTTCGTGAGGGGAGGTGCTTTTGTATCCTCTTTCGAGAGGTGATGTTGATATGAGGTTTTGGGCTCATGGGAACTGCGGTGCTAACCCTATTTTAGATGGCTGCATGAGGATCACAGTAATGGAGGATATAGTCGAGCGAGCAATGTTGGCTAAGATCCTCAGACTGGTGGGGTCGGCATCCCCCAACTAGTGCTCGGGGCTGCATATTTCAGTTTTGTAGTGAGTTCATTTGGGGGCATTTTTTGATTGGGCATGATTGGTGCAGTAGGGGATGATGTCACAGCTTAACCAAGTTCATCGTTTGACGCTGAAAAGTTTTGGTTACGAGAGTGTGATTTGCATCATACTCTATGAGAGGGTGGTTATGCTCATCCCTATTGTTGTAGTACTAGCGGGGCCTCCTCGGGAGACTGGCATGTGTTGTTAGGGATGGGTGATGTCGTAGGAGGGCAGAGGAGAGGTGGGTCAGTACTGGACCAACGTGGTATAGTGTTGGATCTAGTCCAACCCCCAGTTGATATTGGACTACCTGTACCAATGGGTTGACCTCTGGGAAGATTGAGAGATGGGGCTTCCTTGATGTGCTGCTTGGGGACCATTAGGTATATGCTTTTTATTTCTGCATTTGTATACATATGTGTTTTTTCATGTATTTATGATTTACAATGATATTGACACTAAGCTTTGTTTACCTATAGATGCAAGGCTGCGGGGACGTCTACTGGCCTTTATGGTTGGCCATGATCCAAGAAACATAGCATTGCGGGGGATGTGCCTATTCTTGAGAGACCCTAGGTACCAAGGCCACCGCTTGCTCCTCAAGATGGCTCACAGTGACCGGCGTAGCAGCCTTGGATGGAGATTGGTGGGCCCTCCAGAGAGGGGGCTATGGATACAGAGAGACTAGTCACATGAGATGAGGAGGCTGAGGTACAACAAGATCCTGCTGAGGTAGAATTATAGTGGTTACGTGATTCTTGGATACAAGCAGATACCTTGATCAGAGGTGTGCCATTTAAGTGATGGGATTACCTTCTAGAGGTTGTGGTTGAGACGACGATGTCCCAAGAGTAGGAGCATCGGTCGAATTTGTAGTGTATTGCTATGGTGGCAGTTATAGTAGGTCCCATCTTGGCTCCTGATGCGTAGATTGGGACACCAAGGCTCTAGGGAGATTGGCTATGTATTTTTGTTTTTTGGTCGAGATGGTGTATGGGCTAGGGCGAGCACCCATTTATGAGGATGCTCCCCTGTATTTTTGGTGGCTTATCCTTCCTAGTCATGGGCCAATGATTTTTGTACTCATTTATATTTTTTGATGTATATACGAGGCTATTTTTGGTGGCTCTCATGATGTGATATATGCATCCATACTTCTTGGTGTATTTATGAATTTGTGCTTCTATATGTATCTTGTGTTGATGTTTTTATATATATTGATGTTTATATATATGTGATGCATGCCAGTCTAGGACTTGATTAGCAGCTCGATCAACTATATGATTTCGATCTCTAGGTATATGTGGAAATGTGATTTGATCAAAATGTCTAGCTAACCTTTTTGCATGCAGATATTTGCAAAAAAAGTCATGGATCGCGGACTTGGAACGCCCTATTTAATTGGGATACTATGAGCTGGGAATCCAAGAATACATGCATGTGATAGATATCTAGGTGGTGGGCATCATCCAAGAGGCCTATGATAACATCATATTCGGCTTGATTGTTGTTGGCTGGCCCGACAGAAAGTCCATTGAAGAGACAAGGTGTCCATTTAGAAGAGTATATGGCCCATGCTGCAGCAGCGAGATTTTCCGACCATTGAGATGAACTGTTAACGAACCCACAATGATAAGCTGGTGGAAGATCCATCTGTTGAAATGAGATGAGAGAGAATTTTTTATACAACTATGATGAGGTGATCATCATAAACAATACTTCATTGTACATACATGCTTACTCTAACATTTTATGGATGAAATTTTTTGAGGTAGAGACCATTGATAGGAATTTTTAGGCAAGTCTTGTCGGGCTCTGATAGTATGTATTCTCCCTTGCGGAGGCAATGCTTGATGATGTATGGACCCTTTCAAAGGGTTTTGAACATCAGTTGTGATATGGGCATGGTTTCTCTGAACTGGTTTGGAGATAACTAAATAGATTGTATGAGAGGCAGTGCTACTCATGGAATGGGATGTTAATGCCTTGTTGTCATTACGTGACAGGATATCTTGTGGAGGTATCCATATGTGGGGTGAGGTCTTGTTAGGGTGTGTCATGTTTGTGTGGATTGGTTTTAGTGCTGCTCTTGCTACATGGAACCATGTAAGTTACTGGAAATTCCTTGTGTGGTGGAATTGAGAGAATATGCGACAATAACACCGCGTAATTTTTTCTTAGTTTGAGAGGTGCTGATTGGCAACGTGGACCACTAAGCGGAAGATGTCATTGAACCTACTTAGTTCGTGGCATTTATTGATCAAATGTTTGGGTTTGTCACATAATTCGCATGTAATGGGCATATTTCTTTGCTAGGTGGATTTTGATTGCTTTTGTCATGGTCTAGAATGGTGATGATGATGGGAGGTGAAATTGTGGGGGCATATCCATATTTTCTCCTCAAACACACATAGGACATCTAGGGGTCCTTCTTTTTCAGGTGGGAGGCTGGGTTCTGTGGATTCCATATCTGAGTCTAGTAGATAGGGATTTTCCTTTACGAAGCTACGTATGAAATTCACTGTTTTGCGGATTTGAGGAAGGTAAGGGCACCTCCATCTGTGATGGTTCTCCTCGCATATAGTTCATATATGTATTGATGCCTAGATTTTTGTATTTGGTCCTCTTGGGTGGTGGGCTAGATTTGGTATCATGTCCATCATTATGGGCAGTAGTCTACCAAATGGGTAGGGTCATCACATATAGCACATGGTAAAGTAGAGGGGTGGAAATACTACTTATTTTTCCTTTGTGTGTTGTATGTAGGTGGAGAGCTCAATGATGCCTCTTCCTGTATGTAGAAGATGTTTTGACATTTATCATCCTGTGGAGGTGGGGTTGGAATTATAGGATCATTTTTGTTGGCTTGGATGAGACCTTGTATTGTATCTTTGAGTTCAGCGATATTCAGACAATAATGAGTGTAGTGTCCATATTTATCACATATGGTGCACGCATGGATGGTGCGTACTTCCCTTTTAAACAAGGGTACGACTTTCACTCCTTTTGATGGCTCTGGGGTATTGATGTTTTAGAGGGATTTATGATTGTTTTTAACTCATCTATTTTAGGGCATATATGATTTGGGTGCCCAAATTACTTATATAATGTGCAGGGTTGCACAGATATGGAGGAGTTGGACGTTTCTCATTTTTTACGATTTTGTTTCTCTTTTCTGGTAGCTCTAGTTGTGCTAGGTGCAGGATGGTTTTGAGTAGGGGAGGTCCTCTGAAGTGGAGGTATAGGGAAGCTTCCTTCCTGCATGTGTCTTGACTCAGCCAACATGGTCATGGGGATCAGGTACCAAACTGGTATTGTGAGAGTCATATTTGGTAATGTGAGGGTTTCCATGGCTTGGTGTGAGACAAACCTGGGTGGGGGGCATAAGAAGGGGGTTTGCATAATTGTGGGAGGTAAAGTCTTGACTTCTTCAGTTGTAGGGGGTGGGGTGTTTGGAACTGATTTAGAGGTTTGGGCGGTGTTTGATGAAATCATCATGCATGCTAGTACTCTGATATTTGTGACAAGCTCTAGTCTTACCAAAGGGTCTCCTCAAAATGTTCCTAGGAGGTTTGATGGCCTAAATAGGCCTGGGCTGAGCTCAGTGTAAGTAGTGACCACCTCTTGGGATAATAAGGGCAATACACCATCTAGTGTGGGTGAAGTTGCCTTCTTGTAGTATGTGAGTTGATCAATGGTAATGACCTTCCCATCGTGGAGGAACATCATGGTTTTGAACACTAATGAGGCGATTGTGAGCATTTCGTACATATAGCTTCGACCTAGCAGGATGTTGTAATCCAATTGGGCATCGAGTACTTCAATGTCTATTAACACCGTTTTTCCAGCCAACTTATCTAGCTTGCTAGGGTATAAATCGACAGGAGCGGAAGGGCGTCCATCATATGATTTGAGCGTTAGGTCAGAAGGCTTAAGTTCGCAGGATCCTAATTTTTGCCAAATGGCTTTAGACATGATGCATGTGGAAGCCCCTCCATTGACGATGCAATGATGGATATTAATATTCTGGACTAAGACAGGGATTTGGAAAGCGATGGCTAAGGGAAGCCGTGGGGTAGCTTTGTCCAAGTCAAATACCATGAGGTGGGAATCAGATGGGTCGATTGCACCTAAAGCAGAAAGTAGGGCTTTCCACTGGGTTGGGCACGTCTGCAGGTCTTCATGCGCTGACATAAATGATGGTGATTTAGCTAAGTCAACGACTATGCTATAATTACGGGAAACTTTTGAATTGGGCCTTGTGTGCTGTAAAGATCCTTTGACCATTTTAGGCATGGCATCTATGGAAGGTCACGTGATGGTTAACGGTCTAGTAAGTATGGCCATAGCCGAGGTGGATGGATTGGGCTTCGGGGTAGCCTCACAAGTTTGATTCCTCATTTGTAAGAGGATGTCCTCTCCTGTCATGAAGATATCATGGCTAGGAGTATTATTGAGGCTCCCTCCAGATGGGTGAGTTTGGGAATTTTGTTGTTGTGTGTTAAAAATTCCTTGATGGGGGAAGGGTTCCTACATGACTGCATTTAGTTGGCCACTTTTCCCCCTACTATCTTGTATCCTTTTCAAATCAAGAAGTTGAGGAGAGTGATGGGTATAATGTGCGTACTCCCCACAGATAGAACATGCATGATTAGTCTGGAGACTAGTGTTATTTCCATGTTTCTATGACTTATTGTTGGTCGTACCCTGGTTTGGTTCCGGTTGCGGTTATCCCTTCTCGGTGCTCTTGGGGGTTGTTGCTGATTGCTGCCTCCCCACTTGGGTTCTCCCTTTGGCTTATTTTTAGGTTTTTTCCAAGCATCGTTAAAAGGATTAACTGAATTCGGTTTTTCTTCTGACTGTGCTGTGAAGTGAGAGACAGTTGCACTAGATTCAACTGTGCATTACTTTTCTTTGGTGGGATATTCTGTTGTGATGCTAGGAAAGGAGAATATTGGTTCTCTTGTCCTTGGTTAATGTACTGATTCTAGGGAGCAGACATCTTATCCGTAATCCAGGAGGATTATGGATTTCCCTGAGGGGGATGATACGAGCCTCCTTGCGAGGGCTGGTGTTGGTTAACCCTATTAACTATATTTTGCATAGGTGCAGGTTGATCATTATAATACCCTATGTTTTACAATGGTGGTGTAGCATCATATGATGGGCCATTAACTGAATACGTAGGGTATTGAAAATTATTGTTGTGATATATTTGGGATAGGGCCCTAATTATTCTGTCAGTAATATTGGATGTGCCTGCGATTTCTCGATAAGACTACAGGCGCGGGGCGTCTGGAAGCATGTGATAAATGTACCTGGGATGGTTATAAATAAGCTCCAGTTGTTGGGATTTAATAATGGCTTCTTCCTTGATTTGCGGGAATGTTTTAGCCATGTCTTTAGATATTTCAGAGGTGAGGGATCTTAAGAAAATATCCAGGAGGACTTTATCTTCAAAGTTAGTTTTGCACAGGCTGCGACGTTTCTGCCATTCATGGATATGGTCCGAGATGTGTGTAGCTTGTGTTTGTTTGAAGTTGGTTAGGAGTTCCAAACCCGAATCATGGTGGACTAGGAGTTGGAATAAAGTAAGGAAAGTAGTAGATAATGAGCTAAAGGTTCTGTGAGACATAGAGGGATGGTCTATATACCACTTCGCAGTAGGCCCTGTTAGGGTGCATTGAAATAACTATAATCTAATAGTATCTTCTGTGATACTATTAGATGAACACCACAGGTGAAACATCATGACGTGGTTCCCTGGGTCTTCGCCCTGCTTTCCCTCAAACTTTGGAATATCTAAAGGGAGCTTTGTGGGAATAGCTGGCTAATTTTGGCCATGTTCGATCAGGTCATTGGTGAGATTGCTTAAATCTCAAAGATTTAATGAAGCTAAGAATGGGATTTGCGGATTACCAGCCATCACAAAATTATTTTTGACAGCTATATGCAATGGAGTCCTCCATGGGGATGTCACGAGAGGATTACCCTGATGGGTATCTCGGGGACTATCCAGAGGAGAGGTGTGTGTGCTCCCAAAGGGGGTAGCTTGCAAGGATCCTTCAGGAGTGATGAAGGGTGTACTTTTCTAAGGAGGAGCTCCAAGAAAATTTACACCAATAAAGGAAGATCCAATAATGGTGACTGAGTCATGTCGTCACTACCTAAACGGTGGGAGTTCTGGCACACCTCCCGGAAATGGGGGAAGTTTTAAAAACTCCTAGATCGAGGAGGAGTCATGGGGTCCCCTATGGTGTCAATTTAGATTGTGCGCTACTTTGTGTTTGGTGAGGGAAGGAGATAAATATCAATGCAATTGGATCACATACATAAAGAAAAGAGGAAATATAAATCGTTTATTTTCCTTTAATTTACACTATGTGACCAAGCAAACAAGAAAAAGGGTTTTTTTTTTTGTTGCATATGATAAAGAGACCTATGAAGACCTAATCTTCATATATGCTCTTAAAGTAACTGAGCCTTGCACACATAACCTATGATGGGTCTTGGGGCAATGTCCCAAAAGAACTCGCGATGCCTTCCAACAGCTGAGGAATCAACCAAGTTAATGGTAATGAGGCTCAAGTGTTGCTTGCACCATCACCTATAATGAAATAATGCCCTAGATTTGGTCTAAGTACCTTTGTCCCACGTGAGAATTCAAGTCTTTAGCTTCTTGGTAATCGGTTACCAGTACTAAGCACTAGATGTGTAAGGTAGCCCTAAAGAGTACCTCATGGACTAGACCTAAGTTGAACCCCCTATGAATCGGGTCTCTGCCATGCTTGGGTTCTATTTTCTATTGGAGTATTGAAGGATTTTTAAGCTCCCTAGAAAGTCAAAAACTATGTTTCAATGGTTAAACATGACCATGGTGGCTTATGGGATGCCTACGCCCAATGGTCTTAACCTGAACTATAAATATTTTAGTGGCCCCTATGGGGAAATTTAATTTGTTCAAGTTATGGTTGTTGTTAAAGAGGCTTAATTCACATATGGAGTGACTTGGTAAGCCAAAATAGACTAAGTAACCAAAGATCCAAAATATGGACGATCTTTGAGTACAAAGCGTATGAAGGCTTCGTGTATTATGCAAGTGAGCATACAAAGTGTGATAAGATTTGGATATGTGATAATCCTTTTCAATACCCTTCTAATTACACTAAGCGTTGGTTGTTCCTTGCATGGAAAAAGAGAAGATTGTTTGTGGATTATAGGCCACTTACATTTATTCTTTTAAACTTTATGGAGTTTAATAAGGGAAATGGAAATTCAAATGTTTTCGAGAAGGTTTTCATATGCAATCCTAGGTTCATCTAGGAGACGCAAGGGAAGCAGAGATTACTTACTTTCCCTAGTAACATTTTCTCCTAGCCCCCAAAAATACTTTTGTTAGTAGTAAGGTTCATGGATAATGGGCCACTTGCTTCACTAACTAAGCTAATGTGATTTGTAGAAAATTAAGCAAAATAGTTGAAAACATATGTGGATTTTTGCCACTTACTTTCCTCCCTAATTAAGCTATGTGGGTAAATATTGTGAATAATAAAAAAACCTATTTGCCTGATGAATTAGCATTCATTCAAGAAATCAAGGGTACTGAACAGAAAGCACATAATGCAGAGGTGAAGGAAATTCACTATAGGTTGCCAATAACATGAGAAAACTAAAAAATTAAAGGATTTTCTTTACTTTCTTTCCATTGCACATGTTTTGCAGAAACAAATGTGTGCTCCAGCGTTTTTGTAGGAATAGATGCACACTCCATGGCTATCAGAGAAAATAGTGTGTGGGCGAGAAAGATTTGAAATTTTTTCACTTTCATGGGCTTAGAAAAAATCCTGGGGGGCTGTAAAAAATCCAGGGAGGTGAGGAGTGCCTTGTAGGATGTTTTTACAAAGAGGAGGTCTTGTAGACAATCTCTAGATTGGTGAAAAGAAGCCAGTATGGTCGCCATTCTTGTTGTAGTCATTTTGGAGCACAAGTGTATGAAAAACCACCCCCTTAGCAATGGATTGTTACCTACAAAGGATAACAGTCAAAATTGGTAATGTTAGTGGACAAAATTAAATAAACACAACATTGTAAATAGTGGAAACAATGCATACATAAAGATAAACTTAAACAAAGAGGTGCATGAACAAAACAATACTCAAATGGAGCAAACACATCAATAATATATAGGAAAATCTCCCTTTATTAATTGTTAGTGGTAGAGGTTGAATACAATTAGAATCTTAGACACTTGAAGAGAATTCTTTGAACTAGGAAGCTCAAAATTCCTCAGCAAGGGGGATTATTTTCCTCAATATCTTTGCAAGTTTGTTCTCTCTCTCAAAGAAGTGTGAATACTTTCCAAAGGGTGAATTCCTCTTCACTCACTAAGATGTTGGGTTTCTTAGAAGCAATTTGACCAACATGCTAGTGCTCTTCACTTCCTTGCTTTCAACAATGTAATGGTGGTTGTCTCAAAAAAAAATTAGGCCAGCATAAAAATGTCTCTTGTTTTTGGTTCTCCCATGGCCTGTTTATATAGAGGTTTTTTTTTTAATCCCTCTTCCCTCTTTGGTACATGTATGATAAATACACATGATTAGGACAAGAGGATTCCATTGAGGACTGCACTTCTCCGAGGTGACTTGAATTCAACTGTACTAGGTCGATCTCGTATAAAAAATGGACTCCAAGTGTGTAGAGTGGTCCCAGACTGCTGAGTCATATTTTCTACAACCATGCATATTTTTGAGGATATGTCATGCAAACGTGTTTATCGAAGAAATATAAGCGTGGCCTTAATTTATTTCCTTTATAAACTTAGGAAATTAGGAGAACTTTTGATTTTTGAATCTTCATATTGTATTCGGATGGAAAAAAGTCTACCTACGCATTCTACTGGATGCTTTTAATGTCTTATGGATTGTACTAGCAGGTGTACAATTTTTCGATGTTAACACTAAGCTCCAATGAGGCATAATTTAAAAATCTTCTTCATAAATATGATAGTATTACATTTCATGATTACCCATATCTTAAGATATGTCATATCCATTAATCCATCACATGATTGAATGAATCGCTTGAGAATATTCTTGTTGATTTCATCAAATATATATATGGTTTAATAATTATATTAGATTTCCATTTAATACCTCATCATTGTTGCAACATGAAATCAATTCCTCCACCACCTTTCCACTCCATTGGCAGTTGTCTTCTTCTATCAATCCTTCTCCATTCCACATTACCCTATGAAAGTAATGAAAAAAGAGTAAGATTCATGGCTTATACTTCCTAAATATGGAGGATGGATTTGGTAGTCGGGATCAAGCTCATTGGGGTTGAATTTTTTGAAGCATATCCAAAATGATTTTATTTTTTGAGAAAGCGGGCTGGTTAGGATTTCTAGAAAAGTTTTAGGGATATGACCTGGAAGTAACTAAAGCTTTCACTAGAGATTTTGATGGATTTGAAGTAGACATTAGTGATGCTCAAATCACGGTGACTGTATCTTTCTTGGCTGAGGCTACTAAGTTTCCTAGCACTAGTGAAAATTGGTTTAAAAATTAGAAAATTAAAGGATAAACATGGAAAAGTTCCTTATTAACGATGAAATGACACCAAATTTGTGAAAAAGAATACTTGTTTCTACATTCAAGAGAAAATGGAGGGATATTCTCTTTATTCTTCATACTTCTTTCATTTGTGAAGGTAGGTATGGTTTGCTATTGTATTATCATGTTCGTCACTTAATGTATTTTCAAAGAGATCACTATATAAATCTTGCTTATTATCCCCTTGAAAATATTAAAAAGATGGATTATAAAAATAAAAATAAAAATCCGACAATATAGAAAGGAATCTATATCATTTTGAAATGGTCAACATTTGGGTTGAGGAAGAGTTAATGATTTCCTTCTAAGGAATCACTTCAAAGAAGCTCTTGAAGCTTCATAAAAAACAGGTACTCAAGGTCATAAGAAAAGACACACTAGGGATAGGGTTTCAAAGGTTAAGACTCCAAAACCTGAACCCATGGAAAATTCAATAATAGAGTCTATAAATAAGCCTATGAGTGAGCCTGTGGTTGAGTCTATGGAAAAATCTAAGCCCATGGATAATTTTGAACCCAAAATTTCTCAAATAAAATAGATAACTGAAGAGAGGTTTTCGAGCTTGAAACCAAAGAAATCACATGCAAAATCATAGAAGAGGAAATTAGTAAAAAAAAGGGGAAAAGAAAAATGTAAAAAATAAAAAATGAAATGTCAATACCCAAGAACAATTTTACCATAAAATAGACCACAGTGAATGAGGCAACAATTTAACAAAAAGCTATAGAAAAATAAATTACAATTAAGATAAACCCTGAATCTAAGAAAATGCCTAGAAGAGTTACATGTATCATGACCAAAGGAGAAAAGGAACATGGAAATTATAAACATCTAGTTATTAATGTTGAAGACTTTAATTGAGAATATAAGAGTTTTTTTTTGCTTAAGCAAGAGACATGCCTTCTATTTCTTTAAATCAAACATAATTTACAACATATACATAATTTCACCCAACAGAGTGGAGAAAGTCAGAACAGAAAGAAGTCCTAAAAAATCTATGTCCTTCAACCTCAAAAAGTACTCACATAACACTTTTGAGAATTGACAAAAACAAGCTTCGGGATTCGCAGGACCCATGAACCCTCCCCCCGAATACCCTCGCCAACAAACACTTAGTCTGTCACTTAATCACTACCGTTCATTCACTTTTTTAATCCAACATAGGAGAAGCATATCGCTCCATAAAGTAGCCAGATGTTTAACCCCCGACCCCACCAAACAGCATGCCTCATCCTGATCGTTGATTTGGCATGCAAAGATCAGACGGTAGCGCTGACCATGGCACGCCTGAAATGATAGAAGTTTAATGTGCAATGAGGGTGGTTTTCACATCCGTCCCTCATCCATGTGTAAATAGGTGTATGGTATTGCTGCCCCGACTGCAAAAACACCTTTGGCTTGAAAGCAATGCGATCGCACCGAAGCCACTCGAGAGGTGGTTTTAACTCCCAACCCTGGAAAAAAAGGGAGATGAAGCTGCCAGAACAGGGCCATCGGTCATTCTTCTCTGCCTTTCTCCTGACAGTGAGAACCAGATGCCCTCCTTTGGGGATTTTCGTTGTTGCGCCCACCGTCTTTGCTGAGACTGCCTCTGGTGTGCTAACTTCCCTAGACCTGTCTGACCAAAAGTGAAAATTCTGGAACGATCTACTCATTTCCTATCATTTTCCTTATTTTTTTTCTGATATACTTGTCTGTCTTCTTCCGCTTGGTGATGGCAAAGTTCTTTTAGGTCGTTTTGTGGCATTGCCAGCCACCTCGTCGGAACTCTGCTATCTTTGCATGTTACCCCTTGGTTGGCTAGAATCTCAGCCAATTTGTTAGCCTTTCTACGCACATGGAAGAATTTAAGTGTACGTAGTCCCTACAGATGATCCTGAATTTTATGGAGCACCCTTAGTAACCTCCAATGTTTTGTAACTTTTTTTGGCCCTGACCCGTGACTGATTTTCTTGGCCGCGTTGATGAGTAGCTCTGAGTCCACTTCCATTATCACATTTTGGCAGTTGTCCTATTTCAGAAGTTATAAGCACTGCTCCATTGCCATTAGTTTTGCCATGTTGTTGGTGGCTTTTCTTAAATGACAATGGAAAAGGGAGATGATGCTTCCATGTTCATTTCGAAGAACTCCTCCAAAGCCAGCCATTCCCGGGTTATCTTTTTATGCTCCATTGATGTTATATTCCAGAAAACCTTCTAGGGGGGGGGGGGGATTCTAGAATTCTTTGGCATTTTCCTTCATGCTTACTTTCCTGTCCAGTTCTTGCGGAATGAGCCCCTACAAGTTTAACTGCTTGAGTATTCTCAATTCTGTTTCGGAGGGAGGATTATTGGGGAGATTCCTAACTGTTGTGCCTACTATCTCTTTTAACTGTTTCAAGATATACTCCAGCAGGTGAAGTGAGGTGTTCTTCTCTTCTTTGAAGATTCTTTTTTTCCTTTCTTTCCACACATTCCATATTATGAAGCTTGGCAAGAGAGCCCAGGCAGTGTTAAGAACTTCATTATCCGAACCATAATTTCTCCAATTGTTTAGGGTGTTAGTGATACTATCTTTGTCTCTGTCGGACTGATTGAAGATGTTGGCAAAGAAATCCCATAACCTGGAGGTGAAAATGCAGCTATTGAGAAGATGTTCCATTGTCTCCTCTTGTGCTCCACAGAGTTGGCATCTGGAGGGCCCCAAAACACCCCTCTTTCTAATATTGTCCTAGGTTAGTATTTTCCTATGGTGAACCAACCACATAAAGATTTTGACCTTTTTTCAGCTTTTGCTTCTCCACGGTTTCTGCCAAATTCTGACTGAGCCTTGGGAGTCCAGCCCTAGGAGAATATATTTTGCTTCCTTGATATTGAAGTTTCCCTCTTTTTTGTTACCCCATCTTAGTTGATCCTACCCTTCGGTGACAAGAATCATCCTCTGATCCATCATCCTATTTAGGGTCTCTGCTCTGCTATTAAGGGTGTTGTTTTCTCTACCATCTAACTTCTTCCATGTTCTCCATATACCTGTATTGTGAGAATTATCCCAAAAGTCTTTTACCTTTACTAAACCTTGGTTATCTGTCTCTTGTTTGAGGCCCAAAAATTCTTCTTTCAAGAGAATTGGTTCTTGTTTCCATTTATCCTCCCAGAAAAGTGCCTGATCTCCATCTTTGATTTCCCATAAACTATTTTTTTGAACCACCTCTCTATTCTCCCAGGCCTTATTCCATATGGGAGAGCCCTTCATATTCCCTAACATTCTTATTAGCTCAGAATAATGCCATGAGCTAGCATATTTTTCCTTCCAGATGCTTGCCCATTGAGCCTTGGGATCCTTAACCCACCGCCACCAAAGCTTGGCCCCAAGAGCCTTGTTGAGAATCTCTAGATCATCCAATCCTAGATCTCATTGGTTATTGGGTTTACAAATCTTTTGCCATGACACTAAAGCCCATTTTTTCCTTGTTTCCTTCTTGCCCCAAAGAAAGTCTCTTTGTATAGTACTAAATTGCTGTAAGACTCCTTTTGTCACTAGGAGAACTGATAGCATAAAGATTGGGATAGCTTGGCGCACAACTTTTGTAAGGACCAGTCTACTAGCCAGATTTAAAGACCCGAATGTCCAATTTTTGACCTTATCTTGCATCTTGATTATAAGTGGTTCCCATATGCTCTTATGTAAAGGTTTGGCTGTTAGAGGAACTCCCAAATACTTAGAGGGGAGGGACTCTCTTTGAAAGCCAAGAATTCTAGAAATGTTTCTCTGAATGGCAATGTGGGTATTAAAGAAATTCTTTTTTTATTTGGTAAGATTGACCTCCATACCTGTAGCCAAAAAAAAGTCATTCAATTTTTTTTTGTAAGATAGCTCTCCCTTGACTGTGGGAATTCCTTGTAGCATGGTATCATCTACAAACTGTTGATGGGCCAGGACTTGACCATTCTCCGATAACTGGAGTCCTTGAATTTTGCCAGTTGCCTTGGCATGCTTAATGGATCGCCCCAGCCCTTCCAACATGAGGATGAAAAGAAAAGGAGAGAGTGGATCCCCCTGTCTGAGTCCTCTAGAAGGAAGAAAAATTTCAAAGGGAGAGCCATTAACTAAAATTGAAAAGCTAGAGGAAGTCACCAGGGCCATGACCATCTGATCCAATTATGATCAAAACCATACGTGCTGAGCACTTTCTTGATATATGTCCAATTTACTTTATCATAAGCTTTGGATATGTCCAATTGCATTATCATACCCACTTTCCTTTTGCTGGTTAACGAGTGAACAACTTCATGAGCTTGAATGATGTTATCTAGAATTTGTCTGCCTTCCATGTACCCAGATTGTTCCCCCGAAACCAGCATGGGTACCAAAGGTTTGAGTCTGTTGGCCACTACCTTGGAAATTATCTTGTATACTATATTGCATAAGGCTATGGGCCTGTATCTTTCTGGCGTTTGAGCATTATCCTACTTTGGAATTAAGACGATGAAGCAGGTGTTGAGAGCTTTCAAAATAGTTCTATTCAGCCTGGAATCTTCCACTACCCTCACAATGTCCTTTTTGACAATGTTCCAACAGACTTTGAAGAAATCCACATTGAATCCATCTAGACCTGGAGATTTACCGTTTTGCATTTCCTTAAGTACCTCACGACCTCCCTTTCCGTTACCGGTCTGTTTATATTACTGTTGTCCTCTCTAGAAACTAACTTGGGGATGTGTTTCATGAAGTCTTTGATGAAAGGTTCCCTTACTAAGGAGTTTTCTTGGGCAATACCTTGGAATTATCTCACTAACACAGCTTCTATATCCCCATGGGATTGGTGATTCTACCCGTCCTCGTCCTTGATCGAAGATATCTTGTTATGAGTCCTATTGGCTATTGTGGATCTGTGGAAAAATCTAGTGTTGTGCTCTCCTTCCTTTAGCCATTGAACTCTAGATTTTTGTTTCCAAAAAATTTCCTCTTGTTTACACAACTTTTCCCATTCTTGATGATGCTTCTCTACCTGATCATTTTTTTCCTTATCAAATCCTTCCTTGATCAAAGCTTGGTTGAGCTTCAGGATTTTGTTTTCAACCGCTTTCTTTCCTGCAAAAATATTTCCAAATTCATTCTTGTTCCAGTCTTTAAGCCTCATCTTAATGTGCTTTAATCTTTTGTGCAGCATGAACATTGTAGATCCCTGAATCTACAAGTCTTCCGTCCACCATTTTTCAATGTTACTGCTAAAATCTGGGTGTGAGAGCCAGATATTTTCAAATCTGAAAGGTCAGTTTCTTGGGGTACCTATGCCTTTGATCTCCATTTGAACCAGCCAGTGATCTGAGCCTCCAAAAGGTAGAATTTCTGCCATTATTTCCTTGTCTAAAAGCATGAGATCCTCAGAGATCATGAATCTATCTAACTTGGAGGCAACCTGGGAGTCACCTTCTCTTTTATTATTCCATGTGCAGAAGCCATTGTTTGTCTCAATGTCGACAAGCTTCATGTCTTCTGAAAAGATCTGGAAGGTTGAGGAATCTTTATTTAGAGCTCTAGTGCCCCCCCTTTTTCTCTGAGAGAGATATTATCATATTGAAGACTCCTCCTATAACCCAGGGTAACCCTTGGTGCTTGGCCCGGAGATCCACCAAGGAGTCTAAAAACTGGATTTTGTCATCTAACCTTTGGGGGCCATAAACATTCGTTACTAGGTAAGTGTCCCTGTCTCCTACAGGCTGTATGACCACTGATAAATAATTCCTTGTTTCCTCTGCATCAATTATTCCAATCTTTTAGGGATTCCAGAGAGTGAGGATACCCCCTACTGTGTTTTCAGCTTTAACTTCTAGAAACTCAAATCTGTTGAGCCATTTACTATGTATTTGTCTCAACTTTTGAATAGATCATTTCGTTTCTTGGACAAAAATTATATCCGGGGCTGCTTGTTGTATTCTATTATTCAACAATCTTTGTTTTCTCTTATTGCCTAGACCTCTAATATTCCAAGTTGTGAACTTCATGATTAAAGATTAGTAAAGGAGTAACTGGTTAGATCTTTCATCTTACCTGAGTCTACCATGAGCTTTCCACATTCCATCAGTAGCTCGTTCTGCTTTTTCCTGCCTCTTTTTTCCCTGGATTTCTCAGTGCTAGCCCTAGAGTCGTTTTGACTGCTTTCCCCCCTTCATTCCTCTGTCTTTCAGTGTTGCTTCCTTCCTCCAAAACCTTGGCCTGAGTTTTCCATAAGAATAACTGTTGTATTCTATTGATCTTTTCTTGTGGTAGCAATTCTACCCCACCCGAAGTTCCTTGATTCAAGAACCCTTCTAGATCTAGGTTTTCTCTGTCCAGAATCTCCTGTAGTTCATTGTCTTCCATTTCCATCTCACTCTGGTTCATTTCCTGATCCATTTCCAGTTTTGAATCACTCATCATGTTTCCCTTTCGTTCTTCATTTTCCTGTGTGTGGTCATTTTCTGCTCCCTTATCCTTCTTTTCATTACCTTCCTTCATTACTTGATCTTCTACTGCTATTTCTTCATCCTCTTCAAGAACCTGAAACTGATTCTGACTAGCCTTTTGTCCTCCCGCTTGGTGTTGCTTTGGCCCTTTTTTACCGCTTTTTCCTTTAGGAACTACTTTGTGAAAATTGTCTGCATCTTTCGTTGTGTTAGTATTTCCTTTGATTTCTGCTTTAGTGAGAGGACAGTCTCTTAGAAGGTGCCCGTGTTCATGGCATCTACGGCATGTAAATGGAATATGCTCGTAGTCTACTATCTGCACCCATTCCTCGTCATAAACCTCCAGGATGACTTCATCTGGGAGAGCTCCAGATAGATCCATCTCCACATAGATCCTAGCAAAGGATGTATATTTTCCCCTCCTTGTGGCTTTGGCAACTTTGACGAACATTCCTAATTTATTTCCTATGGCAGCTAGCGATTCTATTTGCCAATAAACGAGAGGTAGAGAATAGAGTCTTACCCAAACTGGGATTGAAGTGAAAGTTTCCCTCTCCGGAACAAAATTCATTATCCATGGCCTCATGTAGAGTCCTGTTGCTGCATAAAAGTAGGGCCCGCCTTCGAACACTCTATCTTTATCCTTAATATTGGTGAACACTACAGTGAAGAAACCCTTGGACCCTAGGTGAATATCAATGCTTCCTTTAGGCTTCCAGTGGTATCTGATCCAAGTTTGCAACGCTATTGCAGTGGGCCATAACCCCATGAATTTGCATATGATTGCATAAGTTTGCATGTGTTCCCTATGCGCCTGCAATGCTGGATTATTTAATAACACTCTAGGAGTAATTTCAACCTTGGGTTTGCACGGTCCCTTCTGTTTTTTGTCTTTTGTTCCCTGTCTTTTGTCAATTTCCTCTCTATATTTTGTGCTTTCCTTCTCCTTCGAAATGGAACCATCTATTTCCTCTTCCCTGTTTCTCCTTCCTTCCTCATCATTACCTCTGCCTCTATCCGGGGGCTTCTTGTGTTTGTTGACCACCGCTTCCTTGAAGGAAGGAGTAGATTTCCCTCCTCTATGCCCATCCATGGGGAGAATCCCTCAGAGAACCAAAACCCTGGTCGCTTCCGTTGCGTTCTTGTTCGTGTATCGTTGTCTGAGTGTGTGGGAATATAAGAGTTTACTAGAGAAGGAAAAACTAGTAAAAATAAATCAAGTATCTCTACTTCTTTGTCATCAACAACACCACCAAAACAAAGGGAATTAGTCCTGAAATTGACATTGCTCAAGAAAAAGTATATGAATACATTGACTCTCTTGAAAAATATGCACAACAAGATTAGGTGCAAAGCCCTATCTATTCCACTATTTATAGTCCATCAATATATCTTGTTCACAATCCATCAACATCTCCTATTCAAAATCCATCACCATCTCCTACATACCATATATCATTTGATATTTATGAACAAAATGACATAGTGGAAAAAATAAGAGAAGAAATTAGAGAGTTGGAGGGACACATAAAAAATGAGAATGAAGTCTTAAAGACATATAATCAAAATATGTTAAAGAGGATGCAATATTGGCATAAAAATATTGAAAAGCTTAAAGAAGCCAATAAGAAATTATATTCAAATATTAAACATCTCAATGCTAAGATTCTCCTCAAGAAGCCAAGATGGTCTATTTCTATGAAGAAGAAGAGAACTCCAAGTAGTAACTAAGAACAACTGCAATTTTGCTTGTGCATGAGGACATGTAAGATGCTCAACATGGGGGAATGTTGAGGTCTGAAAATAAGTTATTTTTGTCATTTTTCTAACCCTAGTTTTTCCTATTTTATCCTTAGAAGCTTGCCACCGCTATAATTTTACAATCTGATGCTATCATTTGTGCATAAGAATCGTATTTGAGATACAAAGGTTACAAGTGGAGACTTTAAAGGTAAACACATCTATTCTTCTATAGTTTGGTATATTTCTTTGTAAAAATAACTCAAAATGACATAGCTATAAAAACTTGCACATCTTGTAGAAGGTTTCCCATTCTACAACCAAATCATAGGTTGTTATAGTTGGAGACATGACTTAGTGGAAGACAAGATTAGAGGCCATGGCAAAAATCAAAGAAAATGATCTCCACCTATTGAGGAGAACGGTATGCCATCCACATCATTGCAAAGGATTAGTAGACCCTATAGTCAAATAGTGGTAGAGCATGTGATCTAAAGTAGAGTTTTTATGGTGCAAATAGTGGATTGGATCATAAGAATCCAGTTGAAAGATTACTAGAGTTTGCATGAGAAATTCATGTGTACTATTGTAGCACAATTTGACACAGCTAACATGTCAAAGATATTTAGATAAGTTCCAATAAAAGACCTCATTTTCAGTATTGTTATGTTTTTAATTAGTGTTTTCCACCTTGTTTTTGGGTTCAAGGATGATTATAACAATTTTTATTTCATGGTGGTTCTCCCAACATTTTAAATGAAATGGGGTGATCCTGGAAATGTTCACTTGGTCAAAATAATTAAATGGGATTTTTATACAATTAAAATCCCATATTATTCAGTGAGGATATGTCAACTCTCATGTCAACTCTCAGGCCTTTTGAAGCTGCACTTGTGGTAGACCCCACTTGCCATGGCTTTCAATTAATAATTTTGAAAGACTTTCAATTATGACTTGAAGTTTTGTAGGCTTTACTAGAAAACCTGTTTATAGCTATAATAGGAAAATGGAATCCAAGAGCCTGAAACCGTATGAGGGGAGGTAACATTTGATGATAAATTCAAGGACAAAGAAAGAGAATTAGAAATATAAAATAAAAATAAAAAATTATGATGCAAACTTAAAGCGTCTTTTTGCATCGGCTTCTGAATTGTGTTAGCCATGATCTTATTTCCCATTTGATAGTCAAATTTTTCTATTTGAATTCAATAGGTAATAGGAAAGAGCTTTTGAGAGCAATATTCAATGCGCCTTAGACATCCTTAATAGATCATTGCCTTATTATTCAAGAATGGCGGCAACATTGTTAACTCGCATGAAAGACGTAGCTTCAATGCTTCTACATCCACTAGAAGAGGAGTTCATTTTATTGTTTAATAAATAAGAAGGATGAAATGAACAATGAGAAATATAAGATTTATTGGGGAATTCACAATTGTTCCAATCTAGTCTTGCATTTACCTTCTTGAAGTCCTACTTGGATGATTTCATTTATGAAAAAAGTGATGTTGCGTGCAATTTTTTTGAAAAATGTGGGCGCTTCTTGTATCGTTCACCTGAAACAACCATACGGATGGTAGACATGTTAGAAGTAATAATGCAACTAAAAGATTTGAAAATATTGATGCTCGATGTGGTCCATTAGTTGAAAATTCTTATTATCTTTGTAAGCCTCTTGAAACTATGTCAAGGTTTCAAAAGTTCGGTCTCCTTTGCATCAGTATGTGCGGAAACTACCTTTTTCAGACTTGGATAAACAATCTCTAAAACATATTCTCTGTCAACTTTGCAAACCACCCTGGAGAGAATACGAATCATGTGCCTTGAACAATTTTGTGATGGTTCACAATGGAAAGAATAGTTAAGTACATCTTATTTCATTTCTTACAGTAGTCTTAAGTCCACCAAGAAGCGGTTGTTGTTTCTGTTATTGATGAGGTATATCCACAACTAATATAGCCACATGCAAAAGTTAACGAGTGAGGCATAAATATATACATCTTATCACTACTCAACAAATCAACAGTTAAAAATTCATTTACTTCACATCGAACAAAACCTGATAACCTGATAACATAAAGTAGTCGGAACTTATATTAAGGAGTGCCCGTGAGTCGTAGTTTTGCAAAACAATTAATATGAATATCAATGGTCTAGCTTCATTCTGAAATCACTTCCCCTAATTTTCCAAAATTGCCAAAGGTGCTCCCGTAAATGGTTTATGGTTTTAGTTAGTGACATATGCATGACAACATAGCCATGACCCACATACAACTTTCCTTATCATTCAGATTATCACAAGCTTTCGGTAGGTGCAGTCATGTTTCTTTTCTCTTGACCCACATACAACTTTCCTTATCATTCAGATTATCACAAGCTTTCGGTAGTTGCAGTCATGTTTCTTTTCTCTTAACCCACATACAATTTTCCTTATCATTCAGATTATCACAAGCTTTTCTTTATCATTCAGATTATCACAAGCTTTCGGTAGTTGTAGTCATGTTTCTTTTCTCATTTTTCATGAATGTTTTTCATTTATCAGGTGCCAGTGTAATGAAGTTGTTGACTTTTATTTAGCAAATTTATTAATGTTGTTTTCTCAGCTGAAAGTACCTGCAAAAATTATTTAAAGAAGCCTTAAAATATCAGAAAATTTTCATTAAAAAATCCTTATTTCCGTAAGAGTTTATGGTAGTTCTCTCAACATTTTAAATTAAATAGGGAGATCCCTGAAATGTTAACTTGGTAAGAATAATTACACTCTGTAGATGGGATTTTTCTAGAATCAAAAGCCAAATGATTTTTCTACAATCAAAAGCCCATATTCTTTAGCCAGAACATGTCAACTCTCGGGCCTTTTGAAGTTGGACTTGTGGTAGAACCCACCTGCCATGGCTTTCAATTAATAATTTTGAAGGACTTTCAATTGTGACCTGAAGTTTTGTGGCTTTTAATGGAAAACCTATTTATCGCTATAATAGGAAAATGGAATCCAAGAGCCTGAAGCCTTACGAGGAGAGGTAACATTTGATGATAAATTCAAGGACAAAGAAAGAGACCGCGAAAGATAAAGTGAACATTTTTTATGATGCAGAGTCGCAGACTTAAACAGTATTTTGTAGTGACTTCTGAATTGTGTTATTCGTGATCTTATTGGCTAGTTGACAGTCGAATTTTTATATCTTAATTCAAAATGTAATAGGAAAGAGCTTGTGAGAGAAATATTCAATGTGCCTCGAACATCGTTATAATTATTGCCTTATTATTCAAGAATGGTGGAAACATTGTTAACTCAGATGAAAGATGTAGCTTCAATGCTTCTGCATCAGCTAGAAGAGGCTGCTAGCAGAGGAGTTCATTTTCTTGTTTAATAAATAAGAAGGATCAAATGAACATTGAAACAAAGACGAGAAATATAAGATTCATTGTGGAATTCACAAAATTCAAATTTGTCCCAACTATTCTTGTATTTACCTGATTGAAGTCCTACTTGGATTATTTCACTTGTCACAATAGTGGTGTTGCGTGCAATTTTCTCGAAACATGTGGGCGCTTCTTGTATTGTTCACCTGAAACAACCATATGCATGGCAGACATGTTAGAAGTAATGATGCAACTGAAAAATGTGAAAATATTGATGCTCAATGTAGTACATTAATTGAAAATCCTTATTATCTTTGTAAGCCTCCTGAAAATCCGTCAAGGTTTCAAAAGTTTGGTCTCCTTTGCATCAGTTTATTTGGAAACTACCTTTTCAGACTTGGATAAATAGTGTATAGAACATAAGCTCCGTCAACGTCGCAAACCACCATGGAGAGAATACGAATCATGTGTCTTGAAGATTTTTTTGAAGGTTCACAATGGAAACCATAGTTAAGTACATCTTATTTCATTTCTTACAGCAGGCTTCAGTCACCACCAAGAAGCATTTGTTGTTTCTATTGACGACGAGGTATATCCACAACTAATATCGCCACATGCAAAAGTAAACGAGTGAGGCATAAATATATACATCTTATCACTACTTAGCAAATCAACAGTTAATAATGCATGTACTTCACATCGACAAATACCCGATAAAATAAAGTACTCAGAACTTATATTAGGGAGTTCCCCTGGGGCATAGTTTTGCAAAACAATTAATATGAAGATCGATTGTCTAGATTCGTTCTGAAATCACTTCTCCTTATTTTTTGAAACTGCCAAAGGTGCTCCTGTAAATGGTTTATGGTTTTAGTTATTGAAATATTCATGACGACAAAGCCAAGACCCACATACAACTTTCCTTATCATTCAACTTATTACAAGCATGCGTCGCCTTTTCACCTCTGATGTGGATTTCATTTCATCTGTGGCTTGAACACGTCTCTTGCTTATTGCCAGTGCTCATATCTGCATATATTTTGTTAAAGTAAAAAATCAAATTATATTATGCAGACTTGTGAATGGACGGGGTTTTTATTTTTTTTGTTAAAAAAAATATATATTACATGTCATTATATATATAATATTTAAATATTTTTACTTTATGTGTAAATATTTAAAAAATAAACAGTTTTATAATTGTTGTAAAAAATAGTTTAATTAGTGATTAGACATTTAGCAGGGGAAGAAGAAATAAAAAGACCATAAATTAGACATAAAATGGGTTTAGAGTCTAGTTATCATGATTTGCATTGGAAACAGAAAATATTTCTGAAACATGAAGAATACATTGCAATTTGATTCCAACTTTGGGTAGTTACAGTCATGTTTTCTTTCTCTTGTTTTCATTTTTCAAGAATGTTTCCATCTGTCAACCTGATTGTAAGGAAGTTGTTGGATTATTTTATTTAGAAAATATAATAATGTTGTTTTCTCAGCTTAAAGTACCTGCAAATCTTATTTAAAGAAGCCTTAAAGGGCACTCCACCATGTTGTAAATTCATCCACATATTCTCAACCTTTTAGTATTCTTTCTACAATAGTTGTATTCAAATTCTTAATTGCCTGGGTATGAAATTTGTCATCTTTATTTTCCTCAAATCACTCATTTAGTCCAAGACCCTGCAACTCTCAGAGTTTCTTTGGCCATTCTGTTTTGGAAAGCTAGGGTTTCAGAATTAGAAGTTTTGGTTGCAAGCCCTCATGGCCTGTGCTTCCATCAACTAATTTTAATAATTCCCATAAATCTTAAGATGTCTCAGGCACTAGTTCCCCCACATCCAAGAACTATCTCTGATAGTTACAACATGTACCATCGTGAATTTCTCATCCACATATTGATGAAGTAGATCCATGAAATATGAAGTGATTACACTATTCCAAAACTTTGTAGTAATATTTATAGTTGTTATTGTCATAAATTGTATAAATACCCATGGCTCCTAGGATTGGAGACAAGTTGGTAGTATGTAAACATTCAAAGTAATACACTTTTTTTCATTGATCCTTTAATTCTTGTGTTATGTGCTATTTATGAATGAAATTATAGTGACATTGTTGACGGTGTGGGAAATACATCAGTCAAGTGGGTCTCTTGAATGTGAAGTCCGAATTAGACCTCACATTGTTTGGAATAGGATCCCCATCTGGGATATCGGCCCAACTGCAATATATTCTTACATATTTTCCTTGGCCCTAACTGTCAGCAAGAGAGAGGAGTGAAAATGTACCTTTGAAGATCAAGGGGTTGTGCTTGGTGAGTGTTCAGGCGTATGTGTGTCAAATTTATTTTCCTGTGGAGGGGGAAGAGAAGTAGAACTCTATGAGAGAGGTAATAGTACCACCCTAGTAGAGACACACATAAACAAGAATAATTTGTTCACATCCAGCAGAATAGTCCACAAAGAGGCAACGGTCCTTGCAACCATTACAACAAGAAATACCTATCTAAGATCCAATGGAATAGTCCACGAGGATGCGACAACGATAATTATAATTAAATCAAATTATCAATGTGATAAGTACCAAAATAACTGAAATAGTTCAACTAATTTAGCACAGATGAAAGGAAACATGAATTACAAACATTCACAAATAGTCTTACAAATATTCATAATCCATGCACAAAGAATGTGTTGGCCATAAGGATTTTGAAATTAAGTAAAATTTCCAAGACACATGGATAAAATGAACACCACTAGCTCCAATAGTGGAGTGTTTTATCCATTCCTTGCTTCCCAAAAGAACTAGTCTATCTCTTCAATTCCTTGCAGGACGAGCTAAGGTGAAAAGTATTTTTTCTCATACAATGAGGGTGTATATATAACCAATGGGGAGGTGATGCTTCACCTTCCTTGTGACTCTTTGACGAACCTCATGACTATTTGACTTCCCATGAATTGTTGACTTTACATGACTCTTCGTATTTTGTACATGTCCTTTGGACTTACACTTTATAATACACTTATCCAATATTGAATTATATATTCCACAAAATGGTGTGGCACATGATGACTCATGAAATGACATGACATGACACTAATGAAATGGACTACATGACGACATGGAAATGTCAAGCCATTCTCTGTTGTTTCTTTATCTATGTCTTCTTGAAAAGATGGTGCACATTCTTCTTCTTCCGCCTCCTTATGACTTGAAGATAAGGAGTCTTCCACATGGTCTTGATGTTTCATCTCTTGTTATAGTCTAGTGTTACTTCTTCTTCTTTCTTGATGATCATCTTATCTCCTTAGCTCCTTAAGTGTTTTCTAACATGTCCTCCTTCTCGATATCCTTCTTTATCATCCTTCCATAGCATGATAGAGTTCTTGCATGTTAGAAAATTATATATTACGGAGCAATGGAACACATAAAATATTGCAGAAATATAAACACAAAGAACGCACAAAACAAGAGAGACACAAATATACGTGGTTCACCCAGTTTGGGCTACGTCCACCCCGAATAGCCAGTCCTTCCTTTCTATTATCCAGCAAAATGAAGAGACACAACCTACAGCAAATCCGTTGTAATATCCTCTGTTTTCTCTCACAGTCTCACCTCTCTGTTTCTCGCTCACAGAATATACATCTCAAATACAGTACCCTCATACAAAGAGAGGGGTTGCCTTCTAGGGCAAAAAACCCTAAACTAAACATAAGTTCTACCGTCAGATCATCCACCTAATGAACGGCCCAAATTGACTAGAAATTACTATACTTTTACAAGGCAATTTTACATTTGTTTTTAGCTTCGAGGGACCGCTGGCCCCCGGACCCCCCAGCCGGGGGGGATCGACCCCCCTAGACCCCCACGAGGGGGACAAGTCTCCCCCGCGTGGACGGGTGTACAAACTTCCTGGGGTATACATTCGGCTGAAACGAAGACCTCTGAACAATCATGCTCCACACACAACAATCTCCCATTGCTTCATTTGCTGGACAATGACTCCTCTTTGCACCTGGTTGTTTCTCATCTTCATTGTCATCCTTGAAGACCAATTGAAACTGAGCATATTCTCAGTTTCTCCCTGGTTACAACTTTTGTTAGCATATCTGCGGGATTCTGGCTAGTGTGTATCTTTTCCAGCTTCAACTCTCCATCTTCCAACACTGATCGTATGAAATGGTACTTGAGCTGTATATGTTTAGTCCTAGAATGAAATGCTGAGTTCTTTGCAAGATGAATGGCACTTTGACTATCACTGTATAACATGACCATATCATGCTCCTTACCCAATTCACCCATAAACCTTTGTAACCAAATCATTTCTTTACTAGCCTCTGTAGCAGCAACATACTCTGCTTCTGTTGTTGAAAGTGAAACAACACTTTGGATTTTTGAAACCCAACTGACAGTTGTTCCTCCAACAATAAATACATATCCTGTAGTGCTCCTCCTGTTATCTCTGTCACCTGCCATATCTGCATCAACATATCCTTGTAGGGAGATGTTTGAACCACCAAAGCATAATGCTTTATTTGTGGTACCTTTCAAATATCTGAGAATCCATTTCACTGCCATCCAATGTTCCTTTCCTGGATTGTTCATGTACCTGCTTACAACTCCCACTGCATGTGTAATATCAGGCCTTGTGCAGACCATTGCATACATTAAGCTTCCGACTGCTGATGCATATGGAACTTTAGACATATAATCCATGTCTTCTTGGGTCTTTGGGCACATTTCCTTGCTAAGTTTGAAATGGCTAGCAAAAGGTGTACTAACTGGTTTTGCATTGTGCATGTTAAATCTTTTCAACAACTTTTGTATGTACTCATTGTGAGACAATGTTAATTTATGATTTTTCCTGTCTCTAGTTATTCTCATACCAAGGATTTGTTTTTCAGCTCCCAAACTGTTCATTGCAAATGAATTTGCCAATTTTCTTTTGAGAACATTTATTTCCTACATGTTAGATCCTGCAACAAGCATGTCATCTACATACAATAACAATATAATATAGCTGCCATCATTTTGCTTTTTCAAATAAACACAATGATCAGAGTGACATCTAGTATAACCTTGTTTAGACATAAACTTGTCAAATTTTAGATACCACTGCCTTGGAGCCTGTTTTAAGCCATACAAGATCTTCTTCAACTTGCACACTAGTTTGTCCTTCCCTTTCACCTCATATCCTTGTGGCTGCTGCATATATATCTCTTCATCCAAATCCCCATGGAGAAAGGCTATCTTTACATCTAACTGCTCAAGATGAAAATCTTCAGCTGCTACAAGACTTAAAATAGTTATGATTGAAGTCATTTTAACAACAGGAGAAAATATTTCATCAAAATCAATACCTTTCTTCTGTGCAAACACCTTCACCACAAGTCTAGCTTTGTACCTTTGTTTTCCTCCATCTTCTTCCTTCAGCCTGTAAACTCATTTATTCTTCAATGTAGTTTTTCCTGCAGGTAACCTGACTAAATCCCAAGTCTTTTTATGCATTAAGGAGTCCATCTCTTCTTTCATGGCTACCTCCCACTTCTTCCTGCTTTCAACCTGCATTGCTTCTTCATAACATTCGGGTTCACCGGAATCAGTCAACAATAAATAATATAATGAAGGAGAATATTGTTCACGGGGTCTACTTATCCTGGTAGATCTTCTAACACCACGTTCAGGTGTTTGGGGTGCCTGTTGTTGTTGTGGTGGTTGTTGTTGTTGTGGTTGTTGATTATTATTATTTTCAAGCACCTTTACTTTTTCAATGATTTCGTCAAGAACTGTGTATTCCTTGTTTTCTTTTTCTTGCTTCTTTTCCTGCAACTGATTCTTATACAAGACCTTTTCATTGAATATTACATCTCTGCTCCTAATAATTTTGTGATTTTCATAATCATATAATCGATAACCAAAATCATTAACACCATATCCAATAAAGGTACATTTCTTTGACTTTGCCTCAAGCTTTGTTCTATTTTCTTTATCAATATGGACAAAGGCCTCACAACCAAAAGGCTTTAAAAAGGAGTAGTTTACCTTTTTACCTGTCCATGCTTCCTCTGGAACACCACCATCCAAGGAACTTGAAGGCCCTCTGTTTATTAGATAAACAACAGTATCTACAGCATCTGCCCAAAACTGTAAAGGCAATCCTGCATGCAATCTCATGCACCTTGCACGCTCCATGATTGTTTTGTTCATCCTTTCTGACACACCATTTCCTTGTGGTGTTCTTGGAACTATCTTCTCTCTGCGAATTCCATGCTCTGAACAGTACCTATCAAACTCTTTGCTGCAATATTCAACTCCATTGTCTGATCTAAGACACTTCAATTTCTTTCCTGTCTCAATCTCAACCAAAGCTTTCCATTTCTTGAAAGTATCAAATACATCAGATTCATTCTTAATACAATAAATCCAAGTTTTTCTAGTTGCATCATCAATACAAATAACATAATAATGAGAGCCACCGAGAGATGATACCTTAGCAGGTCCCCATACATCTGTATGCACAAGCTCTAATTTTTTTTTCTTCTTTTCTTTCCCAACTCTGAGAAATCTGACTCTCTTCTGTTTTCCATAAATGCAATTCTCACAGAAGTCCAAATCAACATTCTTCAAACCTGGCAACAAATTCCTTGAGTGAATAATCTTCATCCCCTTTTCACTCATGTGTCCGAGCCTATGATGCCATAATGCTGCATCTGCTCCTTTGGAAGTTAAAGCATTAACATAGTTAGAAATACCATTGCATAAATACAATGTACCAACCTTTTTGCCTTTTGCTATTACCAGGGCTCCTTTGGTGACCTTCGAAGCTTTATCTGTGAAAGTTGTCACACAACCTTCACCGCCTAATTGCCCTGTTGAAATCAGATTTTTCTTTAGATCTAGAACATGCCTTACCTCCTTTAATAGCCATTGGTTTCCATTCCGTTGTTTTACAACAACCTTACCCATTCCAACAATTTTACAGGGTTTATCATCACCCAGACGAACTTGTCCAAAATCTCCTTGAACATAGTCATGAAAGTATTTCTTATCAGGTGTGGCATGGAATGAAGCCCCTGAATCTACCACGCAGGAATCAGTAATATTTTCGAAAGAAAGAACCAAAGCATCTTGTAACACCTCACCTGTCACATTTGCTTCATGATTGTTTTCTTGTTGTGCATCTCCTTCTTTTCCCTTCCGAGATCTATAGTCTTTCTTTAGGTGTCATTTCTTTCCACATTTCCAGCACACTATCCCCGATTTGGACTTGGATCTACCTTTCCTTGATTTACTGCGATATCCTGAGCTCTTTCCTCTTTCCATTTTTCTTCCTCTAGACTCTGCACTCAAAGCATTTCCGGATGTCTCACCGGAGCACCGACAACATCATCAAACTTTAAAGTACTAGATCCAGAAATGGAGTTACTAATGGCCATTACCAAACCATTCCAACTTTCTAGTAATGAGCACAAGAATAACAGAGCTCTAACTTCATCATCAAAGTTTACCCCTACAGAACTTAGCTGACTTTTAATTGTATTAAAATCATTTAAATGGTTTGCAACAGATCCACCTTTCGACATATTCATATTAAATAACCGTCTCATAAGAAATACCTTGTTTGAGGCCGAGGGTTTTTCATATAGTTTTGACAACGTCTGCATCAAACCCTCTGTCGTGGTTTCCTTCGAAATTTTGAAGGTGACTGACGCAGCAAGGCACAAGCATATTGTTCCGAGTGCCTTTCTATCGAGAAGGTTCCATTCTTCCTCTTTCATACCCGTCGGCATCTTTGTTTTTCCGCCCAATGGTAGGTATAGATCTTTCTGATACAGATAATCTTCCATCTGCATCTTCCACAGCGAGAAGTTTTGGCCGTTAAATTTCTCGACCCTAAACTTACCATCTTCCGCCATTGCTCCCACTCGAACTAGGAACCCTTCTTTCCTACGAGTTTATCAGCCAAATAGACCTTCGGCTCTGATACCAGTTGTTAGAAAATTATATATCACGGAGCAATGGAACACATAAAATATTGTAGAAATATAAACACAGAGAACACACAAAACAAGAGAGACACAAATATACATGGTTCACCCAGTTTGGGCTACGTCCACCCCGAACAACCATTCCTTCCTTTTTATTATCCAGCAAAATGAAGAGACACAACCTACAGCAAATCCGCTGTAATATCCTCCGTTTTCTCTCACAGTCTTACCTCTCTGTTTCTCGCTCACATAATACACATCTCAAATACAGTACCCTCATACAAAGAGAGGGGTTGCCTTCTAGGGCAAAAAACCCTAAACTAAACATAAGTTCTACCGTCAGATCATCCACCTAATGAACGGCCCAGATTGACTAGAAATTACTATACTTTTACAAGGCAATTTTACATTTGTTTTTAGCTTCAGGGGCGCTGCCCCCGAGCCCCCACCAGGGGACTGCTGGCCCCTGTGTCATGCGGAAAGAGTCGATAATGCGGACAAAACCGACCTCCCTAGAAGCAAAGGCTTTCTAGTGACAAACAAGACAAATAAACACTACTTTTCTCTAAACATGCATTTAGAATACAAATAATCAGGTGATTTTAACATACCTTTAGTCCAACGCTTTGTAGTAGTCCAGCCTCGCCGATCCGGATGAGCTCCTCCTTCTCTTCGAAACCTGCATTCACTAACAAGCCAAAAGATTAAATAGCACCTGATAAACTCATAAAATAATACATATCCATCATACAGACCAAGGAGTATATGAAACAAATCATGAATAACAATCTGTTGAGAAAAATGAGTTCATTTGTATTAAGTGGAAACAAAAGAAACCATTACAACCTGAGCCTTGGTGTTGTGCAGGTCCCTCCTAGGGTCCAGCAAGAGTTTTCCTTTACTTTGATCAGCTCACCCACTCTCAAATAAGGCTAGGAAAGGATAGGAATCTCTCCTCTCAAGCTTTTCAAGGGAGTCCTAATTCCACCAGCATCTACCCTTAGGAATGTTCAGCTTTCAACCTCCCCTCCCTCTGGCCCAATGCCTGTATTTATAGTGCTCTAGAGGAAGTTATTCAGGTCCACCATCAATGGGATAAGCCCCTCTTTGGATGGGATAGCTCCCCTCTTGATGGGATAAGTTCCTCTTTGACAGGGATACATGAACCATCTGGAGGCGCTCCATACACGTCAAACAAGCTTCTAGAATGCTCTAGAAATGACTACAAGTAACTTTTTTGGAGTGAAACTTGCGCCTTTTGACCTTTACAGGAGTACGCACCCTCCCCTTTACAGATAGAGCGTACAAGTACACAGATATTGTGAACTTGGGGTGCGTACACGTAGGTAAGGCTAGGAGAAACTGCGTACCCAGAGATATATAGATTTTTAAAGACTTTCTCTCATTCTTGGAGTTTGACATGGAGAGCAGAGGTATGAGACTTGCCAAGGAGGATAGTATGACAGTTGATGGAGCCATACTAACTGCAAATAGTCATGGTGACAAATTTTAGTGTAACAGATTGCCCCCTAAAGTGCGAAGCCTGTAGTAGATAAGAGTTTCATATCATCTAGGAAGGGTGAAGTAATTTATCATTTCAAGGATTATCTTGTGGAGAGCCCAGTCGGAACCTGCAAGTATTCAACACAAAATACATATATAAGATCATATCATCGCTGAGGTAGGCAATCCCATACTCAAATTGAAAACTTTAACTAATTAACTATCTACTGCTCTGATACAGGAATGATTTTGCAGTACATCATAATCATAGACTTTTTGTAGACACAGTATGGATGCAACCATCTGTTTATAGTTGGTCTACTATATAATGAATACAAAACTCCTCGCAGCCTAGATGGTGGAAACTAGATCCAGGGTCTTCATTTCTACTTCCCAAACAGGTACGATTCTATCCATGCGAATAAATGAGTTGATGTCGAACATAGTAGAAACCACTTGATTACCAGTCAGTGATGTAAACTGTTAACAAGTGTGAGAGAGACCACCAGTGATGTCAATGGTTCTCAAAGTACCCAGTACAATCCATGAGATGTGAATGAATGAGTTGATGTCGAACATTTCACGGAATCCTTCGATCGAAAGTCAATGATGTAAACCGTCGTCAAAGGCGAGAAACCTGCCATTGATGCATGCAGATTTCAAGGTACTAACGATTCCGAGGTCATCTTTCTAGATAATGTGCTGATGTCGATAGAAAGCGACCCGTTGCAGGCAAGCCCACAACACGAAATCATAGATCAAGTTGAAGAAATGTAGCTGTAAGGACTGACTCAGGGATGGTCAAGATGGATGACAGGTATTTTGCAGATGAATGGTTTATATGCAGAGACCTCTTGAACACATAACGACACAACAGATGGCTTGGTGACACTTGACCCAAAGTTAATACCCGGCTGAAAACTTTCAATGTGGTTTGATCAACTGTGAGGCAAAGGATTTCCCAACCCAGGTGAATGCAAAGTGTCGTGTTCAAGAGTGGTAATAAGGCTTCTTCTGAGACAAAGGATAACAAATAGGCTCATTTTTCTCTCTTTTCCCCCACCATTTCTGGCAAGTACCTCTTTATTTTTTACAAGCTTGAGGAGGATAACATATGCTTGATTTTAAGCTCATCCTTCGGATGAGTCCAACTTAGTTTTGATTCGAACCCTAAGAAGGAGTGGTCCGTTCCTGTTTGTAATCGAACAGGTCCTTTACTGTGAAATTTTAACGAGTCTAGTATAGGAGAAACGCGACGTTTTTCATTTTTAGAGAGTCTGAAAAAACTTAAGAAGACTCCAAGTTGAACATTTTCGTAAAGTTGTGTCTCCCAAGCCCGAAAAAGTATAAAATAATACTTGAGAGAACCGCTTGATCTTGCGACCAAGGAGTACTTTCATGATTAGTGCCTCTGACCTGAAAAGTAAAAAGCGATCAAGGACACGTCGTTTTATTTCCAGTATCGAGTTTGAAACGACAAAAACCCGACAATCTTTTCCTATTTTTACGGTCAGAAAAGGGCTATAAGGGGACCGTCTTTTAATTCCGTTTTAACGAGTGTAAAAGAAACGCTCGGCAATCTTTTCATGTTTTAGGAGTCAGAAAAGGGCTTAAAAGATGACTCTGATGTTTTGGTTCGTGAAAAATGATAATTTTCCCTGAAATTCCTTTTGTCCTGCACAAAAACAGCGCATTACTCATACTTGTTTAAGATAGGCAAAAATACATTGAAAAATATCCCTCGATGGTGAGAAATAAACAAACTTAGCATTGATTTATCCAAAAAACCTATAAAAAGACCTTTTACCATGTCATTTTTACCATTTTACTGTTGAGGGAGAGAAAAGGGCATTTGGCAAGAAACTTCCCATGGACTTTGCGGAGAATCCGACCGTCGGAATCGAGCGCCGTCTCTTTCAGGTATTTCACAACATCCTCCTCTTTGTTTTCATCCATTTAGAATTTCATTTTAGGCCCTAGTTTGATTTTTTTGGGGCTTTGGGGTTTCAAGATCTGCTTTTTGGGGTACGCAGGTGCCCCATGGGTGACCTGCGTACCCCGACATTTTCTCCATTGGGAAAATGGCAGGTGTACGCAACCTACCTTTAGAGCAGTTGCGTACCCATGCTCTGCTTCTGAACGTGGGGTGCGTACTCCGCGCAAAGCATTTTTAAACCCCCAAATCTCAAATTTGAACCATTAATTTTTGATTTAGTGAATTTTAATGGATGTTTTCTGGTGTGTAGATTGCCCACCATGCTTGATTGGCGCGAAAGAGAACACGAAGATGTCGATTTGGCCACAATATATCATCAACCTTCCATTGATGCTTTGAAGGCATGCGGTCTCTACAAATACTGGGCCATACCTGGCATGAGGGCCTAGGTGCGATTCTTAGAGTGGCTGGTTGAAAGGTGGAACGTTCAGGATCAATGTTTTTACATCGGAGGGCACCAGCTCGAGATAGAGCCCTCAGACATATATTTTCTCACTGGTTTGCCTAATAGGGGCGAGCAACTGTCTTTGTTCGGGACTAGGCCGGGTGGCCAATCCCTTGCTAGTCTCCGGCTAGAGTGGTGCAATAATCAGAACCAGGAGAAGGGGATAGAAATAAAATACATATCCCGACCTGAACTTATGGTAATTGCCTTTACAGTTACCAGACTCTGCGGCGCAGCCGCTTTGCACATTGCCACCGGGTCCCAAATGCGGATGGCGATTGATTGCTTCCGAGGCACCATTTTCAACTGGTGCGACGCTGTGTTGGCCAATATGAAGGGCCAACTGACTAGGGCAAAGAACGGGCAATTAAAGACCTTTGGGTATGGGCCTTTAGTTGTGAGCTTTGCCCTAGAGAGAGTTCCGATGCTGATCCCGCAGCATCTCACTGTTGAGGTTGGGCCTCCTCGGGAGCCAAAGTTGATGCGATGGGTTGCGGTGATGGCCCGGCATCCTGATGAGGGAGCGGGAGTTGTCCGATTTCCTGCGGGTTACTTTCACTGGTTGGAGGACCAGGTCTTTGCGATCCAAGATTTTCCTTATGCCGGAGTGGATTTTCGCGGTGATCCAGACATGGTTCTTCCACAGGGAGAACAATGGGACGACAGAGGTACTTCATTTTTCACAAGTTTTTTTTTTTTAAATTATTTACTTTTTTTTTGTTTTTACATCGTCTCAAAACTGACAGTGACAATTTGCAAAATGCAGATGTAGGTCCACAGCGTCCGGCCAATCTCCGGACTTTCGAGAGGAGAGTACCAGTTGCACCAGCACCAGCCCCATAGGATGCGGCCGCAGAGACCTTAGCCGAGTTGGAACAGGACCTAGAGCGTCTTACGGCGGACATACCAGAGACGACTATAGATGATATCCCTATTAGACTTCAGCGCTATGTGGTCGCAGTCCCAGGACCTTTTAGGAGGTTCTTGTGTAGGGTAGCGCATGCAGTGGTGTCGTATAGAGAGCACCACCAGTGATTGGCTAGTCACTTTTGTGGACACATGTGACATTTTGGTTTTTTGTACTTATCATTTTTGCCGATCATAAGGTGTTTTTCAACCTATGATCGAAGACGATGTATATTTTGATACACTCCTATCTATATATATCATTATTACCGGCTTATCTTGTTAAACATGTGTGATGAAATGTTTTTTTTTTAAATTTACATGTATGATTATCGCAAATGTCTGTGTAACATTCGAGAAGCAATTGCATCTGCTAATGTATTTAATGACCTTGGAATATGCTGATATTCATTGTAATCAAAATCACGTTCCAAGAGGTGCACTCTCAAAAATAACCTTAATAACACTGGATTTCTAATGGCATAAACTCTATTAAGCTGTAATACAACGAGTTCAGAATCTAACCTCACTATCAAACTCCGAATCCCAAACGAAATAGATTCAGACAATAACTCAATCACTGCACTGTATTCTGCAATGTTGTTTGTTGTTTGACCGAGGCTCACCCCATGCATAGAAACTAACTCATCAGAGGGCGAATAAATAAACCAAGCTGCGGAAGAGATATTCTGTGTACTACGACAAGCACCATCAGCGAATCCAATGTACGTTTGGAGAGGCGTCGACATCTGCAATATCAAAAGTAAAACCAAGATAAGCCAGAATAATGACGAAAAACACACTCTCTAAACTAAGCATACTGTCTATACTAACAAACACACCAGCTAGAAAGAAAAACTAACCTAACTAAATCTCCATACCCATCATTTAAGCATAATACCTCTTTAGGTAAAGTCCATTTCTGGGCTTACCCAAAGAGTCCCCATCAAAATCTACCAGCTCATAGGCCCCTTTTGCTAGCTTTCACTTGACAATGTAGGGCCCATGCCACATAGGAACGAATTTTCCAGCACCTAATTTATCGTTAGCTTGATCATATAATAGCACTAGGTCTCCTTCCGAAAAATTTCGAGGGGTCACGTTACGATCATACTGAGCTTTCATCCATTTTGCGTGAGCCTCGATCGCCAATGCAGCATCACGTCGAGTCTCATCTAATTGAGCTAAGTATAATAGACGCTTCTTCTCTTCGGAAGTAGCTGGAAGTAATTCGACAGCCATTTGAAGTGACGGGATTTCGCATTCAATGGGCAGCACTGCTTCCAAACCATAAACTAGTTGGAAAGGAGTGAACCCTGTTGATGTTTTCACTAAGGTTTGGTACGCCCAAAGCGCGGAAAATAACATGTTGTGCCAATTCGACCGATGAATACCAATGATTCGTCGGATCATGATAACTAAAACTTTGTTGATAGACTCAACTAGGCCATTGGCTTGTGGATAATAAGGAGTTGAGCTATCGTGACGCAAACCAAGCTGTCCTGTAAGTTCTGTCATCATAATGTTTCGAAAATGGCGCCCATGGTCAGTGATTATCGCTTGTGGGACACCAAACCTAGCAATAATGTGATTGAATACGAAAATCGCAGTTGTCTTGCCGTCTGCCTCGAATGTAGGCATCACCTCGGCCCACTTAGTAAAATAATCAACTGCAAGGATGATATACGCATGCCCCCCGACCGAGTGAGGGTTAGATGTAATAAAATCAATACCCCATTTAGCAAAAGGACCAACGACAATTATAGGGTGGAGAGGAGCCGGTGGTGCGCGCATCTTGCGATCAAACACTTGACAGTTGTGGCATTTCCGGACCGCAATAATACAGTCTTTAAACTCGACGTTCCGACTTTGAGAGTTCGGGCCGAAAGGATTGGGTTTGGAGATAGACAATTATATCCCCATACCACGGATCTAAAGTGCTGATGAGAAACAAAGATTCATCCGCAATGGGTTCCTCTGCCACAGTTTCTGTGTCAGCACGCGGGAAATCACACATCAATTCCGCAAAAACTAAAGATTTCTTAGACTTAGACTTTTCAAATTCCAAGTCGAACTCCTGTAGGATAACGATCCATTTAGAGTACTTGCCCCCTAGCAATTGTTTAGTCAAAATGTAGATCATAGGGTTACAATCCGAAATGACTGTAGTTTTACGGAGAAGAATGTAGTGACGAAAACGTTGGACAGCTTGAACAGCTGCCAAGGCCAATTTCTCCACATGTGAATATTTGAGCTCAGTGGGATTTAACGTCCGACTAAGGTAATAGATCACATGTTCCGTTCCGAATTCGTCTTCCTGTACTAAGACCATTCCAATGGTGGAATGAGCGGCGACGAGGTACAAAAAGTAATCCTGGTTGTAGTTGGGAGGATGCAGCAACGGTGCATGGGTCAACGCGTGCTTTAGCGCATCAAAAGATTTCTGAGCTATCTCATCCCAAGAGAATTGAGCATTTTGTTTCAACAACCGGGTAAAACCCTTGGTAATCTCGGCGTAGTTAGGAATGAATTGGCGTAAAAAGTTTGCTTTCCCTTGCAAACTTTGGAGTTGGCGCAAACTCGAAGGAGGAGGCAATTTGATGATAGCTTCTACCTTCGAGGGATCGACGCGAATGCCGGCTTTTGAAACTACAAACCCCAACAATCCTCCCACTTCTATGCAGAAGACACATTTGTGTGGGTTCAACCGTATACGATAATGCCTACACCTCATAAAAATTTCTCATAAATGGACAAGGTGATCAGCTCGATGTAAGGAGTGAGCAGGCAAATCATTGAGATACGGTTGCACAATGTGCTTGATGTCATGAAATGCATAAGACATCGCCCTTTGAAAATTGGCTCCGGCATTCTTAAGCCCAAAAGGTAATTTGCAATAAGCAAATGTCCCCCATGGACAAATGAAAGCCGTTTTTGGTTGATCGGCAGGTAGAATATTGATTTGGTTGTAACTGGAAAAACCGTCCATAAAGGAAAATATTTCACTGCCGGCACAATCATCAATTATTTGATCGATATAGGGTGTTGGATAGCTGTCCTTGGGACAAGCACGATTGATATCCCTATAGTCGATACATATTCTTATTGTTCCCTGTTTTTTGTTAACCGGAACAATATTCGATACCCAATCCATTAACGGGATCGGATAAATGAAACCTGCTTTCAATAGCTTCTCAACTTCTGCTTTAATCGCAGCCGCTCTTCGTGGGTGAATCTGACACAAACGTTGCCGGACGAGTTTAGCGTCCGGGTAAGTCTTGATTTCATGGACAACAATGGCGGGATCAATTCCTGGAATTTCCTCGTAAGACCAGGCAAATACGTCGCGGAATTCTTGAAATAGGGCCTTGTATGTTTGAATTTCGTCATTTGAACATGAGGCACCTATATGAATGTGTTCAACAATTTCGGGCTTCACTGAAATGTCAATGGGAATAGTGCGAGAAATGTTTCCTAAAATTCAGCTCTGAATCAGGATGTTTCATTGGACTCTGAGCTTCTTTGACATATTCAGCTGTAAAGATTGATGAGAAATCGTTTTCAAAACGATCATCCTCAGGTAAAAACGAAGATCTATGATGGAGATCTTCCCATGGTAAATCGTCTACACACAGGACTTCACAAAGTTGTTCGTCGGATGACACAACTTCGGGAAACGTTATTAACTCCGAGGTTGACGCGAAAAGGGATTCCTCACGGACCACATTCATTTGGTCGATTTTGGTTGAACTTGGGTCGGTAAAAGACTCCACTGCTTCATAGGCTATTTCATATGGACTCAAAGGCATTGCGTCACCAAATGAGTCTATCTCAGATTTAGAAGGAACGATCCAAGGATTGTCATAAATAATAGTGTCTGAAGTAATCATATGAATAGATGCAAACGAAGACACGGCGTTGATTGGAGGAAAAGGAAACGTTCCCAGTAAATCGGCATCTTTAACTAATCCTACGCCAACATCCTTATAAGGGATAGTCGTTTTACCGACATGTTGGATACTCTCTGAAGAGGCTGGGTCGGATGAAAAGTAAGCCAGCTGGTCTATGGTTACGATCTTGCCATTGTGTGGAAACTTTATTACTCTGAAGACCGATGAAACGACCGCTGTCATAGCGTAAGACAAACTTCGACCCAAAAGAAGGTTGTAGTCTAGAGGGGCATCAACCACCTCCACATCTAGACTAACGGTTTTTCCTTCAACCCCTATAGGAAAATCCTGTAGAATTCCAAACGGATGGAACCCACGGCCATCAAAGGCCTTAAGAATTGTCGGGGATTGGTTTAGTGAAGGAGAACCAAGCGATCTCCAACACTGTATCGACATAATACACGTGGAAGCTCCCTCATCAATTACAGTCCGATGAATAGGCCTGTTTTTGACTATCACTGGGATCTGGAAAGCCATCTGATGAGGTAAACACGGTGTACTATTTTCTAGATCAAAGATTATGAGGTTCGGGTCCTGAACATCAACAGCTCCTATAGCCGACAAAAGTAATTTTCGCTGTGCTGGACATGATTGCAGCACTTCTGAAGCCGACATTGCTGAGGGTGAAACAGCTAAATCCTCAACAATGTTGTAATTCTGGGCCGCTCTCGCATGTGGATTGAAAGCAGACCTTCGAAGTACACCCTTGGCGGGCGGTTTTATTACTAAGTCAGGGTTAGGTTTCTCGATCTGAAGTGGATCGGAACCGGGAGCTAAGGTTGATGGATTTGAATGAGAATATTCTGCTTCTTTCGATCCATCAATAGGACTTTTACTACCATAATCTTGCGATCGAGTCGCAATCCTTACATGAGACATCATTAATATGGGTTCTTCAGTGGCACCCGAGGAAGAACCTATCATCTTACTCTCTTGCTTTGGAAATGGATCTTTCAAAACAGCAGGAGTTGAGGAACCTTTGACGATTTTCACAACCTCGGCCCGATGGGGGCAATCTCTTGTAAAATGATCTTCTTCACAAATAAGACAAGGATATCGAGGTTTGCGCTTTTCGTCATTGGTTTCCGACTTTTCTGTTTTCTCCTTTGGAGTCTTGTCTGCTTTACCCTTCTTCTTACCTTTCTTCTTCCCACCGTTTTTTGATTTAGCCGTAGATGACTCTACAGCGTGAATATCAGCGGAAATTTCAGGAGAAGATTCTCCTGTCGGGGAATCTGGTAAGGTTATAATGGGCGAAGAATTCTTTGAAGATTTCTTCTTGCTTTTAGTATTTACCGTACCAATCATGCCATCAGCAGCATGAGATCCCGAAGGAGCAGCAGCGATTTGATTTGACTTTGGAAGATCTGGGATCTTTTCGTGTAACGTACCTGACTGAGTGTAAACTAAGTCAAGGTACTGCGCTTGAGCAATTACTTGCTCTTCAGTAACTACTCCGGCCTTAGCTACGTCTTCAGTAATCTTCGGTAATAATGATTTAACAAACCATTCAGCTAAGATTTGGTCCGGGATAAAAACTTTCACTAATCGTTGTCGACGTCTCCATTCATGTATGTGATCGGAAATATAAGTGGACGTCGACTGTTTTAATGAAGTTAGTAGCTCCGTGCCATTATCATATCTGACCGACAACTGAAAATGAGTTAGGAACGAGGTAGCTAACTGACTAAAATTGTAAAATGAGGCCCGTGGTAACTCAATGTACCACTTGGCTGCGAGACCAATGAGCGTACGCTAGAAAAGACGTAAGCGGATCGAATCATCCGAGATGGAATTTGAAGCACACCAGAGGTGGTAAGTCATCACATGATTGGACGGATCCTCTCCAGACTTACCTTCGAACTTGGGTATATCACTGGGCAACTTATTTGGCATTGGCGGCCAGAACGGAAGATAATTTATTGGATCGTTCGTTAGGCACGACAAGTCTGGTAAATCCAAAGTTGCGATAAACGGTAATTGCCGATTAGGATCCCTAAAACTCTGGGTCACAAGACCAGTCCCTGGAGGAGGATATCCAGGATAACTTGGAATAGGCATCGCATTCGGAATATTATATCCTCCTGGAAAACCAGGATTAACCGGACCGTACTGGGGTTGCTAAGGTTGTTGATAAGTGTACCCAGGATACGGTTAATACTGGTAAACCGGCTGTTGGACAGCAGGCCCGTATTGGTACTGTCCCTGGTACGGTTGATAAGCGAATTGGGGTTGACTAGTGACAACCGTACTTAAACCAGGTTGTCCTACAGGCATCTGAATCGTAGTTTGAATCGTAGATCCAGACAATGGTAAAGATGTCTGAGGAGTAGTTGCAGAGACAGTAGAAACCGGAGCTGTCGATACTCCAAAAGCAAGTGTGGTGGAAGGAACAGATTTTACGGTAGTTGTAGCAGTCGTTTGAGATGGATTACTAGGTGCAATTGGCGACTGAGTAACTACCGAAGGTACAGAAGTTTGAACATTAGACTGGACTGGTTGTTGGGATGGACCAGCAACTAAGGATGGTCCAGCTTGAGATGACAACTGTACGCTTGGCTGCAATATCTGTTGAACTTGCGATGGATCCCACACTATGTTCATTCCAGGGTATTGACCCATAACAGGTTGAGGATATTGAGATCCATAACTGGATTGAGGGTAGGATTGATAATTGAAAGGTACATTTCCCGTACCTTGAACATAAGATTGACCTTGAGGTGGTTGATAACCTTGACTCGAGTATTGACCTTGAGGTTGATAACCTTGAGGTAAATACTGATACTGGGGTTGACCTTGAGCTATAAATTGATACTGAGGTTGACTGTGGGGTACATATTGAGGCTGGGGTTGACCTTGAGGAATGTATTGTACTATGGGTACATACTGTCCTTGAGGTTGCCCCCCAGACGCAACTTGTGTACCCTGAGGTTTCCCCCCAGGCGGTAATTGGCCACCTTGAGGTTGAAAACCGGGAACTGAACCTGACATCATGTAAATGTCCCCTACACCCAACGGTTTGTTACCATTGTTTCCAGCTAATAACCCATGTTCAATGGGTTGAGGAGATGCTCCCACAAAAGTACCTGAAAGTGACTGATACCCGGAGGGAACAGAAGGACTTCCGTACAAGAAAGATTGAGGAGCTTGAGTAAACACGGACGACTGACCAGACATATTTACAGGAGTATAAATACCTCCAGGTGGAAAAGGAGTACGAGGTGGAGAAAAACTTATCCCTGCGTTGTCTAAATAATTTTTTAACGAAAGGTACCAAGTAGTACTTCTAGGAGGACTGTAAAAGATGGATTCACGCTCCCTTAGATCAATAGTAGGTTGATCTTCAAGGATAGATACGCCAAATTCTTCCTCTGGAGCAAGTTCTTCAATAGCTATGAAACCAGCAGGAAGATTTTCGGTGATGACTCTTTCTACCCTAGGTGAATCAGGTGCACTAGAAGTTGGAGTAACAGGTTCAGATATTTCAGGTTCTTCGCCTATATCACTAGTAGATGAAAAACTACCAGCAAGCTTGGAAACTGTAACAGCTTCTGGATTATAACCTGTTTCTAGACCTTGGTAATATGGATGGACTACCAACGACGATTCTTCTTCTTCAGGTGAACCTACTTTACTGCCACTAGGAGTTACAAGGACTTTCAAAACTTCGTAATGACCCGGAACCTCTTCAGGAGGTTCACCCCGAAGTCTACGGGACTTCCTCAACAAATCGGCCACGGTAACAATCTCAGGAGATTTGCCCCGAAGTCTACGGGACTGTCTCGGTAATTCAGCCACAGTTAAAAAAATTTAACTACTGCACACGCAAACAAAGTAAAATCTCAAAGCAAACCACCTAAAGTCTCTAAAGAACCAAACAAATTTGAATCACACGCCTAAAGAATCTAGGGCGTCAAACCATACACAAACAGTAGCCTTCTGGACCAAAAACACTAGTTGGAGATGAAACCCAACATCGCCGAATTCAGTACAGAAGTGGTGGGCGGAAAAGTTACCCCGGCAACCTGCTTAATGAATAGACCGGCACAAGTTCCTCGACTTTAACCGTCTCGAGTGAAGTGAACCCCCCGGAAAATCCAAGTGAGTCTAGCCGACGTCTGCTCCAGGTACAGTGGGATCTTCCCTCCACCGTCACCTCGGTAGAATCCTAAAGATAATGGTCACTAAGGTTACCAACAGCAACAAATATACCTGGGGGAACAGTCTACGACCCGATAGCACGCAAGGGCAGAGTAACAAGCTCAATCCCCTTGCCGGCTCCTTGACAATAATCCAAGGTTTACCGACAAGTGACCCCAGGCTCCTCGATAATAATCCAAGGTTTACCGTTTGTAGTACGTGCGTATCTGGCGTCTTTCCCAATGAAGGAGGATTGATCCCCTCACTGGTTCGGACACGGTCTCGTGCTTCTCCTTTAAGAGGAGCTTTCCCAGAGTACAAATGAAACAGTTGGATTTATCCTACCACAAGATGAGCTACTTGTTTGGTTTTTGCTGTCTTGGAGAGTTAATTACTCTCCTACTCCAAGACACTAGCCTGATCTATATTGGTGTTTCAGAGCCCTAGTAAATAAAAAGTTACTAAGTTGATTTTACTTTAAGCATTAATTTTATGGCTTTTCTTTTAAGACAAAAGGTAGTGGAGATGAAACTGATGGTGTGTAGACTCGACCGAAATCCACTAAAAAGATGCACTTAGGATGATTTATACTAATTTTCTTTTTCAATGAATTCCCTAGCTAAGAGAGTTAGAGAATGCAAAATTGATATAAAGACAACTTTCTTGGCAATGAAAATCAAAGAAACAAACTCTTTATCTTTTCAAAACATACAACACATGACCACTAATCACTTCACGAAAATTCCTTTTTCTTTCAAAGACTCAAATGCTACCAAAGCAAACTTTCCTTCAAAAGATATTTTTTGTATTTTTCCTAATTAATAAAGCATGTAAAACTTACTTTAACAGAAATCAAAGTTAAAAAAGCTATGGCAATCAAATCAACTCAATTTCACTCAAAAGCAAATCTAAGAGAAATGCACCTAAAGACTAAATCTAACGAGGCAAAAGCCTACTAAAGATGATTCCCGGATGTTTTACTCAGTCAAAATGTAACTAAGGACTAGTTAATGCAGAACCAAAAACCAGTCAAAAACAAAAATCAAAATCTTTTGTTCTTTTTCTCAAGAATAAAATTCAAAGTTCAATCAACAAACTTTTTCGAGATTTGGCAAAGAGAGAACACAAAGGTAGGTTTCTCACAAGGGTGGATTCTATGAAAGGCCTGACTCCTAAGAGGACTGAACAAAACCAGGGAGATCCAAAGTTTGACAACCTCTAACGCCAAAGTCACTACAGGACCAGTGCAAAAATCAAACCCTAGGGCAAAATCTCTATGAATTTCACTAAAACTCTCGACACTGACGAAACAAGCTTAGGTGAAGATTGATGGCAGATAACCAGTGGATCTGGGCAGAAAAAACAAATTAAAACCAAAATCTAAAAGGCAAAAAGAAGAAAATTGAATTTTTCTTAATTTTGACAGGGTACGCAGGCGACCTGTTTGCACAGGTGCGTGTACGCTCTGTGCACAAAGCTGCAGTGCGTACAGGTATGCACTGTTCTCAACGCAGAGGCTGCGTACTTCTAGCAAAACAAAGAAAAACTAAAATCTAATTTAACCCTAAGCTAGCCCACCCAAAAACACAGTCAAACAGACAAAAACCAGAGAACAAACGACTTTTCTCAGACCAAAGTTTCATACAAAGGAAAAAAAATTCACATCAATGGATTCCCCAGCGGAGTCGCCATTTTGTCATGCGTAAAGAGTCGATAATGCGGACAAAACCGACCTCCCTAGAAGCAAAGGCTTTCTAGTGACAAACAAGACAAATAAACACTACTTTTCTCTAAACATGCATTTAGAATACAAATAATCAGGTGATTTTAACATAGCTTTAGTCCAACGCTTTGTAGTAGTCCAGCCTTGCCGATCCGGATGAGCTCCTCCTTCTCTTCGAAACCTGCATTCACTAACAAGCCAAAAGATTAAATAGCACCTGATAAACTCATAAAATAATACATATCCATCATACAGATCAAGGAGTATATGAAACAAATCATGAATAACAATCTGTTGAGAAAAATGAGTTCATTTGTATTAAGTGGAAACAAAAGAAACCATTACAACCTGAGCCTTGGTGTTGTGCAGGTCCCTCCTAGGGTCCAGCAAGAGTTTTCCTTTACTTTTATCAGCTCACCCACTCTCAAATAAGGCTAGGAAAGGATAGGAATCTCTCCTCTCAAGCTTTACAAGGGAGTCCTAATTCCAACAGCATCTACCCTTAGGAATGTTCAGCTTTCAACCTCCCCTCCCTCTGGCCCAATGCCTGTATTTATAGTGCTCTAGAGGAAGTTATTCAGGTCCACCATCAATGGGATAAGCCCCTCTTTGGATGGGATAGCTCCCCTCTTGATGGGATAAGTTCCTCTTTGATAGGGATACATGAACCATCTGGAGGCGCTCCATACACGTCAAACAAGCTTCTAGAATGCTCTAGAAATGACTACAAGTAACTTTTTTGGAGTGAAACTTGCGCCTTTTGACCTTTACAGGAGTACGCACCCTCCCCTTTACAGACAGAGCGTAAAAGTACGGAGATATTGTGAACTTGGGGTGCGTACACACAGGTAAGGCTAAGAGAAACTGCGTACCCAGAGATATATAGATTTTTAAAGACTTTCTCTCATTCTTGGAGTTTGACATGGAGAGCAGAGGTATGAGACTTGCCAAGGAGGATAGTATGACAGTTGATGGAGCCATACTAACTGCAAATAGTCATGGTGACAAATTTTAGTGTAACACCCCGGACCCCCCAGCCAGGGGGGATCGGCCCCCCAGACCCCCACGGGGGGGACAAGTCCCTCCTGCGTGGAGGGGTGTACAAACTTCCTGGGGTATACATCCGGATGAAACAAAGACCTCTGAACAATCATGCTCCACACAACAATCTCCCACTTGGAGAATGATAGTAGAAACTCCACCGCTGCTTAATTTGCTGGACAATGACTCCTCTTTGGACCTGGTTGTTTCTCATCTTCATCATCATCCTTGAAGACCAATTGAAACTGAGCATATTCTCAGTTTCTCTTTGGTTACAACTTTTGTTAGCATATCTGCGGGATTCTGGCTAGTGTGTATCTTTTCCAGCTTCAACTCTCCATCTTCCAACACTGATCGTATGAAATGGTACTTGAGCTGTATGTGTTTAGTCCTAGAATGAAATGCTGAGTTCTTTGCAAGATGAATGGCACTTTGACTATCACTGTATAACGTGCACATATCATGCTCCTTACCCAATTCACCCATAAACCTTTGTAACCAAATCATTTCTTTACTAGTCTCTGTAGCAGCAACATACTCTGCTTCTGTTGTTGAAAGTGCAACAACACTTTGGATTTTTGAAACCCAACTGACATCTGTTCCTCCAACAGTAAATACATATCCTGTAGTGCTCCTCCTGTTATCTCTGTCACCTACCATATCTGCATCAACATATCCTTGTAGGGAGATGTTTGAACCACCAAAGCATAATGCTTTATTTGTGGTACCTTTCAAATATCTGAGAATCCATTTCACTGCCATCCAATGTTCCTTTCCTGGATTGTTCATGTACCTGCTTACAACTCCCACTGCATGTGTAATATCAGGCCTTGTGTAGACCATTGCATACATTAAGCTTCCAACTGCTGATGCATATGGAACTTTAGACATATAATCCATGTCTTCTTAGATCTTTGGGCACATTTCCTTGCTAAGTTTGAAATGGCTAGCAAAAGGTGTACTAACTGGTTTTGCATTTTTCATGTTAAATCTTTTCAACACCTTTTGTATGTACTCATTGTGAGACAATGTTAATTTACGATTTTTCCTGTCTCTAGTTATTCTCATACCAAGGATTTGTTTTGCAGCTCCCAAATCCTTCATTGCAAATGAATTTGCCAATTTTCTTTTGAGCACATTTATTTCCTGCATGTTAGATCCTGCAGCAAGCATGTCATCTACATACAATAACAATATAATATAGCTTCCATCATTTTGCTTTTTCAAATAAACACAATGATCAGAGTGACATCTAGTATAACCTTGTTCAGACATAAACTTGTCAAATTTTAGATACCACTACCTTGGAGCCTGTTTTAAGCCATACAAGCTCTTCTTCAACCTGCACACTAGTTTCTCCTTCCCTTTCACCTCATATCCTTGTTATAGCTCCAAATCTCACTCTTATGGTTTGTGATGCTGCACTTATGGCCTAGGGCAACCCCTCCTTCCAGACCTGGTCCAAAAATTTAAAAAACAGTGTTTTATTCCCTATACGCGACTTTGCCCTGTGTTAAACGCGTGTACACGCGGGTATGTCATACCCAACACGCGTGTATCTATTAAAACACTTAAAAAAATATAATTTCCTCTTTTTCGGGCGGTGATCGCGGGTTTACCTGCTGGATCACCTGTTAGTGCCCGTGGCCCAACTGTTCCCAACCAACTCCTAACTAAAAAACTACTTTGGAGAGGGTATAAAAAGACATCAAAGGGAAGGCCAAGGGGAGAGAGAAAGGAGAGCAAGATTATTATGCTGAGATTTTTCCCTTAGACCAGGTCTGAAGTCCTTGGTGCATTCTGCACTTCCCCCATTTTGCATAGGAAACCCTTGTTTCCATGTGTATTGGTGATCATTCATCCTTGACATCATCATTGAGTAAGACTTGGAAGGAGCTCTTGCTGGAGGCTGGAGGCTGGAACGAATCCGGGAGGAAGCTTGCTTGGAGCCTGCTGAAGGTGTTCAGGTGATATCTTTCCGATATATGTACTTTATTTGCCTTTATATATAAAGAAACACGTCTTTGTTCTCGAATAATCTTTCTTTATGCTTATGAGATTCTTGTGTTGAATTCTTATGAAAGTGGTTACTTAAAGATTTTTTTATAACTAACTTTATAGCATGAAGATGATTTATACATAAACTTCTATACATGTACTGTTGTGTTCTTTGATTTGTTTGTCTTGCAGGTCAGAGAAAGAAGAAGGGAACTCCAAGAAGGGTTTGCACCCTAACGGTCTTCTCGAACGTAGGACCTTAGGTATGTACCCTAAACATTAGAATTTGCTTAAAAGTAAAAAAGATGGCTGTGTGTGTGTGTTTCTTTGTATAAGCAATTTTCAGTCTGGTAGAGTCTTAGCCCAAAGGACCCTAGGGGTACTTTCCCTTCAACCAGAATTGGCGACTCCGCTGGGGACAACACTCTTGTTGTTCCTAGTTTGGGTAGTCCTCAAGCCAATCAAGGCTCAGTCCCTCTGTTTGTTGGTTCTGACTGTCTGATATTTTCTTGAACTCCAAGCTTTTCCAGTTTTTCAGTTTGTGTTTTTTATTTTTCTTGAAACACTTCATATACGCACTTTTTCTGGATTACAGAAGCGTATATACGCAAGCTGCACTAAGTAAACCCGCGTATACGCAGGTTTCCTTAGTTACAGTCGCGTGTAAACGCATTCTGCAAATAATTGCAGGCGCGTATATCACATAATTTTCAAGATTTATAATTTTTCTTTTGCTGAATGTCTGTCTGGTGGTTTGGGTCAGTTTAAAGCAGTCAAGTCCCAGTGACAGTTCTCTGTTTAACAGGGGGCATCTTGTTTCGAACTCTCTCTAGTTATAAGGAGTGCTAGTCTTGTTTTTCGTTGATTGCAAGCGTCATTGATTTTTGACACACAAGGTTTCTGTTTAAGAATCTTGATTGCTCTGTTTCGGCAGAGTGGGAAGATTGTCTTAAAATCTTTGTGTCCATTTTGTTTTCATGACATTTGTGTTTGCTTAACGAAATCATTTTTATGACCATTTGCTCCTTCGTTTCGGGAAAGTTGTTTGTTACCATTTCCTTGAAACTTGTCTTTTGATTTCTTGGACTTTCATTGCTGCTTTTGATTGTCAAAAGCGATTTCAAACACATTTTATTTTTGTTGAGTTTTCATCATTTGAAAGGTGTCAATTCACAAAAGTGTTTGGTGGCTTGTTTATCAATCATTAGTGTCAGTTTTTTTTGAGAGTTTTCCTTTGAAAAAGACTTTTTGGTTTGATTGAAAGAAAATCTTTTGAAAGTTTTTGAGTTTCGCTTTCTTAAACTTGCTTCTCATCTGATTTCCTTTTTTGCGAAGTGAAAGTGCTTTGTTTTTTATCTTAAAACTTGTTTTTATTGTTTGGACGAAATGATTAGTAACAAATCATCTTCTATCTAAGCATTTCAGTGGCAAGACAAAATTTGGTAAAGCGGCAACTTTCCTTCTTTGTTTTTAGAGTAGTCTTTGAATCGTGCACCCACATTTAGTTCTTGCATTAGGGAAAGATTTGCATCTCTTTTTAGGCATATTTAGTTTTGTTAGTTTTTGTGAGTGTGGAGTCTGAAAAGAAAAAGGAAAAAAAATTTGTTTATATTACAAGTGCCTTCTGAACCTCATAGAAATTGCTATTCATCGAAAACAAAAGTGCATGTGCATGTAGCTAGGTTTTATTAATTTCTTTTGCGTCCATAAAACACCACAAGTTTCACCTCCATTACCTTTGACTTAAAGAACAGCCTAATAAAATCAAGCGCTTAATTAAAATCCACTAGAACTTTTTGTTTTAGTTATTACACCAACAAGTTTAGGATTTTAGGGCCTTGGATTAGGCGAGTGGAGAGTTAACTCTCCAAGGCCACACAAAACGTCAAACATAAGAGTCTGATTAAAGAGAGTAAATCCAATAGCGTTAGGGAGACCAGGAAAGCTCCGGATCTGGGAGTTAAGCACGAGGGTCTGTGAAGACAGGGAAGAGAGATACCCCCTCTCCTACTTGTCCGAACTTACCTCACGACTGTTCCGCCTGGCTTCTGCGACGAGTTGGTACCCATAGTTGCCTCTCATAGGGATCTGCATAGGTGGCTGCGGAGGGGAATCCCGTGGCACCTGAGGTCGACGTTGTATCACTCTCGACAGTACTTCCGGAGGGCACCCTTGCGAAGCTTGGGGGCTTGCACCGGCGCAGACTGTTGTTAGGAGGTCAGCGTAACTTCCTCTAATACCTTCGCTGATAGGACTGGGCCCTCATCATCCCAGACTATCCTCGGAAGGCCCTTTGATTCACTTTCTCGTATTTTGGTGTCCGGTCTCAATCACCCGGAGCGGAAATACTTGAAAGTTGTTTGACTGGCTGTATCTTTAGGAACTTTATACTGTGTGCTCTGTGCTCCTAGTCGGCTTAGCTTTTAATTTTTTTGAGTCTTTAGTTAGATCTTAACAAAAAAATTCAAAGTGGCTGACCGGTCTCCAAGACGGTCTCGAAGACTTCGTGGTCTCTCGCCACCTAGTTTAGAGCCTTCTCCTAGAAGGCGCAGAGGGAATACTACCGGTAGGGTCCGTCCCACGCCGGCTGACGCATCGGGGATTGATCCTCCTCTCGGGGATATTAGCGGCCAAGCAAGGCCTGGTACTTTTGAACAAGAGAGGGACGCTCCAGTCTTTTCTCAAGTTCGCTTTCAAGCGGAGGATAACGTAGAGGTAGAAGAACTTTCAGAATCATTAGTGATTCCAAATTCTCCACTACCATCTAGTTACCCAGACGTATTGCAATACGTTGGGCCTCCATTATATAGACCAGCGAGTCCAGGTTACGCTACGCGCTTACCATTTATGATCACTACTGGAAGCATGGCTTCCACGAGTGCTGCGACTATGCAAACCCCAACATCGGTGCAAGGGGGAGGAACCATTTCCATCCCCTCCGCTTCCTTGTTCGGATCGTTTGCTAGCACATCTTTGGTTGGGTCTACCTCCATTCCGTCCACGAGTGGAAATGCCCAAACCAATGCTTTTAGTACTGGTTCCTTCCTTTTTGGCACCCAATCACAGGGTATTCCGTCAGTTCCGTTCAGTGCCGCTACGTCCATGATGGGCGGATCGGCTTCATTTCAGGGTTTTCCTTTTGGAAGTGGTCATATTCCACATTCCAACCCAACGGTAGGATCCATGCCTTTTTCTTCAATAGGACAAAGCAGCAATCCTTTCCAAGGTTGGAATAACCCTGGGGCTAGTAACGCAGGAACTGCGAATCCATTCATTGGCCAACAAGGAAGTAGGCCGTATTCCACGGTTAGCATGTTTCAAAGTATTCCTCCCCTCGCTTCGGCTTGGAACCCATATCAGGGGTTATCGACTCCTTACAATTCTTTAGGAGGAAACTTTGCAAGCTATGGAGCTTATACGGCAGGAGTTGGTCAAACTCCGAATTTTGCTGGACCACAAGGCTTGCCCTTTGGTTCAGCTGGTTCTACTGGTCACTTGGGGCAGCCTGGTGCCTCTCAAATCCCAGGACAATCTTTTCAGAACTTGGGGAGTTCTGCCCAGTCTGGGTGGAATCCCCTAGGTCCTCCTAGGCTTCCATTTCTGGCAACGTTAAACTTGCCAGATCTCACTAAGCTAACGAACGACCCTATTAGATACAATCCAGCCTGGCCTCCGGTCCCAACCAAACTCCCTTCGGACATCCCAAAATTCGAAGGGAAGAGCGGTGAAGATCCGGGCGATCATGTAACCACATTCCATTTGTGGTGCTCATCTAACTCCCTCATCGAAGATTCGGTTAGGTTGAGACTCTTTCAACGCACCTTGACTGGTAATGCGGCTAAATGGTACATAGAGTTGCCAGGGGGCAGCTTTACATCGTTCGCAGACTTAGCTAATATCTTCTTGAATCACTTTCAGTTGCCTATCCGCTATGATGCCGGAACTGAACTTCTGGCTACCTTTCGTCAGGATAAGGCAACCCACATTTCTGATCACATACAGGAATGGAGACGGAGAAAAAGGCTCATTAAAGCCGAAATCCCTCCGGAGTACCGTCTAGAGTGGTTTTTGAAGTCTTTGCAACCTGAGATCTCCAAGGATGTCTCCATGTCTGGGGTCTATTCTGAGGAGCAAGCCATTTTCAGGGCCCAGCAATTAGAACTGATCTACTCTCAGTCTGGGATCCTCCAAAAGTACTTGCCAGATGCTCCTGGATCTAAGGTTGATTTAGCTAAGCCGAAGCCAGGTCCGCATGCGGATGGTATCGTGGGGTCTGTAGACTCGACTACAGTGAACTTGTTGAATCAATTGCAGCAGTTGTCATTACAAACTGCTCCTAACAACCAGGTCACAATGTCTAATCCTCCTGCTTCCCAAAATTCTTCCATTAACGCTGTCCAATCCGATAACCCCAAAGGAAATCAAAATTCCAATGGGAAAAAGAAAGGACGTGGTAAAAAGAAGAACTCAGATGGGAAGCCCGATGCAAATAAATCCGGCAACAACGCTGGTGGTGGCAAGGGTGAGTCGAGAAAGAAAGTCAAGTTTCCTTGCAAGTTATGCAGTGGGGACCATCTAACTCATCTTTGCCCTAGAATCGAAGACGCTCAGCGCTTGTTAGCACAACAAGGGACTTCTAGTTCGCAAGCTGTGTTGACTAACCCGTTTCCCCAAGGGCAGCAACTTCTTGCTGGCGCAAATTCGAATCCTGGGACCTCCTCAGGGGGCAACCAGGAAGGGGAAAAAGCATCAAATGTTTTTATGATGGGTTCAAACGTTAACGTGACTACTCGGTCACGTGATTATGGTGAAGCCGAAACATCTAAGGATAAAACGGTTCCCGGAAGTAATGACCTTCATATTGAGCGACCTCCTGTTGAGACTGTACCTAGGATACCGAAAGGTTCCGCCAAACGCGCGACAATTAACCCCAATGCTAGAGCTGCTCAAAATTACTCCATTGTGGAGGATTTGGCTCAAAGCCCATGTGCTATGTCCGCTTTGGAAGTTCTCCAGTCGTGTCCGTCTCAGAGAAGTGCTTTACTCTCCGCCATTGGAGCAGTCGATTCAGCTAACTCTCTAGTGCTCTCTTTTGACATGTCAAATGTCAAAAAGAGACTCCCTCATCATATGGCTTTTCAAGTAAAGTCAACATACCGGAAAATCAATATTTTTCGCACCGTTATAGATGAAGGAGCTTCCACATGCGTCATGTCCATGTCTCGTTGGAAGGCTATTGGTTCACCTTCGGCTGTTCCTTCACCAACCGTCTTAACTGCATTTGATGGCCATTCTCACAAGCCGCATGGGATTATCCCGGCCTTTCCTATATGTGTTGGAGGGAAGGTCGTTAATATCGAAGTTGAAGTCGTAGATGCTAACCTAGACTATAATCTCCTATTAGGAAGGAACTGGGTGTACGAGATGGAAGCCGTTGTTTCGACTTTGTTTCGTGTCATTTGCTTTCCTCATGAGGGGAAAATCGTTAAGGTTGATCAATTGGACTATGCTCCAATCGATCCTCAAGCAACCTCCGACTCTACTGTTCCTTTGGTGGATAACCCTCGCCCGCCGACTGAGAATTTAGGAGTAGGGATGTATTCCTCATTGATGGGTACGTTTGATCTTCCCTCTCCTTTTGCAAGAATCAATGCTATTTCATCATCCAAGGAATCTTCTCGAGAGGAGTTCTTCCGAACTCATCATTTTTCTGACCCTTGGACCTTGCCTTCACCTACGACCACATTAGTTGAAGGGCAAGTTAATGGAATGGCATTTCCTATATCTGCAGCTGAGCTTAGATATCAGGCTATCGTAGACTCTGCAGATAACCATTCTACTCCCTTTTCCGAAGAGGAGCTAGATGGTCATGTGGCCCCCGCTTGGAGCTTTGATTCTAACTCTGCCTTGGACTGCTTAGATTCGGTTCTACCTTCTGAAGAAGCAATCCTCGAAATTATGATGGGTATAGATCGACCTTGGGAAGACTTACACCATCGCTCATATTTTCTTCCTCCATTGCAGGAAGTAGAATCTAGATTCTCCGAGCTCGTTGGTAGTGATGTTTGTACGGTATCGAACCCTTTGGCTCCAACACACACACGTGCTGAAGGTAATATGTCGGTAATCTCAAAAACGATACCTATAAACATCTCTAAGAATCCTAACATCATCGAGAATATCTTCATCGGAAGTGAGTGTTCCCCTGAAGAAATTCAAATTTACACCGACCTATTCAAGGAATATCGTGATGTATTTGCTTGGTCTTATGAGGAAATGCCCGGCATTGATCCTTCTATAGTCCAACATGAGATCAAGACGTACGAAAACGCAAAACCGATTCGTCAAAGGCTTCGGCCGGTTAACCCTAGGAAAGCAGCGGCTATCAAAGCTGAGGTTGAGAAGCTGCTAAGGGCGGGTTTTATATACCCTGTTCCTCTTACGGATTGGGTTTCGAATCCAGTCCCTGTGGACAAAAAGCAAGGAACAATCCGCGTATGCATCGATTTTAGGGACTTAAACAAGGCTTGTCCAAAAGACAATTACCCCACGCCATTTATTGATCAAATTATTGACGAGTGTGCGGGTAATGCGATTTTCTCCTTTATGGATGGTTTCTCAGGTTATAATCAAATCTCTATTCGTCCTGAGGATCAGCATAAGACTGCCTTCATATGTCCCTGGGGTACCTTTGCATATCGAAAGATGCCCTTCGGTCTTAAAAATGCTGGAGCCACCTTTCAGCGGGCCATGTCTTACGCTTTCCACGACATCAAACATATCATCGAGGCATACTTAGATGATCTCGCTGCTCGTTCTCGAAAGAGAACTGATCATCCTAGTCATCTTCGATTAGTCTTTGAGCGATGTCGTTTTTACAAAATCCGGTTGAATCCTAATAAGTGCGTTTTCGCGGTTACATCAGGTCGGTTGTTAGGGTTTATAGTTTCCAATGAAGGGATTCGGGTTGATCCCTTCAAGGTTGAGGCAATAGTTCAGTTGCCTCCCCCGTCTTCAATTCGTCAACTTCAAAGTCTTCAAGGGAAGGCCAATTTCTTAAGAAGGTTTATAGCAAACTATGCCGAGATCACTAAAGGGTTCATGCGTTTGCTACGGAAAGGAGTTCCATTCCTGTGGGACGACTTTGCGCAGCGGTCGTTTGATGCTTTGAAAAAGGCATTAGTCTCTGCCCCGCTTTTGAGTCCACCGGATTACGGTAGAGACTTCCTTTTATATCTCGCTGCAGCAGAATCTACCATTGGTATGGTTCTAGTTCAGGAAGACGATGCTCTTGTCGAGCACGTGATTTATTATTTGAGCCGAGGCTTGATAGGCCCTGAACTCCGCTATTCTCCAGTTGAGAAGTTGGCCTTGGCAGCAGTCCATGCTGTCCAGAGGCTCCGTCATTACATTTTGCTACGCAAAACTTTTGTCTTAGCGGCGGTCAATCCATTCCAATTTGTCCTCAGTAGGCGAGTGATTGGGGGCAAATATAATAGATGGATAGTCATTTTACAAGAATTCGACCTCGAGTTCTTGTCCGCCAAGTCTAAGAAATCTATGGTCTTCGCGGAGCTAATTTCTGAGCTTCCTTGTGGAGAGGATGTTGTTTATGAGGAAAGTTTACCCGACGAACATATATTCCTCATCTCTTCACAAGACCCTTGGTATGGAGATATCATTGTTTATCTCCAGACTTCGAAGTTTCCCTCTACTTCCTCCAAGGATGAACGTCGCAAGTTACGTCACCTGGCTAAAAACTATGTTATCATTGGTGACACTTTATACCGTCGAGGGGTTGATTCAATTCTTCGACGTTGTTTAACCTTAGAGGAAGCAGAGTCTGTTCTTAATGATTGCCACAGTGGAGCTTGTGGTGGTCATCTATCCGGGCTTGCTACAGCCCAGCGCATCTTACGTGCCGGCTACTTTTGGCCTTCACTCTTTAAGGACTGTGTGGAAGCGGTAAAACGCTGTCACCCGTGTCAAATTTTTACTCGCAAGATGCGCGCGCATCCAGCTCCCCTTTTTCCCGTTGTCACCGTCGGTCCCTTTACTAAGTGGGGTATTGATTTTACGACTTGTAATCCGCCTTCAGCGGCAAATCACAAGTACATTATCGTGGCTGTAGACTACTTCACGAAGTGGGCTGAAGCCATGCCTACTTATAAGAACGACAGTGACACGGCAGCTTTGTTTCTTTTCAATCAAGTTATCTCAAGATTCGGTATCCCAAGAGAGATTGTCACTGACCATGGCAGTCATTTCCAAAATCAGCTAATGTCCGAATTGGCTTTTAAATTAGGTTTCCGTCAAGAGCATTCGTCTCCTTACTATCCTCAGGCCAATGGACAGGTCGAGGCGGTCAATAAAACTCTTAAGACGATACTCCAACGGACAATCGATAAAAATCGGTCCAATTGGCACATTATGTTGTATCCGGCTCTTTGGGCATACCGAACCTCCGTTAAAACGGCTACTGGTTTTACTCCTTTTCAGTTAGTTTACGGGGTGGAATCTATCTTTCCGGTTGAATGTGAAATCCCATCTCTGAAATTGGCTGTCGAGCTTCTTCCTGAGACTTCGAGTCTCGAGGAGCGCCTAGTTCACCTGGAACATCTCGATGAGCAGCGTCGAGATGCCGCCACGACGAATGAGGCCCATAAGAAAAGGGTCAAAACTCAGTATGATAAGTCTGTCCGACCTCGTGTCTTTTCTGAAGGTGACCTTGTCTTGGTCTATGACCAAGATAAGGACGCCTTGGGGGCAGGCAAATTCAAGCCTATGTGGTACGGTCCTTTCATTATCAAACGAGTCTTAGAAAAAGGATCGTATGAGTTAATTGATTTCGAAGGAAACAAGCTGGCGGAGCCCCGAAATGGGCTCTATTTAAAGAAGTATTTTGCTTAGTTTTACCAGGCAATGGCTTCTTTGTATTTTATGTATATTTGTACATATCTTATCGAGCGTTTTTCTGATATCAGCACTTTTGGTCTGCTTTGGCAGGTGTTGATGGATGATTTGGTTTATTTTGGATTCGCCGATGGTGCTAGTCGGCACACTCGGAATCTTGCTTCCGCAGCTTGGGTACTTTATTACCCAACTGGTCAGTTGATGACATCGAGAGGCGTGTGTATCGGTCCTGCTTCAAACAATATGGCCGAGTATACAGCTGTTATCAATTTATTATCCGAGGCAATCTCTCATGGGATCGACTCGTTGGTAGTGTATCTTGATTCTCAATTGATAGTGTCTCAGTTAAATAACATTTATCGGGTTAGAGATCCATCATTATATCGCCAATATTTAAGGGTGAGGTTGTTGCAAAGATCATTTACTTACATTAATTATTTGCACATTCCAAGATCTCAAAATTGGTTAGCTGATTCTATCGCTAATCAAGCATTAGACTGGCATATCAATCATTCATCATCATAAAATCATGCATCAAAAAGTCAAACTGTATATATATATATATCGCAAAGCGTCTCGAGTGTACATATGTGTGTCCAAAAATATACAAAATTGGGACTCAAATGCCCATAATCATGTCAGGCATATCTAATGCCTCGGCTCTGGATGAGCAGCTAAATAACTAACTATAGCATTGGCCACGCGCCGAAAAACGCGAACCCAGTCACGTGGCATCCCAACCACATGACGCTGCATATCTGGAGGAAGGTCCTCTATCTCGGCCATCGGTACTTGATAGCTCAATCTCGCCAAGTGTCGCTGGACGTTGGCGAGGGTCCTTTCCGCATCCGCAGCCGCCTCTTCGGCTCCTCGGCCACGCCGTCCGTGCCGTGGGAATCCATCTGGTCGCACAGGCCCAATGTCTGGAACATGATCATCATATCAGTCATTTGAATCTCATCAAAAAAATATATTTTTCAAAGTTCATCATTATGCTTGAAAAATCCTAAAAATCATAAAATCATAAAAATCAAAAAAATCTTACCGATCTCGCCCCATGCTGCATCTGGTGGCAGCACTAGGTCAGGATCTCCTCGGAAATCCAGTCCAGCATAGGGGTAGTCGTCTATGGCGATGATCTGTTGCTCCCACCAAGCAAAAAAGTCGTCGTCGAATGCATTCCTGGGCACTTCCCCACCCCCCAGACGTTTCATCAAGTCAGCCCACCGGCCCATACGTGGATCACGTGGACTACTGATGGGAACTGCTACCCTAGGGCGGAGTGCGGGAACCTTCTCGAAGAAAAACGTGCATAAAATGGTTCCGTACCCAAAGTTCTTGGTCTGTCCCTTCCTGATAGAAGCAAGCTGCTCCTTCATGTTGGCAAGTAGAGGAGTACACCAGTCAAACACCGTGGTGAGACAGTCCACTGCTACGCTCATGTTTACTCGTGATGCCTGATGTAGCGAAGATGACCCGTTCACTCGAGCTATGGTGAACAGGATTATCCGCAGTGACAAACTCGCCACGTGTGGGATCGAGATCTGACTCCCGACCTTCCGATGACCTGGGCAGTAAAGTTGTACATAGTCGTCTACGCTGAGACTATTCCGGGTCCTGCCCCGGGAGTGGACTACCTCTCCCCTTCGGGAAAGGCCCGTGATGAAATATATATCTTCCACTTCTATCCTGAGTGGCATTTGATCAATCATAAAAGCTTCTTCCTCGACATCCCAATAATCAATAAGTCTCTCGAGCAGACGCACATTTGCTTTCATATTCGGCAACTTGAAGAATTTTAACAATCCGCATCCCCGTAAGGCATCTAATGCCTCATCATTGTCCATAACTTCATTATCTACAGCTGAGTGCTCTCTTTCACGCCATGTGAGAGTCATCCTGGAAGAAAAAATCATTTTCATCCATTAGTTTTTTGTATAAAAAATTTTCGCTGCGCACACGCGGTTTACCCTATACACAGTCGCGTGTAGGGCCGTCGTATACGCGATTTATATACATCCAACCCGCGTGTACGCCGCAGAGCAATTTTTTGCAAAAATCTAACGGTGAAACATTAATTAAACTTCCTAAAAACTATCACAATTGATTGCAAGACAAGTTTAGTGCTTACCTGGAAGTTTTCGGCAAGTTTGAACGGTTGAATAAGTCACGGGGAAAGTTTGCTCCTTTTGCTCCACAATTTGCTCTCCAAGTCAAACGGTGAAAATGGTAAGTCCAAAATTTCTTTTTATAAGTTTTGAAAATGCAAAATTTTTTCAAAATTTTATTTTGTTTGGTTTCATGTCACTTTTAACTTGGGAGCTTGGAATGTCGAGATTGAGTTGTTTTTCAGGACATTTTGGACATTTTTCGACGGTTCGAGACGGTTCCATGACTGCTGACCCGTCATGGCAGGTATCGTGTTCTCACTGGCATATAGGTTAGGGACACCATTTTTCCGTTGCATTATGCATACTAGCCTCCATTTGACCGATACATCTGCCGTAGGGTCGACCCCATCATGTTATGGTTCGCAAGCCATTTTCACTCGCCGATTCTTTAAATCATGACATGATGGTAGAGCCATCCTTTTACATGGGCATCCTAGTTAGCACCTCACTGACATTTGTTGCCCATGCTGCTTCGTTTTGAGTAGGCTCGGGAGTCCTCTGTAGTCCCGCCATGACTTATGCGTTGAAGACTCATTCTTCTTTGCTTCTTCGCTTCGTTCTGGCCTTATACCCTAGAGGCTCCTATGTGTGTTGAGTTGTACTTCTGCATTGCATGTTGACCATTTGCACCTTTTGGCCTATAGCCGGCTTCACTTGGACTCGTGTTTAAGCCCACTTTTGACCATGACGTCTGCAAAAATCAACCTTGCATACCCTTGACCTCTGCAGCTTGACATACCCAGATCCGTGGAAGGGACATACCTCTGAGTGTCACTGACCAGTTTTTCACCTCCCTGCATTGAGCATAGGAACGTTCCTTTCCCAGGAACTAGATCATCTGTTTCACCGACACTCGTTCTTTCCACTGTACCATAGCATTCTTTTATTCTTTTTCCGGCTTATCAGAAAAAGACAAAAAAATTAAATATTCCAAAAAGAGCGGGAACAGGGACATTACTTCCATTTATTGTTGGCAGCTAGAGTCAGTCGTGTCGCCCTTGAACAAAGCACTCAAAACAAAGTCTCCTCCGCATGGGTGGGATTTAGTTTGACTTAGGTAAGCCATAACCTTGTTATCGAGTCAGTTCTCCCCCGATTGGTTATCTCTTCCAATCATATGGAGGGTTCGTTCGTGCCTCCTGCATGACGAACTTATACAGATTCATTATATGCTGCCACATAGTCACATTGAGTCGTGCTTTTGTTCAAGGGAAGTTAGCCTGAGTCGGCCTTTCTGCGGTGTCTCTTGACTCATTTTTCAGTCGGCCATCCCTGGTTGTCAGTGTCATGTCTATCATCACATCAGTTATATTGGTCCTTCACTCGTGCCGGTTTGAGAAGGTCCCCATTGACTTCTTGCTAGCGGGTCTTGTCCTTATCGACGACGACACATTGCTCTGAGGGCAGACCTAGAGACCGCACCCTGGCCCTATTTTCATTATTGATAGGTCACCTTGTGCTCAGCATCGATCAGTATCATGGGTCTTTGACTGAGTGGTTTCCCTTGTGTTCGACATCAGCATACATTATCACACATTGGGATTCGTGCAGTACCTTGGTTTCCATTTGACCCTATTGGTGGATACCTCGCCTCTGTGTCAGCTTTCATTATTGGTTGGTTCAGAGGGTTTCTGCCGTGCGCTAGCCACATCTTGTGTACGCCGGAAACGTACTTCGGTTGGGTTACTACATCTTTTTCGTCTGATTCCTTCCACATTATTGGCCTACGGGTTACACTCGCGCTAGATTGATGGAGGATGCCTTAATGCCTTCCTTCTAGCGGATCTTTCCCTATCGACTCCGACTCATTGCTCTGGGGCAAAGATCTAGAGTCCATTTGGCAGTACCTTGGGGTTTGCAGTCATTAGTGGCAGATTCCTCGCTATCGACAGTGGGAAACCATCATTGTCTCCTGATTGATAGATTCTTACAGGTGTTCAACTTCAGCTCATCTATTCACACTTGTTAGATTGTACTGGGTACCTTGACGCTCATTATCATTATCGGTGAGTAGTCTCGCGTTTGTTAACGGTATACATCAATGACCGGTAATCAAACGATTTCTCACATGGTCGACTTCAGATCATTTATTCCCATGGTGTAGAAATGTACCACGGCGGTCGGTGAAGACCTCAGGTTGTATCAGCATTCATTGGTTCACTTGACAGTTGCTCCTGTTGCTGCTAGTTGATACCATTCCACCTTATATGTTGCAGTCAGTCATGGCGACATTCTATATGCTGGCACCTGAGTTTGCAGTGTAGTACCATCCTATTCCATCATGTTCAGTTGGTACCTTATGGGATCAGTCTTTGATTTCAGTGATCCGTTGCATCTTTCAGCATCATTGACAGTTTTATATGTGATATTCAGACATGTACTTACTCATTATGATCAGATGATCCATTATGTATTTTACAGTCATTTATACTTGTATACTTAGTGGATCCGCTTGTACTTGATATGCGGACATGCTTTACTTTTCCTGAGCATGGGTATGCCCGCCTCAGACAGTGTTTCTTTCTGATCTCCTTTCGGTGGCTTGGCAGGCTGAATTCTGGTGAAGTCCTCCTCGGTTTTTCGGCAGAGTTCCTTTCCTTGTACTTACTTAATGTATTTCGGCCATCATGTTCCCCTTCTGACCTCATACATTAGGGGGCATCTGTTATAGCTCCAAATCTCACTCTTATGGTTTGTGATGCTGCACTTATGGCCTAGGGCAACCCCTCCTTCCAGACCTGGTCCAAAAATTTAAAAAACAGTGTTTTATTCCCTATACGCGACTTTGCCCTGTGTTAAACGCATGTACACGCGAGTATGTCATACCCAACACGCGTGTATCTATTAAAACACTTAAAAAAATATAATTTCCTCTTTTTCGGGCGGTGATCGCGGGTTTACCTGCTGGATCACCTGTTAGTGCCCGTGGCCCAACTGTTCCCAACCAACTCCTAACTAAAAAACTACTTTGGAGAGGGTATAAAAAGACATCAAAGGGAAGGCCAAGGGGAGAGAGAAAGGAGAGCAAGATTATTATGCTGAGATTTTTCCCTTAGACCAGGTCTGAAGTCCTTGGTGCATTCTGCACTTCCCCCATTTTGCATAGGAAACCCTTGTTTCCATGTGTATTGGTGATCATTCATCCTTGACATCATCATTGAGTAAGACTTGGAAGGAGCTCTTGCTGGAGGCTGGAGGCTGGAACGAATCCGGGAGGAAGCTTGCTTGGAGCCTGCTGAAGGTGTTCAGGTGATATCTTTCCGATATATGTACTTTATTTGCCTTTATATATAAAGAAACACGTCTTTGTTCTCGAATAATCTTTCTTTATGCTTATGAGATTCTTGTGTTGAATTCTTATGAAAGTGGTTACTTAAAGATTTTTTTATAACTAACTTTATAGCATGAAGATGATTTATACATAAACTTCTATACATGTACTGTTGTGTTCTTTGATTTGTTTGTCTTGCAGGTCAGAGAAAGAAGAAGGGAACTCCAAGAAGGGTTTGCACCCTAACGGTCTTCTCGAACGTAGGACCTTAGGTATGTACCCTAAACATTAGAATTTGCTTAAAAGTAAAAAAGATGGCTGTGTGTGTGTGTTTCTTTGTATAAGCAATTTTCAGTCTGGTAGAGTCTTAGCCCAAAGGACCCTAGGGGTACTTTCCCTTCAACCAATCCTTGTGGCTGCTGCATATATATCTCTTCATCCAAATCCCCATGGAGAAAGGCTATCTTTACATCTAACTGCTCAAGATGCAAATCTTCAGCGGCTACAAGACTTAAAATAGTTCTGATTGAAGTCATTTTAACAACAGGAGAAAATATTTCATCAAAATCAATACCTTTCTTCTGTGCAAACACCTTCACCACAAGTCTAGCTTTGTACCTTTGTTTTACTCCATCTTCTTCCTTCAGCCTGTAAACCCATTTATTCTTCAATGTAGTTTTTCCTGCAGGTAACCTGACTAAATCCCAAGTCTTTTTATGCATTAAGGAGTCCATCTCTTCTTTCATGGCTACCTCCCACTTCTTCCTGCTTTCAACCTGCATTGCTTCTTCATAACATTCGGGTTCACCGGAATCAGTCAACAATAAATAATATAATGAAGGAGAATATCGTTCACGGGGTCTACTTATCCTGGTAGATCTTCTAACACCACGTTCAGGTGTTTGGGGTGCCTGTTGTTGCTGTGGTGTTTGTTGTTGTTGTGGTTGTTGATTATTATTATTTTCAGGCACCTTTACTTTTTCAGTGATTTCGTCAAGAACTGTGTATTCCTTGTTTTCTTTTTCTTGCTTCTTTTCCTACAACTGATTCTTATACAAGACCTTTTCATTGAATATTACATCTCTGCTCCTAATGATTTTGTGATTTTCATAATCATATAAGCGATAACCAAAATCATTAACACCATATCCAATAAAGGTACATTTCTTTGACTTTGCCTCAAGCTTTGTTCTATTTTCTTTATCAATATGGACAAAGGCCTCACAACCAAAAGGCTTTAAAATGGAGTAGTTTACCTTTTTACCTGTCCATGCTTCCTCTGGAACACCACCATCCAAGGAACTTGAAGGCCCTCTGTTTATTAGATAAACAACATTATCTACAACATCTGCCCAAAACTGTAAAGGCAATCCTGCATGCAATCTCATGCACCTTGCACGCTCCATGATTGTTCTGTTCATCCTTTCTGACACACCATTTTCTTGTGGTGTTCTTGGAACTGTCTTCTCTCTGTGAATTCCATGCTCTGAACAGTACCTATCAAACTCAGAGCTGCAATATTCACCTCCATTGTCTAATCTAAGACACTTCAATTTCTTTCCTGTCTCAATCTCAACCAAAGCTTTCCATTTCTTGAAAGTATCAAATACATCAGATTTATTCTTAATACAATAAATCTAAGTTTTTCTAGTTGCATCATCAATAAAAGTAACATAATAACAAGAGCCACCGAGAGATGATACTTGAGCGGGTCCCCATACATCTGTATGCACAAGCTCTAATTTTTCATTCTTCTTTTCTTTCCCAACTCTGAGAAATCTGACTCTCTTCTGTTTTCCATAAATGCAATTCTCACAGAATTCCAAATCAACATTCTTCAAACCTGGCAACAAATTCCTTGAGTGAAGAATCTTCATCCCCTTTTCAATCATGTGTCCGAGCCTATGATGCCATAATGCTGAATCTGCTCCTTTAGAAGTTAAAGCATTAACAGAGTTAGAAATACCATTGCATAAATACAATGTACCAACCTTTTCGCCTTTTGCTATTACTAGGGCTCCTTTGGTGACCTTCGAAGCCTTATCTGTGAAAGTTGTCACACAACCTTCACCGCCTAACTGCCCTGCTGAAATCAGATTTTTCTTTAGATCTGGAACATGTCTTACCTCCTTTAATAGCCATTGGTTTCCATTCCGCTGTTTTACAAGAACCTTACCAATTCCAACAATTTTACAGGGTTTATCATCACCAAGACGAACTTGTCCAGAATCTCCTTGAACATAGTCATGAAAGTATTTCTTATCAGGTGTGGCATGGAATGAAGCCCCTGAATCTACCACCCAAGAATCAGTAATATTTTCAAAAGAAAGAATCAAAGCATCTTGTAACACCTCACCTATCACATTTTCTTCATGATTGTTTCCTTGCTGTGCATCTCCTTCTTTTCCCTTCCGAGATCTACAGTCTTTCTTTAGGTGTCCTTTCTTTCCACATTTCCAGCACACTATCCCCGATCTGGACTTGGATCTGCCTTTCCTTGATTTACTGCGATATCCTGAGCTCTTTCCTCTTTCCATTTTTCTTCCTCTAGACTCTGCACTCAAAGCATTTCCCGATGTCTCACTGGAGCTTTTCCATCGCATTTCCTCGCTAAGGATAGCACCGAAAACATCATCAAACTTTAAAGTACTAGATCCAGAAACGGAGTTACTAATGGCCATTACCAAACCATTCCAACTTTCTGGTAATGAGCACAAGAATAACAGAGCTCTAACTTCATCATCAAAGTTTACCCCTACAGAACTTAGTTGACTTGTAACTGTATTAAAATCATTTAAATGGTTTGCAACAGATCCACCTTCCGACATATTCATATTAAATAATCGTTTCATAAGAAATACCTTGTTTGAGGCGGAGGGTTTTTCATATAGTTTCGACAACGTCTGCATCAAACCCTCTGTCGTGGTTTCCTTCGAAATGTTGAAGGCGACTGACGCAGCAAGGCACAACCGTATTGTTCCGAGTGCCTTTCTATCGAGAAGGTTCCATTCTTCATCATTCATACCTGTCGGAATCTTTGTTTTTCCTCCCAATGGTAGGTATATATCTTTCTGATACAGATAATCTTCCATCTGCATCTTCCACAGCGAGAAGTTTTGGCCGTTAAATTTCTCGACCCTAAACTTACCATCTTCCGCCATTGCTCCCACTCGAACTAGGAACCCTTCTTTCCTGCGCGTTTATCAGCCAAATAGACCTTCGGCTCTGATACCAGTTGTTAGAAAATTATATATTACGAAGCAATGGAACACATAAAATATTGCAGAAATATAAACACAGAGAATGCACAAAACAAGAGAGACACAGATATACGTGGTTCACGCAGTTTGGGCTACATCCACCCCGAACAGACAGTCCTTCCTTTCTATTATCCAGCAAAATGAAGAGACACAACCTACAACAAATCCGCTGTAATATCCTCTGTTTTCTCTCACAGTCTCACCTCTTTGTTTCTCGCTCACAAAATACACATCTCAAATATAGTACCCTCATACAAAGAGAGGGGTTGCCTTCTAGGGCAAAAAACCCTAAACTAAACATAAGTTCTACCGTGAGATCATCCACCTAATGAATGGCCCAGATTGACTAGAAATTACTATACTTTTACAAGGCAATTTTACATTTGTTTTTAGCTTCGGGGGCGCTGCCCCTGAGCCCCCACCGGGGGACCGCTGGCCCCCGGACCCCCCAGCCAGGGGGGATCGGCCCCCCCAGACCCCCATGGGGGGGACAAGTCCCCCCCGCACCCCCCCACGTGGAGGGGTGTACAAACTTCCTAGGGTATACATCCGGCTGAAACAAAGACCTCTGAACAATCATGCTCCACACACAACAATCTCCCACTTGGAGAATGATTGTAGAAACTCCACCGCTGCTTCATTTGCTGGACAATGACTCCTCTTTGGACCTGGCTATTTCTCATCTTCATCGTCATCCTTGAAGACCAATTGAAACTGAGCATATTCTCAGTTTCTCCCTGGTTACAACTTTTGTTAGCATATCTGCGGGATTCTGGCTAGTGTGTATCTTTTCCAGCTTCAACTCTCCATCTTCCAACACTGATCGTATGAAATGGTACTTGAGCTGTATGTGTTTAGTCCTAGAATGAAATGCTAAGTTCTTTGCAAGATGAATGGCACTTTGACTATCACTGTATAACGTGCCCATATCATGCTCCTTACCCAATTCACCCATAAACCTTTGTAACTAAATCATTTCTTTACTAGCCTCTGTAGCAGCAACATACTCTGCTTCTGTTGTTGAAAGTGCAACAACACTTTGGATTTTTGAAACCCAACTGACAACTGTTCCTCCAGTAGTAAATGCATATCCTGTAGTGCTCCTCCTGTTATCTTTGTCACCTGCCATATCTGCATCAACATATCCTTGTAGGGAGATGTTTGAACCACCAAAGCATAATGCTTTATTTGTGGTACCTTTCAAATATATGAGAATCCATTTCACTGCCATCCAATGTTCCTTTCCTGGATTGTTCATGTACCTGCTTACAACTCCCACTGCATGTGTAATATCAGGCCTTGTGCAGACCATTGCATACATTAAGCTTCCAACTGCTGATGCATATGGAACTTTAGACATATAATCCATGTCTTCTTGGGTCTTTGGGCACATTTCCTTGCTAAGTTTGAAATGGCTAGAAAAAGGTGTACTAACTGGTTTTGCATTTTGCATGTTAAATCTTTTCAACACCTTTTGTATGTACTCATTGTGAGACAATGTTAATTTACGATTTTTCCTGTCTCTAGTTATTCTCATACCAAGGATTTGTTTTGCAGCTCCCAAATCCTTCATTGCAAATGAATTTGCCAATTTTCTTTTGAGCACATTTATTTCCTGCATGTTAGATCGTGCAACAAGCATGCCATCTACATACAATAACAATATAATATAGCTGCCATCATTTTGCTTTTTCAAATAAACACAATGATCAGAGTGACATCTAGTATAACCTTGTTCAGACATAAACTTGTCAAATTTTAGATACCACTGCCTTGGAGCCTGTTTTAAGCCATACAAGCTCTTCTTCAACCTGCACACTAGTTTCTCCTTCCCTTTCACCTCATATCCTTGTGGCTGCTGCATATATATCTCTTCATCCAAATCCCCATGGAGAAAGGCTATCTTTACATCTAACTGCTCAAGATGCAAATCTTCAGCTGCTACAAGACTTAAAATAGTTCTGATTGAAGTCATTTTAACAACAGGAGAAAATATTTCATCAAAATCAATACCTTTCTTCTGTGCAAACCCCTTCACCACAAGTCTAGCTTTGTACCTTTGTTTTCCTCCATCTTCTTCCTTCAACCTGTAAACCCATTTATTCTTCAATGTAGTTTTTCCTGCAGGTAACCTGACTAAATCCCAAGTCTGGTTATGCATTAAGGAGTCCATCTCTTCTTTCATGGCTACCTCCCACTTCTTCTTGCTTTCAACCTGCATTGCTTCTTCATAACATTCAGGTTCACCGGAATCAGTCAACAATAAATAACATAATGAAGGAGAATATCGTTCAGGGGGTCTACTCATCCTGGTAGATCTTCTAACACCACGTTCAGGTGTTTGGGGTGCCTGTTGTTGCTGTGGTGGTTGCTGTTGTTGTGGTTGTTGATTATTATTATTTTCAGGCACCTTTACTTTTTCAATGATTTCGTCAAGAAATATGTATTCCTTGTTTTCTTTTTCTTGCTTCTTTTCCTGCAACTGATTCTTATACAAGACCTTTTCATTGAATATTACATCTCTGCTCCTAATGATTTTGTGATTTTCATAATCATATAAGCGATAACCAAAATCATTAACACCATATCCAATAAAGGTACATTTCTTTGACTTTGCCTCAAGCTTTGTTCTATTTTCTTTATTAATATGGACAAAGGCCTCACAACCAAAAGGCTTTAAAAAGGAGTAGTTTACCTTTTTACCTGTCCATGCTTCCTCTGGAACACCACCATCCAAGGAACTTGAAGGCCCTCTGTTTATTAGATAAACAACAGTATCTACAACATCTGCCCAAAATTGTAAAGGAAATCCTGCATGCAATCTCATAAACCTTGCACGCTCCATGATTGTTCTGTTCATCCTTTCTCACACACCATTTTCTTGTGGTGTTCTTGGAACTGTCTTCTCTCTACGAATTCCATGCTTTGAACAGTACCTATCAAACTCTTTGCTGCAATATTCACCTCCATTGTCTGATCTAAGACACTTCAATTTCTTTCCTGTCTCAATCTCAACCAAAGCTTTCCATTTCTTGAAAGTATCAAATACATCAGATTTATTCTTAATACAATAAATCCAATTTTTTCTAGTTGCATCATCCATAAAAGTAACATAATAACGAGAGCCACCGAGAGATGATACCTGAGCAGGTCCCCATACATCTGTATGCACAAGCTCTAATTTTTTTTTCTTCTTTTCTTTCCCAACTCTGAGAAATCTGACTCTCTTCTGTTTTCCATAAATGCAATTCTCACAGAAGTCCAAATCAACATTCTTCAAACCTGGCAACAAATTCCTTGAGTGAAGAATCTTCATCCCCTTTTCACTCATGTGTCCGAGCCTATGATGCCATAATGCTGCATCTGCTCCTTTGGAAGGTGAAGCATTAACAGAGTTAGAAATACCATTGCATAAATACAATGTACCAACCTTTTCGCCTTTTTCTATTACGAGGGCTCCTTTGGTGACCTTCCAAGCTTTATCTGTGAAAGTTGTCACACAACCTTCACCGCCTAACTGCCCTGTTGAAATCAGATTTTTCTTTAGATCTGGAACATGCCTTACCTCCTTTAATAGCCATTTGTTTCCATTCCGCTGTTTTACAAGAACCTTACCTATTCCAACAATTTTACAGGGTTTATCATCACCCAGACGAACATGTCCAAAATCTCCTTGAACATAGTCATGAAATTATTTCTTATCAGGTGTGGCATGGAATGAAGCCCCTGAATCTACCACCCAGGAATAAGTAATATTTTTGAAAGAAAGAATCAAAGCATCTTGTAACACCTCACCTGTCACATTTGCTTCATGATTGTTTTCTTGCTATGCATCTCCTTCTTTTCCCTTCCGAGATCTACAATCTTTCTTTAGGTGTCCTTTCTTTCCACATTTCCAGCACACTATCCCCGATCTGGACTTGGATCTGCCTTTCCTTGGTTTACTGGGATATCCTGAGCTCTTTCCTCTTTCCATTTTTATTCCTCTAGACTCTGCACTCAAAGCATTTCCCGATGTCTCACCGGAGCTTTTCCATCGCATTTCCTCACTAAGGATAGCACCGACAACATCATCAAACTTTAAAGTACTAGATCCAGAAACGGAGTTACTAATGTCCATTACCAAACCATTCCAACTTTCTGGTAATGAGCACAAGAATAACAGAGCTCTAACTTCATCATCAAAGTTTACCCCTACAGAACTTAGCTGACTTGTAACTGTATTAAAATCATTTAAATGGTTTGCAACAGATCCACCTTCCGACATATTCATATTAAATAACCGTTTCATAAGAAATACCTTGTTTGAGGCGGAGGGTTTTTCATATAGTTTCGACAACGTCTGCATCAAACCCTCTGTCGTGGTTTCCTTCGAAATGTTGAAGGCGACTGACACAACAAGGCACAACCGTATTGTTCCGAGTGCCTTTCTATCAAGAAGGTTCCATTCTTCATCTTTCATACCTCTCGGCATCTTTGTTTTTCCGCCCAATGGTAGGTATAGATCTTTCTGATACAGATAATCTTCCATCTGCATCTTCCACAGCGAGAAGTTTTGGCCGTTAAATTTCTCGACCCTAAACTTACCATCTTCCACCATTGCTCCCACTCAAACTAGGAACCCTTCTTTCCTGCGATTTTATCAGCCAAATGGACCTTCGGCTCTGATACCAGTTGTTAGAAAATTATATATTACGGAGCAATGGAACACATAAAATATTGCAGAAATATAAACACAGAGAATGCACAAAACAAGAGAGACACAGATATACGTGGTTCACGCAGTTTGGGCTACGTCCACCCCGAACAGCCAGTCCTTCCTTTCTATTATCCAGCAAAATGAAGAGACAAAACCTACAACAAATCCGCTATAATATCCTCTGTTTTCTCTCACAGTCTCACCTCTTTGTTTCTTGCTCACAAAATACACATCTCAAATACAGTACCCTCATACAAAGAGAGGGGTTGCCTTCTAGGGCAAAAAACCCTAAACTAAACATAAGTTCTACCGTCAGATCATCCACCTAATGAACGGCCCAGATTGACTAGAAATTACTATACTTTTACAAGGCAATTTTACATTTGTTTTTAGCTTCGGGGGCGCTGCCCCTGAGCCCCCACCGGGGGACCGCTAGCCCCTGGACCCCCCAGCCAGGGGGGATCGGCCCCCCAGACCCCCACGGGGGGGACAAGTCCCCCCCGCACCCTCCCCACGTGGAGGGGTGTACAAACTTCCTAGGGTATACATCCGGCTGAAACAAAGACCTCTGAACAATCATGCTCCACACACAACATTGCATATGCATTCCACTCATGACAAGATGATATTAGTATGATAAACCCCTAGTCTAAGATGGTGCATATTGATCCACTAATTGAGCTAGAACAAGGTGACAGTCTAAGGGAGAGGCTCAGTGACTATGCAATTTCATATCTCAAACAGTCAAGGGCCAGGCTTGAGTCTTGGGACTACACAATGCGCAGTTCCGGATGGACTGAGGAATAAAACTGTGCAATTTAGGAGCTTAGTGTGACAGGTTGATGGGATAGGAACTAGATCAGCCTATTACATATATATGGAGGATAAAGGAGCCCAAGTGATTGCGCAATTGTGTAGTTAAAGATATTAGGGTCGAGGCTTCAGCCTTAATACTATGCAATGCATAGTACTAACTGGGCAGGAGAGAGAAATTATGCAGTTTACAGAGTCAGTGAGCTACGCTAAGGGGTTTTGTACTATTTCACACAACTATGTAGTTCTGAGAGGTAGAGTAGGCCTAGTGATTGCGTAGTTGTGCGGTTCAAGAGCTTACGGTTTGATCTTGAGCTCAAAGATTGTGTAATGCATAGTTAGGGTTAGGCTGGAGGGCTGAATTGTGCAATTTTGGAGGCCAAGCCTTGGGATTGAGCATTGAAACTACGCAATGAATAGTCCTAGGAGGTAGGAATTGAAAATTGTGCAGTGTCAAGAGGTAAGGTTTCAGATTGATGGTTGGGACTTCTTAATGCACAATTCAAGAAGGTCAAATGAGGCTAAGTTGCTGGGAATTTTCAAAAATTTGACTAAGTGTGGAATCAGGGAAATTTTCAAAAATTTGGCTAAGTGTGGAATCAGGGAAATTGATGTGAATAGTGATATGACTTGACTGTGATCAAACACTTAGACATTTGACAGCACCATATAGATCATCTGGAACACATGAGAACATACTTACCTTAGTGTGGCTAACCTTGCGACAAGTGTGATACTAAAGATACACTTTGCGACGAAAATGATGACACTTGTGCGGCAGTGCTTAAAACTTTGGAAATGAGTGCAAGTTATGTCTACATGGTAAGATAAACTCATTTGCACAAATATAACCTCTTAAAACCACCAAAAAAATCTCATGTACATCGTGTGACATTTAACATGAAAAAAGACAACAAATGTTACACTCTGAAGGACACTTGCGATATGTGAACAATAGTGAAAGTAACACATGCCAGAACAAAGATAACATGAAAACAACACTAATCAGAGTGAAAGAAAATGAAAGTGAAAATAAAAAACATGAAAATGACACTCGCGAAAACAAAGTTGTGTGGAAGCGATAGTTTACAAAACTTGCCAAAATAGAAATATACACACAGCTATAAGTGAGAAATTTTTTATGTTAGTGTGCATTGGCTGTTGACATGGATTGGACATTGCACATGCATAGTCTTGATGGAATGTGCTATGCTCGTTTAAGATTGCATAAAATAATGCGCTCATGCACTTGTTGTAGACTGAGCATGTGTGAACGAGTGACTTCGACACTTCCAATCCAAGAAGGGAGCCCCAAAAGCATCACTAACCAAGAAGTGATAATGGAATAAGCAATCACAAGATCCATAGTAGGCTCCAAAATTTGAGTGTAGAAAATTTTTGGAGGGTGTTTCCCACAATGAAAACACTTGGCGACACACTGGTAGAACTCCAACTTCTTTTCCTTGGTAAATTCTTTCATGCAGGTTCTATTTCTTCAATAAGTATTAATTCATCGATTAGATTACCATGGATTTCCCACTTACCCCATGCATAAACATAGTCCCTTCGTTCATTTACTCGGCTACACATAAACATAATATCAATGATCACACAATGTTTCGAATTAGGACAGGTTAATGAAGTTCACGAGCTTTAGATTTTCAGAGTATATGTTTTCATTTCTAGTGTTGCTCTGCTACCAGTACCCTGATAAAGTCACTTTAGGAACACAAACATTTCTCTGGTGTCAGTGATCCTAGACAATACCCTGCTAGAGTTTCTTGCTTCACCTCTCTGCGTAAGAAGCCTTTCTCTTCTTTCGCCTTTATTTATTTATTTAAAGAGGATTTTGCATTAGCACTTATTTATTTCATGGGTGGAAGAGGGATCCCAACTTATTGAGAGTAGGAGAGGTTTTCCCTTCACAGAAGTGTTGGGTAGCGGAAGCCCCGCGCAACGTTTAGGAGGCGTGAAGCCGGACATTTTGGGTAAAGTCAAGATAAAGACTTCGCTGAAAGCGCAGAGCACGAAGTATAATAGGTTGAGTCAAAGGGTAGTCCACCCGAAAATAATGTAAAGAAATGTAAATAAGGTTGGCCCGCGCAGGGGGCATGGGCCAAGGAAGGGTATAAATAGAGCGAGGCTCTATGGGTAGAAGGAAGAGAGTTTTGATAAGGAATCTGAAATATGAAATGTAATGGGTACTTGAAGAAGATAGATTAAAAGCGTCTGTAAGTCTGAGTTGAGGGATATGGGTAGTAGGTAGAGGCTATGTAGTTGTGTGTACAGAGGCCTGGAAAGTTTGTAGTTGTGTGTGCGGACCCCTACAGCTAAGTGCGTAGGGCGGATATGGATGTATTAAAGATAAAGTGGAAATACAGATAGGTTTCTTCTTAAATTCTGTGTTTCTTCTGAGCTGTCATGATATCTGTTTAATTTAATATGATTATGGTTTAAATGAATGTAAATCTGGGTTCATTTTAATGCGTGAATCAGTTGTGTTGGTTAAATGTTTGCTTAAAGACCTTGGTAATTGGTAACTACTTCATCTAATAGAAAAGTGCACTAATAAGAAAGATATAATCAAGCTGGATCTGTGTGAAGACCGAGCACCATGGAGTTGTAAACCAGTGTGCGAAACCTCCATACCACACCTAGACATCTCTAGGGTGCAGAAACCTAGTTCCAGCACCCTCCCCTCCTACCTCTGGTGAGACCTCAGTCTGCGCTCCATGGGCTATTGCTAAAAGGGCCGGTAGCTGCAAGATTTGTTTGGCTAAATAACTCTTCCAAACCTGGGTCAAGCCCATATAAGTCAACAAATGGTTCCATTGCCGGGACCGGGATCTACCTAAGGGGTGTCTAATGTGGGAACACTCGTATCCTATGAAGAAAGAACTTGAAGATTGGTGGGATTTGAAGCTTCACGAGTTTGCGGTTCAGGAAAACAGAAATTCGCGGATATCGGAGGAACAGTGGTTGGATCACTATTTATTCATGGATATATACAAGATCTTCTTCGTAACATTCCCGATATAATTGTACGATAGGATTGCAAAGTTAGCTAATAGCATGGGTAAGTGTAGATTAGACCAGCTGATAGTGTGAACTCCGAAACTAATGCGCAGGCTGGAAGCCATCGAAGATAGACTTGCGCACGCAGTAGACCACTGGTTAGATCAGATCATAGGGGGATTTATCACTGAATTCGTGATAGATACAACCGTAAGTTACAGCGAAGCAGAAAGGCAATTTCTCCAAGGATCGAGAGGTAGGTACATCAAATCATTGAACACTTGGGTTAAGATGCTGTTGTGCGAAAAATAGATTCTGTGCATATATTGATGTCTAGAGTAACGTGGAGTGGAAAGGGTTATCGAAGAACAGGAGAAGTAGAAAACAACCTGTTGATTTCTATCTCGTGGGAAAGCGAGGAGGATCTTGCTAGGTTCTCGCCAGGAAGTGTGGTCTGATTGATTAAAGAATGCTTCCCACTGATACCACCTCCATCTACACTGCCACCCACTTCACCCGCGTCGAGTCCATCCACACCAACACCCCCGCCATCCCCTCCACCACCAAAAGTTGAAATGGCAGCCACAGTGAAGTTACTGACATTTCAAGGTATAGGGAATGAAGAGCCAAGTCGATTATGGTTTGTGATAAAATCTGTATGGGACGCGTAAGGCATAACAGATGAAAACATTAAAAAGGCCATGCTAGTCAGTGCACTATAGGACCGCATGCTAACATGGTACATAAAATACTCAACCGACCATCTGAATGAGGGAATAGTGACGATCTAGGACGCGTTGAATAAAGAGTTTGTTCGACCAAAGTTTAAAGCCCAATCGGTCATTGGATTCAAAGAGATAGCAATGTTGCCTGGTGAAACTCTGTGGGATCTGGACCAGTGATTTTAAGTACTATTTGCGAAGCTAACATGACTTTAACAGATGGGCAACATTGTGCATGGTTTGTGGCATCCTTGATGCTCCATTTGAGGACGACTTTGTCACAACATAAGCTTTCAACCCAAGCCGAGGCATTGGAGAGAGCAATGAGGTTACGTGCGACCCCAATATTGGACACAGGGTTGGGAGTTCAACAAATCCACGTGCAACTTCAAAACTTGAGCCTGGAAGTGTAGAGTCTGAAGCAAGGAAGAATGTCCTGACTAGAGGTATGCCCGGAGGTAGGCCGTATTAAATGTAAGAGCCAAATGCACAACAAGGACCATTTCCCAGTTTTCTCGAACTATCTGGCAGGAGGAGGTCCGATGCCGTTAAAAGTAGAAGTACAAGTAGGACCAAGTACTATGCAGGCGCTCTGGTGCGCGATTTTCCAGGAGGGAGGGAAGCATGCGACAAATAACTACCACCTATTACAGAAGTACACCTAGACCTCACAACAGTTGTATTGCAACTTTTGTTGATCGGTGGGACACGATGAATGAACGTGTCGAAGTTATGACTTAATGCTAGAGAGAACCCCAGCCTACCGGATGCAGACTAAAGTGCAGGGAGGATTCCAAGGACGTGGCCGGGGAAGAGGATTGGGGCCTGGATGGGGCCGAAGACAGTTAATTTGTTATAATTGTGGTGGATAGGGGCACTATGCTCATGACTGCACTAACCCAACCAGGATCTCATGTCCCTACTGTGAGCAGTTTGATCACGAATTGGTGGACTGTCCAACCTTAATTTCCCAATTGAGCGAAAAAGGAGTACTCCAACCTTCACCAACCCAGAATATCTAGATGATGCATGCGAAACCTCGTGAAGAGGACCCTAGTATAAATATGGTACTAAGAAGCGGCGCAACGGTAGGAGGGAATGAAGGCGGGAAAAGGTGCGACACACCTATGCATGAACATAACACTGGGTTGGAACAAGGGAAGATAGGGGCAAGAGAAGCTCAGTAGGGCTTCACGGAGGCATCTACACCAGGTAGGAGGGATCGAATGGAGTTAGGAGTGGACTCCTCCATGATCACTACCTTTCTTGAAACTTGCATGAAGTTTTTGCGTGATCGTAACACTGTGCAAGGATTGCAAGAGCTGATCACTAGGTGCGCCAGATCCAGTGAACTCCAGGTCGTCTGGAAGATAGGAAGACATGCTATGCGCACTGGGCGAGAGATGAGACTGACAACACAAATTGGTGACTATGAAATGGATCAAGTTATCCTGGATTTAGGCTCGGATGCAAATGTATTACCTAAACAAACTTGGGAGCGTATGGGCAAGCCCACACTGCAATGGTCCCCGATTCAATTACGAATGGCCAACCAACAAAAGATCTTATCAATGGGCCGATTGCAAGGAGTGACGGTGGATATTGATGGTGTGAGTACCCAGACTGATTTCGAGGTCATAGAGATTGTTGATGACAGCAATCCTTACCCTGCACTGCTCGGAATTGATTGGGCCACAGACATGAAAGGGATCATTAACTTGAAAAGATGCAAGATGACATTCAAAAAGAAGTCACTACGGGTAGTAGTTTTGTTGGATCCAGTGGAAGGGGAATGCTATACTAAACTCGTATGTGACAAAGGAAGTGACGACGAACTGGATTGCATTTATTAGATAACAACGCAAAGCTTATATCAAATGTAGTATGTCGATAATGGGATAGTATCTGCACTATGGATTCCAAGGAAGAGGCAGAGTGATGGTAGAATCGACTGCAGGCAGTTATGACACTCAACTGTAATATGGTGACTCGATCGATACAGCGCATAGCAATAGAAGAAAGATCCCAACCAAAGGAGAATGGCACGACCATCGAAGCGTATCTCGGCCCTCTCGATACATTATGCATAATACGGGAGCAACCCAGTGTACTGGAAGACAAGTTGTGCGCACCTAGAGGGGAGCCGCAGAAGTTGGGATATAGACGACGGTTTCAAGTCTAGATTAGAGGACGTGCACAGCGGCCACAATGGCATAAAGTGGTAGAGCGAAAGATATGGATGTGCATCGGACAACTAACAACCCACCTCGACCTGCACAAAACACAATGTCACAATGCTGGCAAGGACCATCTCTCTACAGCTCGACTAACCACTGCTGGTGCGGCCCACTCCACCGGTGATGACGTCCGCGACAGAGTTCAGCAGCTTTGGACAACCATTCTGCATGGGAAAATACGACTTGATAAGTTAGAAGAAACTGGGGCCCGACTCTGCGCACAAAGTAGGAAGCTGGACAAAGCAATTGCAGAATTGCAGTTAGAAGTTGCCTACCTGGATTACGGAAAGGAATTACCAAAGGAAACCGACGTGGCTGGCTTGCCTACCCTGTTACAAGCATTGACCCCACTAGTGTCGTCGTGATTGCACCCAAAAGAACAGGGATGCATGCACCATAATTCAGTAGTAGGATCAAGGGAACATATAGGGTGCTCGCGACCTAGGCTAGTCGGGAAATGGAAGACCCGTACTAGGGGTTTGCCCACCTAACTATCCGTCGGAGACCCAGCCCCAGTGCCCCATGCAGTTGGAAGAGGGCGTGGGATAATAAACCAGGCTGCTGTGAAGTCGCATGACAGAACCATCACATACATACAAAAACCGCATCTGTGTCCCTGGGGATTCACTGCCACGAAGGAAAGATGGAAAGCGACCGTTGCAAGTACTATTTATGAAATAATGACCCATTTAAAGCACTACGAAGCTGATGGCGGGAAATTAAGGCAAAGGAATAACCGTCGAAATCGCATTTATGAACTACCACAGGGGCAAGCAGCCAACTTGGAATGTTGAATCATATATAATCAGAGTCAAGGTTACACCACCACATCTTACCACTCTGCAAGAAAACCCCCCAGCGTCAACAGCATGATGAGTGATGAGCAATTCACAAATAGTCCATGGTTTCAGGCATTGCCCAAATATTACCAAGACGCAATTCTGAAGGCACAAGATCCTACCACCGACAAGCCGCAGACAGCCACACCGCAAACCACCGAGCTCCCCAAATCTCCCTGGACGTCGCGAACCAAGAAGGATCCTCAGAGCCCAGACCCAGTAAGAAGGTCGCCCTGACACTTGTAGTCTAGAAAATTCACGATGGAGGAGAAGGCTAAAACTATGATAATTGAAAGCAAGGAAGAAGATGAGGGTCCTCCCACATATGTCGAAGAAGTCATCCCTGAAGAAGACGCCATACAACCAGTACGACGACCTAAGTATGTGCCACCACGTAAAGGGAAGGCCAAAGTACCTACAAATCTGGATGAAGTTGACTCTGCCATCGACACCCCATCGCTACCAAAGGTTGTGCCAGTGGAAAACTCAGTGGTTGGCCATGTTGCGACAATGAAGTTCAAGGATTGGGACCTTTCACATAGAGTAAAATTTCCCCATCTGGCGATGGAAGAACTAATGGACCAGAAGATAGAAGGGATGGTGACAACCCTACAGCCGAAGGCGTGGCTACAAGAGGTGGACAAAGCTGGATTACTCTGTCTCTTGTCAATTCCTCACTTTCTCCGGCCCCCTATCACCATGTTGGTCATAAAGCAGTTGCTCTATTTAGTCCATGAGGATATATTATGGGTTGGTAAACCCGTTCGTATCATAGTGGAACTGGTTCATTGCGTTTCACACCTACCTTGCGATGGGAGAGACCCTCGGGAGATTACTGATAAGGGTAATGATGTCGCGATGATAGAACAACTGAAAAAGAAGTACTAGCTCACCAAGGGATAGCAAGGGTATCTCATTGATAGTATCTCAGACAACGCAGTTCGCGTTGCCACCCAATTGTTGGTGGGAAAAGTCATGAGGAAATGTCGCGGCACTGAGGTCCCTGCCATAGTTATCACTCTTGCTGAGGAATGTGCAGTCGGTGTATGGTTCAACTGGTCGCAGTTCCTTTGTGAAGAATTTCAGACCAATTGCCGCGATGTGCAGGAGGAAGGTATGAGATTCCATTATGCATGGTTGCTTCTATCCATCATGCTGGTCGCCACTGACCTACCCGAGGAAAGCCAGTTTCCAGTCTTGGATCCGGAATGGCCTGAAGCTGCTCGATATGCTTCCCTTTGGGCGACAAGGGATGTAGGACGAATTCGCAATATCAAAATCTTTTGGATATTAATGGACGCAACTGTGTGGCAGTGGATTAATAAGTTACCCCGTTTAACTGACGAGATATATGAAAGCATGAAGCACATTGCTGAATTTAAAGCAGACATGCATCATGTCTACATCAGGGCGTGGAAGGACCCAGCCCAGGCATGGACATCACTCCGGTTTATTGCCATTAATGATGTTATTGACGGGATTGTGGATACTTGGCCAGTGGCCTGGCATGGACCCTTCGTGGAAGAACGTGATGAGGCTACTATTCAAAAGAAAAAGGAGGAAGCCAAGTGTGCCACACAACAAAAGCAGAATGCACTATTGGTCGTGCAAGTTAAAGAAGCTCGGGAAGCAGCACTCACACTAGCAGGAAAGATCCACTCCAATGAAGAGACATCGAAAAATAACAAAGGCAGTCAAAAGGAAACCACCCAGACGATTGCAACAGATACTCCATCCACTACTACAGGGGGCTCCTTTAAAGCACTCTGCGACACTTGAGCAGCTGAAGCCATGGAAGAAGGCGAAGGCATCTAAGATAGACAGCAAGGTGACCACCCTAATTGAGGGTGACCTGAATGACATCGAAAATGTTGTTCACAAGGCCACACATGATGCAGTTGATGAAGCCATGTCCGAGCAGCAGATTGTGTTGGGGGAGCTCCGTACGCAGTTACAGACGTTAGGAATCCATGTCGCACCCACAAGTGAAAGTACTACTACAAAGGGTTTCGGTATGGTAGCTATGGAACCATTACTGAAGACCCAAGTCACCTATGCTATTGCAATTCTAGTAGGCACGTTGATCGTCGACAACACGGAGGACAGAGCTATGCTGGGATGGCTTACAGGACTAGGACTCAACATAGCTGCTTTACCACGTGAAAGCTTGCAACAGCTCCAGGACAACACCACGAGAGAGCTTCGTGCCCGGGAAAGCCATCTGAACAAATCCTTTAGGAACAGAAAATAAATCTTGAACAGCTGTGCATCCAACGGGACGAAGCCGTCACATAGAACCACCAAATGCAACAGATTGTCACGGAAGCTTGCTCAAGTGCCCCTGAATTGGAGATTACGACTGATCTCCCTATTGAGACCCAAGTTCAGAAGCTGGCTACTGGGTTCTGTAATGCTAAGGAGGAGGCTGCGTGGATCCATCAGGAGCTTAGTGTGCAGATTGCAGAGTTAAAATTGTAGACTCAGCCAGCGACACCCCTTGAGATCGTGGAGCAGCACAAGAACATCATCATTGTCGCCTGCGAAATGATTACAATAACAATGAAGGAATGTATGGACTTATTCACACAGTCGATTGTCACATTCATGACCCTTCAAGAGGACCCAACCCTTCAACACTTAGAAACCGAAGCTTGGGAGCTTCAGGAAGCTTATGATAAGATCAAGGGAATTGTGTCGATTGTCGTTATCATGCAGCGCCTGGCTAAGATACGGGAGGCCCAAGACCTAAAGATCTAAGTTTACGCAGCCCGATAGAAGGCAGTCGTGATTAAAGCTCGTCTCTAGCCATGGCTAGACGAGGAATTTGTAGTTTCGACCACCATTGAGCGCAGGGTAGCTTATATGCAAAGCAAGTATGCCACCATTGAGACAGTGCCACCTGATACTGAGTTGACGACCACCGCATGGAAATGATGCAATGGATGATAGAAGAATTTGCTGCTGGAACAAGTGAGGCACAGAGGATGCTAACCACCCTATGCGAAAAGATTACTGTGCCAGCCCAGTGACTTGAGACGAGTCACGATGATTGTGTTGGAGGACTGTTGGGTAGTGGAAGCCCCACGCAATGGTTAGGAGGTGCGAAGCTGGACATTTTGGGTAAAATCAGGATAAAGACTCTACTGAAAGCATGGAGTGCGAAGTATAATAGGTTGAGTCAAAGGGTAGTCCGCCCGAAAATAATGTAAAGAAATGTAAATAAGGTCAGCCCACACAGGGGGCATGGGCCAAGGAAGGGTATAAATAGAGTGAGGCTCTATGGGTAGAAGGAAGAGAGTTTTGACAAGGAATCTGAAATATGAAATGTAATGGGTACTTGAAGAAGATAGATTGAAAGTGTCTGTAAGTCTGAGTCGAGGGATAAGGGTAGTAGGTAGAGGCTCTGCAGCTGTGTGCGCAGAGGCCTAGAAAGTCTGCAGCTATGTGCGCGGACCCCTGCAGCTGAGTGCGCAGGGTGGATCTGGATGTATTAAAGATAAAGTGGAAATAAAGATAAGTTTCTTCTGAAATTCTATGTTTCTTCTAAGCTGTCATAATATCTGTTTAATTTAATCTGCTTATGGTTTAAATGAATGTAAATCTGGGTTCATTTTAATGCGCGAATCAGTTGTGTTGGTTAAATGTTTTCTTAAAGACCTTGGTAATTGGTAACTACTTCATCTAATAGAAAAGCGCACTAATAAGAAAGATATAATCAAGTTGGATCTGTGTGAAGACCGAGCAGCGCAGAGCTGTAAACCAGTGTGCGAAACCTCCAGACCACACCTAGACATCCCTAGGGTGCAGAAACCTGGTTCCAACACCCTCCCCTGCTACCTCGGGTGAGACCTCAGTCCACGCTCTGCGGGCTGTTGCCGAAAGGGCTGGTAGCTGCGGGATTTGTTTGGCTAAATAACTCTTCCGAACCTGGGTCAAGCCCATATAAGCCAACAAGAAGCATATATAAGACCTCCAATATTGGTTTACTCATTTATATTTTCCCCTTGTCCTTCTCTACTTAATTGGATCAGCTTGAAAACACCAAAACATAAAGAACCAAGTGTAGGAATTAGGTTTGCATAATAGACATGGAGATCATGGTTAGACACAAGGCTCTCCTAACGCATGGATCATATTTTCTATTTTTAACATCATCAACTGAAAGATGTAACCAAAATAAGGAAGAAGGACAGGCAGTTAGCCAAATGTTGCAGTGTCACAAAGTCCTTTTATATTCTACCACATTCCCTTTTGATCCAACAAAGCATTTTTAGGCAAGGTCTCATAAAAAGAAAAGAAATACAACACACAACAAAGAAACAAAACCATAAGACAAGATAGAAAGTAAAACTACAAGAAAGAATGCAAGATGAATGTGCAGATAAGCTAAAATGAAACTAGACCTACTCCTAACCTAAGCAGCTAAAAGTTCGGGGTCACGTATAATGAAAGTTCCAAGGAAGTCACCATAATTGCTTCAAATATGCATTCACAAAGATATGTGAAATTAAAACTAATATAAATAATTGTGCAATAGAACAGATAAGAACTTGAATATCTTGCACAAAAATTTGAAGACCTTGCTTATTAATAGAAATATAGGCCATAGCCACTATTTCTAACTAGTTCACATCTTACCCTTTTGATGAAAACCATCATTTAACAAACTTTGGAAGCTTCATGTGAATGTGTCTCCATCTACACCAAAATCCTTAGAAAGCACGTAGAAATATCGAAGCTTGTTGTTTATGATGGAGCTTGCCAGGTAAGATTCCAACCATTCAATGATTGGATCATAAAATTCATGATGATCCTCTTGAAAACCTCGAAATCTTTGAAAATATGATTTTCAATTAAAGGCACGAGATTACAATGAGAATCTTGTGAGGAGAAATAGGTCTGATCATATTCAGTAGACATGTCAAGATAGTGAGGACTTGACATAAACATCCACAAGTGTGGAAGTGCTTCAATCGCTTGACAAGTACTTAGATAGTGATATGTTAAACCATAAAAATCAAAGGATGTAAAACCATTGTCATTGGATGTGCTAATGGAAAATAGTAAATTGAATGATAGTCATCATGGACAAAATCATGATCAGATGGGATGATTAAATCATCAGATTCCCAGTTTGTAATTAACAAATATAAATCAACTTGAACAATTTTGTGAATGATCAACATAAAATAATCATCTTCCTCACATGATGAATGTAGCAAACCATTTTCTTGTAATTGGTTACACACTACATTAGCATCGTAATCATCGAAAGAAGTAAAAAGGAGTGATAGTATAGTAACCACATGAACCCAGTTAGGGTAAAACAAGTGAAGAATAGTTTGATTGGTCATATAATCCATGCATTCACTAATGCTCAAGATGATTTCAGGTGTGATGATGAAAAATATTAGCATCAAAATATTCAAAAGAAGGATCAAGAGTTGATTGTTTTCAAAAGAGTGTGACAGGTATGACTCCTTTGGCAAAAGATAATCTTTAGAATAATCAAATTCACAGTTCCATGATTTTGTGAGAGATATACATTCCAACCCCGAGTTTAATATAGGAGATTTGCATGAAGATGAATCATCTTGAATCTGATAAAATAACGAATCTTGAAATTTGGAGATATCATATGCATAATTCCAAATATAGTTCAAGAAAGACTTTACATCAAGTGAAACCATGTTGAAAGAATATTTTTTGTGAAGAAAACTAGACTTGACTTAGTTCAAAGGTCTTACCAGAGTTGCAAGATCCTAACATAACCATCAATGGAAGTTGAAGTGCCTCGACTCTTTGGCAAGTTTGAGAACTTTTAAGGATTGTAAAATCACATTTCGAAGATTGAAATAGATCATGCATTGTGTGATTATATTTTGTTTCACTAATTTCTATGAGATCACTATTAACTAGATAGAATCCATCTCTATCACTGATTTGATCATTTTTTACAACTTCCACAACCAAATTACTCAAGCTAAAATATTCTTTTGATCGCAAATCTTGAGATGGAGAAGTTTCATGAACAAGCTGATTAGAAGAGTTTTCTTCATGAAAAAAACGAAATGATATGGGATTTAAAAGATACTCCATGATTTTATTATTTTCTCTTTCATCGTGGACAACCTTACTACCTTGTGTTAATTGAGAAGTGAACTTAGGTGATGAAGAACTTGAAGAGCATGGAGTACCTTCATTGCATGTAGATGCATCACAAACATGAGAGCACAAGGGATAGTGGGACAAAGGGGATGTTTCGATAAGATCATTTTCTTTGACCGAAATAGATTCCAGATCTAAATCTTTCAGATTAAAAATTTCATGAGAAACTCAAAGATCAATTGGTTCACTTGGGAAATCATCATTGCATACATCAAAAAATCATCATCATCAAAACGATTGTTTCCCAATATTACAGATCTAAATAAAATTGATTTCATTTTATTCATTACCAAGATTAAAAAATTCAATATTAGTCAAGAATGAGGAGACACCATCTTCACACGGAGGATCGCAATTTGGACGAACAACTTGAAAAATGGGAGAGTGTGAAAAACTAGTTGATGGAGCAGATTGATCAAGTGGATCATCGTACAAAGCGTCATGACATGTATATTGTCAGGCTAGGAGGTAACTCCTCAAAATGAATTGTGTTTATGCATTAATATTTCTCATGAATATATACAAGGAGGGAGAGACTCTTGGGCTTCACCTCCAAGTGTCTCTTCATATTCCTATTCTCCATTATTTACTATTTACATTATTTACATATATTCACCCAATCTTAATTATTAGGTGTCAACATTCCTCCCCTTAATCTGAAGGGATGTTAGTGAGTCCAAGAATTGTTTTGAACCTTTCAAACTTTTCTCTTCCAAGTGCTTTGGTGAAGATGTTTTCAATCTACTCATTAGTGGAACAATCGCTCAGATGGATTGTCTTGGCCTCAACATGATGTCAAATCTGATGGTATTTTGTATTGATGTCCTTTGTTCGATCATGGAACTTTGTGTTCTTGGCCAACTTTATTTCAGAGTTGTTGTTAATCATGAGTGGAGTTGAATGCACTTGTTTCACTTGCAAATCTTGCAGAATTTTCCTGAGCCACACAATTTCTTTTGTTGCTTTAGTTGTTGCCACATATTCTACCTCTATTGTAAAATCTGTTAGAATTTATTATTTGTGTGATATACAACTCCCGTTCCATGACATATAACATAGCCTGAAGTAGATACCCCAGTTTCTTTGTCTCCATTGAATTATGAATTAGAGTATCCAATCAAGCTGAAGTTTCCCACCTGTATATACTTGAGTCCAAAGTCTTTAGTTCCCTTCAAGTACTTTAGAACCCTTTTTGTAGCAGATCAATGTCCTTCACAAGGTTTTTGCATAAACCTAGAGAGGATTCCAACAACAAATGAAATGTATGGTCTGGTAGTAGTTAGGTAGTTGAGACTTCCTACAAATTGTCTATACTTTGTTGCATCCTCAAATTATTTTCCTTCAATGGATGTGAGCTTCAATTTATGTTCCATTAGAGTTGTCAAAGGATTGCACTCAGCGATGCCAAACCTATTCAACAGATCTCCAATGTACTTCTACTGAGAGAGGAATATAAACTTCGTATGTTGAGTTAATTCAATACTAATATAGTAGTGAACATAGCCCAAGTCATTCATTTCAAAAACTTTCCTCAATTCCTTCTTTATGGATGCAATGTAGCTTTCATTATTCCCTGTCATGAGAAGATCATCTACCTACACCACAAGATATACCTTAATTTTTCCAACTTTCTTAACAAACAAATTTGCATCATCAAGATCATAATGTTTGAAGTTGAGTTTCAGAAGATGCTTAGATAACTTTTCATACCAGGTTCGCAATGCTTGCTTGAGGCCATACAAGGATTTCACAAGCATGCATACTTTGTGTTCTTGATCCTTCACAAAAAATCCTTCAAGTTGGGACATAAAAACATTCACTTTTAGATCTCCATTCAAGAAAGTATTTTTTACATCCATTTGATGAGCTTTCCAACTGTTTTGAGCTGCCAAGGCGAAGAATGTTTGGATGGTAGCCCATTTTGTTATGGGTGCAAAAGTCTCCTCATAATCGAACCCTTCCTTTTGTGTAAAACCTTTTTCCACAAGCCTAGATTTGTGCTTTTCAAGTGATCCATCAGCTTTGTACTTGTTCTTGTAGATCCACTTGCAACCAATTGGTTTGGCTCCCAATGGAGGATCAAACTAGCTTCCAAGTGTCATTCTTTATCAATGCATCATACTCTTTTTTCATCACTTCTTTACATTCATCATGAGAAGTAGCTTCTTTGAAGGAAGTTGGTTCAAAATATGTAGAAAAATTCAGTTCACAATCATAAGAAACATCCATATCAATAGGTGAATCAGAATCATCTACATCACCTCCATTTTTGTTGGTTGTACTTTGTGTTCCTGTCTTTCCAACCTCATTAGGATGAACACTTTCAAGTGTATTTGTCATCCATTTTGGAGGACCTTTCTGAGATGGCCCAGGCTACTCAGTTGACGAAGTTGGGGCTGAGTCAAGATTGAGTCTCCCAATTCTTCCAATCACATCACTCAAAGTATCATTAATGGTTGGAGCTTCATGTGGGGGAGAGAGTGCTTCAGAAGAAGATTCCATAGCTTGATCCAATATAGGAATCCCCCCTTCAATATGTGAAATATGATTATCAAATTCGTGAAATGATTTTACATGTCTGAATCTATCCAAATGATCAAGTTGTCGCTCAACAACATTGTCATCTTTGGAAGATTCAAGAAATATTACATCTCTAGATACAAAAAAATTCTTATTAACTTCATCATAAAGGCAATATTCTTTGGAGGTATTTGAATACCCCAAGAAGATACACTTAGGACTCCATGCACCAAGTTTGCTTCTTTGTTCCTTTGGTATCAAGGCATAACAGGTGGAACCAAAGACCCTGAGATGCTTTACTGAAGGAATGTGGCCACACCACATTTCATAAGCAATCTTGTTTCTAATAGAATTAGATGGACATATATTCTCTACATACACATCACATAGAATTGCATCAACCCAAAACATCAATTTTACTTGAAAAACATCATGGAACGTACCATATTTAAGATTGTCCTATTCATTCTTTCAGCTACTCCATTCTGTTGGGAATTATAAGTCACAGTTGTTTGATGTTTGATCCCATGCTGGCAAAGATAGTTTTCAAATTCATTTGAAGTTTATTCTTTTCCATTATTAGTGCGAATAGAGCCAATATGAGATTGTGTATAATTTTCAATCCATGTATTAAAGTTATTTAATGTTTGAAAAACATCATATTTGTTCTTCAATAAATAAACCCATCACATTCTGGTGCAGTCATCAATAAATGTCATCATATATTTATTTCCATTTGCAGGAGGAAGAAGCATTGGACCATAGAAATTTGAATGAATGATTTCAAGTTTTCTATGTGCTCTAGCATGTGAATCATGAAAAGTTTGTTTTCTATGCTTTCCTAGAATACAAGCACCACATTGCTTAAGTTTCCTAGGAATTGTAGGAAAACCAGTAACACCATTTTTCTTCAACAAGTGAAGGTTTTCATAGTTCAAGTGTTCAAATATAGCATGCCATAAAAGACTTGATGGAGATATACCTTTATCATAATGAGAATTGTATGAGAAGTTTTGTGCATGAACAAAGGTACCTTGCATCTTAAGATACCTTTCTTCTTCTATCCCTGTCATGACAAGTGGGTGATCTGATGCTTTTCTGACCTCAAACTTACCATCAAACATATGAATGGAGTGTCCTTGCTGGCAGATGTGGACCAAGGACAACAAGTTTCTCCTCAGTTGTGGGAGATATAAAACATCCTGCATAAGAAATTCTGGAATACCAAGCAATTTGAGCATGATGGTGCCAAGCCCTGATGGATTTAGTTTTGATTTGTCTACAAGATATACTGCCTCATCAACGTTGCCAATAAAATATTCAAAAAAATATCTTCTAAAAGTCATGTGGCAAGTTTCCCCTAAATCAAGCAACCAATCATTTTTCCAAGAAGAAATTGAAGCATTGAACAAGTATTTAGTTACTCCAATGTTACAATGTGCCACAACATAGTGAGTGGATTCAGGTGTTTTACCTTTCTCTTTGTCATTGGTTTTACCTTGGGCTTGATTTATTTCCTACTAATTTTTTTCCCAAGGAAACTTACATGTAGATGCATCATGTCCATCTCTATTGCAACATATGCAATGAACATCATCTTTTCTCCTTGAGAGTCTCTGCCCCCCTGCCTCTAAAATTTTTTCTTCCTCTTCCTCTTTGACCACCTCTTCCTCTAGGAGAATCTTAGGCATGATTAGTCTCTCTATGTGAAAGACACATAGCTTCTTCAGAAGAATGAGGAGTTGTCTTCTTCCCAAAATCCTTCTCTCTCTCAACAAATTTCTTCACAAGGGAGTCAAAGGTAATCTCCTTGAGGTTTCCACTTGCTTGCAATGACTCAACATAATTTGAATAAGTGGGATATAGTGCCTTGACAAAAGATATGAGAGGAGTTTCTAGTTAATCATCAGTGGTTTTTATATCATGCATAATAGATCTTACTTTTGATGCTAAAGCAAGAGGATCATCATTTTTCCATTCAAGACTAGCAATTTAATCATCAATTGGAAAAATTCACGTTCAGAGTGTGAGTCATAGAGTTCCTTCAACTTCTCTAAGGCTTCAAAAGCATTTGAAAGTGGTGAAATATGGGGACTCACCTCTTCATTTACAGATGTTGCAATCAAGGCATAGGCCTTGTTTTTCTTGTTTTCCCAAATGACGTTATCCTTATCTGAGGTGGGATTTGTCAGCTCATTATCTCCTTCTCCTACACAAACTCCTTTCCACAACTCATTGAAAATGAGAGTGTGTTTTATGTTCTGCGACCATTCTGGATAATTATATTTTCCAGAGAGGACTAATCCAACAATCAATATCAGTGAATGCATCTTAAAGATTATGTATTGTGTAATATCTATATATATATATATATATAGATAGATAGATATATATATACTCTATTGTCAATATATAAAATTTTCACTCCTAGTGATAAAAAAATCAGTTTTGGTGTAAAATTAATTAAAAAAAATCACTCTCATATGTAGGGCAAAGGTAATGTTTGTTGGAGTGGTTAATTTGGGAAGGTGGATGTGGGGAGGGTATTATGTAGGGTAGGGGATATATGGGAAGGATGCATATGGCATGGAGGTATGACAACGACAGCGTTTGCAGGAGGTATGGCATTGGTTGCGTATGGAGACCAAGGAAGGGCCGCGTATGGAAATTGCAGTTATAGTGCCGAGGAAGGCGACCAATTGTGCAAGGGGAGAGGTCGAGGGACCGAGGTCTAGGGTGTTGTGGGAGAGGGCCAAGTGTGTTGTGTCCGAGGGTCTAGTGGTATGATTCTCGCTTTGGGTTCCATAGGTCCTGAGTTTGATTCTCAGAATGGGAATTGCTGAAACTCTGTTTCACGAGCAGTGCCTGCACGTCAATGACAGCCAGTGCTAGACTATAATATCACTGAAACATTGTTGTTGTAAGAAGATAACAAAATGTGGTGACAGAGAAATCTTGAATGGATACCATAACTCTAAAGGTGATGAGGGTAGAGCATAAAATTAAAAATTGCAGTGGGAGTGTTGTATGAAGAAACAATTACGTTGAACTAGAGCATAATTTGTAGTATGGGCCGAGAGGTGGTTAGGGAATACCACTGCAACGTTAAGATAAAGACAAAGGGAAGTGTTCAACAAGTATACCACAATGGAGGTATAACGTATGGAAAGACAGAGCATGAGAAACCACTAGTGCATCGCAGGTGTACAAGATGCAGAGAAGGTGATAGTTCTGCAAAATAGGAAAAACAAGAGGGAATTACAAAGGCATGAAATCTTACAAAATGGAGTTGGCTCTGATACGATGTGAGGTCAGGAGGTAAATCCTCAAAACGAATTGTTTCTATGCATTAATATTGCTCATAATTATATAGAAGGAGGGAGAGACTCTTGGGCTTCACCTCCCAGTGTCTCTTCATATTCCTATTCTCCCTTATTTACTATTTACATATATTCACCCAATCCCAATGATTAGGTGTCAACATAGATGATAGAGGATGAGAGAAATATGAATCATATTCAAGAGTAGAGTTATGAGTGTTAATACCAACTTGAGGAATAGAAAAATTGGTTTTCACCCTAGGCTTAATGAGCCATTTTGGTATTTCCTCTATTAGATTTGAATCATGAAAAGTGAAAGGAGGATGAGAAGATGGATTAGGAATTTGATGTGCATATCTCTCAACTTTATGATCATCACAAAGAGGTAGCCACAATGGAACTGAAAAAGGAGGAGGATAATGAAAAAAAGGAATAGTAGGTTCCTCCTATAAAATTAGGGGTGTCTCTTGGTTTACAAGAGTTAGGGAGGAAGAAACATCAAGTGGTCTGGATTCATCGAATAAAGAGATATGAACCAAATGTTCAAAATTTTATTTCAATAAATCTCAATCCATATCTTCTTCAAGAAATTCATAACAAAGGTGAAGGAATCGGTTAGAAAAATCCTCAAGTGATTCATCGAGCTCCATTCTAAGTTGATTGATTCTTTTATAAACATCTTAGTAATCATACCTATCAAATGCTAAATGAAGATCCTCAAAGAGATGGTTAAGAGAATGAATGGAAGCAGGTGGTAGAGTGTGACACCATTGGCTAACTCAAACTTCAAGGGTGAGGCATAAAATAATACAAGCCACATATTCAAAATAAATTTCATAATATTCACAAAACTTAAGAAAAAGAAATGCATGCTCGGCAAAGGATGTATCACCCTCACCATCAAACTTAAGTTGGGACAATTCATGGAGAGACTCATTGGGGATTGAACATTCACCAGGATACAGGTTATAAAAACACCCCAGGAGTATGATTTGAGGATGATCCATTATTGATAAGAGATTCAAAATAGACTCGAAGGTCTCATCTTGTCATCTAGCCCTCCTTCTAGCACCATTTTGTTGATGTTTATGGAAATTCTTCAACTAAGGTGGTCTTCCTGATGTGAGGTTCTAATTAGAACTCATGCCATTTGGCATAGGAGCCCCATCTAGGGTATCGACCCAAATGGCATATATTCTTTAAATTTTTCCTTGGCTCTAACTATCAGCAAGAGAGAAGAGTGAAAATGTGCCTTCAAAAAGAAAGGGGGTGTGCCTGGTGAGTGTTCGATTGTATGTTTTTCAAAGTTGTTTTACTACAAAGGGAGAAGAGAAGTGAGCCTCTAAGAGAGAGGTAAAAGTACCACCCTAGTAGAGACACACATAAACAAGAATAATTCATTCAACATTTAGTGGAATAGCCCACAAAGATGTGACGGTCATTGCAACCATTTTAACAAGAAATATTTGTCTAATATCTAGCGGAATAGTGCATGAGGATGTGACAATGATAGTTACCATTAAGGAAAATTATAAATATGATAAGTACAAAAATAAATGAAATATTTCAACTACCTTAGCACAGATGAAAGAAAACATGAATTACAAACATTCACATAATAGTCTTACAAATATTCATAACCCATGCATGAATAACATGCTGTCCATAAGGCTTCTGATATTAAGTAAAAGTTCCAAGACACATGTATAAAATGAACACCACTAGGTCCAATAGTGGAGCACTGGATCCACTCCTTGCTTCCCAACAGAACTAGTTTATCTCTCTAATGCCTTATGGGAGGAGCCAAGGTGAAAATTCTTTGTGCTCATACAATGAGGGTGTATATATAACAAATGGGGAGGTGATTATTCACCTTGTGACTCTTTGACTACCCTCATGACTGTTTGACTTCCCATGAATTTTTTGACTTTACATGACTCTTCATATTTTGTACATGTCCTTTGGACTTCCATGTTACAATACATTTCTTCAATATTGAATTACATATTCTAGAAAATGATGTGGCACATGATGACTCGTGACATGACATGGCATGACACTAATGACATGGACTACATGATGACATGGAAATCTCAAGCCATTCTTTGCTGCTGCTTTCTCTGTGCCTTCTCAAAAAGATGGTGCATGTTCTTCTTCTTCCTCCTCCTTATGACTTGAAGATAAGGAGTCTTCCATGTGGTCTTGGTCTTTCATCTCCTGTTATAGTCTAGTGCTCCTTCGTCTTCTTACTTAATGATCATCTTATCTCCTAAGCTCCTTAGGTATCTTCTAGAATGTCCTCTTGCTCCATCTCCTTCTTTATCATTTTAGTATAGCATGATAGAGTTCGTACATCTGCAATCCACTCATGACAAGACAGTATCATTTCAATAAACTCCTATTCTAAGATGGTGCATATTGATCCACTGACTAAGTCAGGACCAGGTGGTAGGTTGAGGGAGAGGCTCAGTGATCGCGCAATTTCATAGCTTAGGAAATCAAGGGCCAGGCTTGATCCTTGAGACTGCGCAATGTAGAATTCAAGTTGGACTAAGGAAGAAAAATGTGCAATTTGGGAGCTCAGTGTGACAGGCTAAGGGGATGGGAACTGGATCAGGTTATTGTGCAGTTCTAGAGGAAAGAAAAGCCCAGGTGATTGCATAATTGCACAATTCAAGAGCTCGGGGATTAATCTTGAGCTGTGAGACTGCACAATGCACAGTACTAACTGGGAAGGAGAGAGAAATTATGCATTTTAGGGATTTAGTGAGCCAAGCTGAGGGGTTTTGCATTGCTTCAACCAACTGTGTAGTTCTGAGAGGTAGTGCAGGCCTGGTCATTGCATAGTTGCATAGTTCAAGAGCTCAGGGTTTGATCTTGAGCTCAGAGATTGTGCAATACGCAATTGGGGTGAGGCTGGAGGGTTGAATTGCACAATTTTGGAGGCCAAGGCTCAGGCTTGAGCATTGAAACTACGTAGTGCATAGTCCTAGGAAGTAGGAACAACACATTGTGTAGTGTCAAGAGGCAAGGTTGCAGCTTGAGGGTTGGGACTGCACAATGCGCAGTTCAGGAAGGACGGATGAACCTAAGTTGTTGGGAATTTTCAAAAATTTGGCCAAGTATGGGATTAGTGATAGGAATTGAATGTGATAACACACTTAGACATTTGAAGACATAACATATATCATGCAAAACATATGAGAACATACTTCCCTTAGTGTGACAACGCTTACAACAACTTATGACAACTTACGACAAGTGTAATACCAAAGATACACTTTGCGATGACAATGATGACATTTGTGCAACAATGATTAAAAATTTTGAAATGAGTGTGACAGATGTCTAGATGGTAATATCAACTCATTTTCACAAAGATAACATCTTGAAATTACCAAAACAAGCTCATGTACATCAAGCGACACTTAACATGTGAAAAGACGACGATTGCTACACTACGAAGGACACTTGAGATATGTGAATGACAATGAAAGTAACACATGCCAGAGAAAAGATAACATGAAAAGAAAACTAATTAGACTGAAATAAAGTGAAATAAAGTGAAAGAGATAGCCAAAAAACATGAAATGACACTTGCGAAAAAAGAGGTGCGCGGAAGTGACAATTTGCAAAAGCTCACTGAAATAGAAATACAAACTTAGCTAAAAGTGAGAAACTGTCGATATTAGTGTGCACTGACTATTGACATGGATAGGAAATCACACAAGCATAGTCTTTATGGACCATGCTATGCTAGTTCAAGCTTGTGCAAAATAATGCGCTCATGCACTTGTTGCAGACTGAGCATGTGTGAGCAAGTGACTTCGACCCTTGCAATTCAAGAAGGGAACCCAAAACCATCACTGACCATGAAGTGACAATGG